>PPJH02000023.1:0-180140 GCA_003705705.2 Blastobotrys raffinosifermentans
AGGGCTAATTTTTTTTTTTTTTTTTTTTTTTTTTTTTTTTCGGTCTCGAAAATTTCAAATAATTTTATACAACCGACTGAATTTCAATGGGACGAAAGGAAAAGTCAATTAAGGCTGTTCGCCCTGGTAGAGCTCTCCAGAAGAAGGAGAAGCGAGCCTCTATGTCCGTTGAGGACAAGCACAAGCGAAAGTCTGGTAAGAAGGACTCCAAGAAGGTCAACAAGGTTGATGACGTCGAAAGCAGCGACGAAGCTGATAAGCTCGACGAAAACTTGGAGGAAATCGAGGGACTTTTGGAGAAGAATGAAAAGGATGGAAAGAGAAAGAGAGTTGAGGAGAATGAAGATGTAGAAAGTGGTGACGAAGGCGAGGAATCTGAGGAGGAGGATGCTGAGGAAGCTGAAGACTCTAAGGATGGAGAAGAGGAGAACGACAACGAAGAATCCGAGGAAGAGGATGTAGATGAGTCTGCTGACAAGGATCCTATCAAGTCTGCTAAACTTCCATCCGCTTCTGCATCTGAGCCCACCTTGTTTTCGGACCTCAAGCTGTCCGAGAACACTTCAGCTGGAATCAAGGCTATGGGATTCACAAAGATGACCCCTGTGCAGGCTCGCACTATCCCCCCTCTTTTGGCTGGAAAGGACGTTCTTGGTGCAGCCAAAACTGGTTCTGGAAAGACTCTTGCATTTTTAATCCCAGCTATTGAGCTGCTGCATTCGCTCAAGTTCAAGCCCAGAAACGGAACTGGTGTGATTGTCGTCTCTCCCACTCGAGAGCTGGCTCTCCAAATCTTTGGAGTGGCTAAGGAGCTTATGGAAAAGCACTCTCAGACAGTAGGCATTGTCATGGGAGGTGCTGACCGAAATCAGGAACGCAACAAATTGCAAAAGGGTGTCAATTTACTCATTGCTACCCCAGGAAGACTGCTCGATCATCTCCAGAACTGTCAGGGATTTGTGTTCAAGAACCTGAAGGCTCTTGTTATTGATGAGGCCGACCGAATTCTCGAAGTCGGATTCGAGGAGGAAATGAAGCAGATCATCAAGATCTTGCCCAAGGATGAGCGTCAGTCAATGCTCTTCTCGGCCACTCAGACCACGAAGGTGGATGATTTGGCTCGAATTTCCCTTCGTCCTGGACCATTGTACATCAACGTGGAGTCTGATAACGCTACCTCGACCGCCGAGGGATTAGAGCAGGGTTACGTTGTATGCGAGAGTGACAAGCGATTCCTGCTCTTGTTCTCGTTCCTCAAGCGCAACCGTAACAAGAAGATTATTGTCTTCCTGTCTTCTTGCAACTGTGTAAAGTACTACGGAGAGCTTCTAAACTACATTGCGCTGCCCGTGCTGGACTTGCATGGAAAGCAGAAGCAGCAGAAGCGAACCAACACCTTCTTTGAGTTCTGCAATGCTGACAAAGGAACTCTTATTTGTACAGACGTTGCTGCTCGAGGTCTTGATATTCCTGCTGTAGACTGGATCATTCAGTTTGATCCTCCAGATGACCCTCGAGACTACATCCACCGAGTAGGACGAACTGCTCGAGGCTCTCAGGGCCGTGGTAAGAGTCTGATGTTCCTGCTTCCTTCAGAGCTGGGATTCCTGCGATATCTCAAGGCTGCAAAGGTGCCATTGAATGAGTACGAGTTCCCCGTTAACAAGATTGTCAACATTCAGGGCCAGCTCGAAAAGCTCATCAAGCAAAACTACTACCTCAACCAGGCTGCCAAGGATGGATACCGTGCCTACCTACAAGCATACGCCAGCCACCATCTCAAGACTGTGTACCAGATTAATAACCTGGACTTGGTGAAGGTTGCAAAGTCCTTCGGATTTGACATTCCTCCAAAGGTGAACATTTCCATTGGTGCTTCTGGCAGACTGCCCAAGAAGGAGAACTACAAGCGCCAGCCTAAGAAGATTAGGAACTAATGAGTAGATGAAATACTGACTTTAATTAGATACATTGGACATAGTAATCTAGTCGATAAAAATGAACCACAAAATTATAACTTCCAACAATTAATACCAAAACATTATCTACTTGATCCTCTAACTAAAAATACAATTATCCGAACGTCACACAAAACATTATAAAGGTCATTAGTTGAGACACTTGCGGATAATCTTGAAAATACCACACAGAATGTTGACAACATCATCGTTACCACCCTGGTGGTTGTTGTTGTGGTGCTGCTGCTGCTGACTGTACTGGTTCTGGCCGTAGTGTGCACCCTGCTGCTGGTAGTGATTCTGCAGCTTGTTGGAGGGCTTCTTGTTGGGACGAGGAGCCAGCTGGTTCCAGTCGACCTGGCCACCAGGGCCAGTGAGATCGACAACAAGCACTCCTGAGTTACCGTTCTCCAGAGCATACTTGAAGTTCATCTGACGGCAAAGGTCCTCCACGGCAGGCTTGATCTTGGCCACATGGTTCTGGGAGTGGTTACCCTTGCCTACAATCACATCAAGATGAGTCTCCCCGCGAGCTCGGGCAGCGTCAATACGCGTCTGCAGCATAGAAATGGCCTCCTTGACATAAAGACCGTGGAGATCGATCTCATCTTCAGCCGAGTCCGCGTTGTTAGCTCGGAACACCCACTCGGCAGCCTGTCGGTTATAATCGTCCATCTTGTCGGCGTGTTTCTGGGATAGCTCGGACAGACGCTTGGCCTCAGCACCATCACCGCTCTTGTAGGCCGCTTGCGACTCTTCAGAGAGCTGCTTCTTTCTCTCGTACTCCTTATTGGCCATATCTCGAAGTCGCTTATACTCAGGGTCCTCGGCATGGTTATAGTCCATACCCCCATCTGGCGGTTAGAGTCTACATTTTGACAGTAACGTGTGAACACTTACGAGGTTGTGAAGCGTGGGCAGTCCTTGCACTCATCTTAACGTCTTGTAGTCACCGATCTAAAGGGATCAGGGAGGATGGAGTAAAAAATCGGTGGATCGACGGTCATAATAACCGAAATGGATGACTGGTGGACTAGACGTGGGGCGGAGGTAAAACAATGCATTGTTAACTTTAACGGTCACTTTAGCAGCATTTTGTAAAAAAGGGATTTGAATAACCTGTGGCATTACATTTTTTTTTGGTATAGATCTCAAGCAGAAAAGCCAAGTGCTAGATTGTCTACATTTGTCAGCTTCTACCTAGGCATGGGCATTCCACCTCTCTGAGGAGCACCAGGGGCACCAGCGCCAGGAATACCTCCTGCCTGAGGAGGCGCACTTTGTTCATTGGTAATGGTCTCATCAACGGAAAGAATGATACAGGCGGCCTCGGTGGCAGACTGGATGGCATTAATCTTGACCAGGGCAGGCTCCCACACAAACTTCTCCATGTTATCAGCAGTGCTCTCGGATTCAAAGTCAACTCCAGCCCAAGTGTTTCCCTGGGCATGCTCCATTCGCAGCTTGTTGAGAATGTCTGTACCGTCGAAACCAGCATTGTCACACAGCTGGCGAGGAATTACTTCTAATGCTCGGGCAAATCCGCCAATGATAAGCTGCTGCTTACCGGCAATGGTCTTGGAGTACTCTCGCAGATGCCGCGACAGCTCCATCTCACAGGCTCCTCCACCAGCAACCACTGATGAAGACTTTACGGTTCGCTTAACTACCATGATGGCATCATGAAGAGATCGCTCCACCTCAGCAATGAACTGCTCGGAGCCTCCTCGAAGGATCAGAGTGCAAGTCTTAGCTCCAGGGGTTCCAGTGAACAGGTTGTATCTCTCAGATCCCACCTGTCGCTCTTCAAACTTTTTGCATGTTCCCAGGTGTGAGGGCAGAATGTCAGAGCAGGTGGCCTGCAGAGAAGCACCAGTGGCCTGCAGAACCCGCTCCATATCGTCGCCAGGCACTCGGCCAGCACAGAAAATACCACGGTCAGCAAAGAACTGTGTAGCCAAGTCACCAATTGGAAGCTTGGACAGTACAACCTGGGCACCGGTCTTCTCCAGAGCCTCAAGCTTGGAGTAAATGATACTCCATTCAGCGTCTACCACTGCCTGGTAATCCTGAACCTTGTCGACACGGACCTCAGCATTGTCCTTCTCAGCCTTGAGCTCCAGTTCAACGTTGAGACACACAATCTTGGGGTTCTCAAACTGCTTGGGCTGCTGTTCAAATCCGGCGTAAGCAAACGTCTTTTTGAATGCAACTCCGTCTACAAACGACGAATCCTCAACTGCACCACCAGGGACTCGCTTCAGCCCAATCAGCTTCTCATTAAGATCGGTCCTGTCCAAAGTCAGCACCGCGTCCACCACCATCTTGGTGAAGAAGGGGGCGTTTTTGTGAATAATCTTAGAAGACATTGCTGTGTTGGCCACTCGTTCCAGTACTGGTCGCAGGCCCTTTTCGTCAGTGTTCTGAAGCGACACTGCCAGCTCCCTGACCTTCTTGACTGCCTCCCGCAGGGCATGTCGGTATCCCTTGACCAATGTGTGTGTAGACACGTTTTCCTCTACAAACGACCGGGCCTCCTTGAGCAGCTCTCCGGCCAGAACCGCCACTGACGTAGTACCATCTCCCACCTCAGCGTCCTGGGCTCTAGAAATGTCGACCAAAACCTTGGCGGCAGGATGCACAACATCCAACAGCTTCATGATAGTAGCACCATCGTTGGAGATTGTGGTCTTGCCATCCTCGCCCACGATGAGCAGATCAGAACCCAAAGGACCCAGGGTCGGTCGAAGGGTGTCCTGGATAGCGACACAGGCGTTAATATTGGAGATGGTCTGACCCCTGCCCTGGGAAGAGTCAGTACCTTCTTTGAGGACCACAATTGTGGGAGTTTGTCCTCCAAAGTTCATTGTAGTCGTTAAGGGTATGATGTTGAAGCGCGTTCCACCAGTTTCTATTTTTCAGCTACCCACCGAGTAACTTGATAATTTATTTATTGACTCCACAAGAATTATTAACTAATGCTGCTGGATAGAAAAGTTCGTGCCCTTATCATTTTTATTGTCCTGCCTGTGTCGAACAAAAAATTAAACTAGGTCAATTCCTTTACTAAGTCAAGAGTTTGTACTAGATTAACTGCTTTTCCATCTTTCTCAATCTCACTTCACTGGTGTCCACGAGGGCCGATATTTAGGCTACGTTTGAGATTGACTGCCGCATCATGACCTCCGACCAGTCTGCGGAGAGCGTGCTCAAGGAAGTGGCCAAAGATGGCGACTTTGAAAAGCACAATGTAAAGTGGGATGACTTCCTCCCGCGTGTTGTAAAAGTGCTGGACACTGTGGTGCGTACTAGCTTTGAATTTGATGGTCAAGCTGTCCTGAAGGACCCTCTGACGGGATCAAGCCGGACCCAAGACGCGTTTCTGGAGGATGTGAAGAAGCTACTGTCAGAGTTTGGTCAAGACCCTCCATTCACCTTTCAGCGGATAGCCGAATTGTTAACGCAACCTCATGTATATTATGGCCCCAAAGTGGTACACAAATTTCTGCATGCGGTGGAACGGTCTCTGATGGTAGAGTCGTCTGTGAAGGAGTACCCAGAAAAGAGCCTTTTAAAGGAGCTTGAGAACACCCAGAGTGCACGAGTTGATGAATCTGGCATTGTCATGTCTGATATCTCCTGGGTAGTTGACACAGGTGCTCCGTACGACCAGGAATCGTCAAATGAGGGGAAGGAGGGAGAGCCTGACCAGAATGAACAGATTGAACGGGTTGAGCAGGATGAGCAGGTTAAACAAGTTGAACAAGTTGCGCAGTCCGAGAAGACTGAGCAGACTAAGCAGACTGAGAAAACTGAGCAGACTGAGCAGATTGAACAGACTGAACAGACTGAACAGACTGAGCAGGATGTATTTGAATCTATTCCTCTTGACGATAGGAGACGGAAGTCTCGAGATGAAGAGGAAGAAGAGCCAGATGTGAAACGGACTAGAACAGATCAAGGCTCCGGCGATAATGAAGATGCTGGCGCGGGCGCTAATGCTAATGACAGTGAGAACAATGCTACTAACTAAACAATAACTCAATGGCTAATGGTTGGAAGGCATATGTTGCTTTGTTTATCTATTTACAATGTTCCTCATGAATGCGGGAAAGAAGATCAGTCTTGGGCTTGGGAGCATCCTGAGGTCGCTCCCACTCTTTGGGAAACTGGTGGTTAGGATAGATAGGCTTGTTGCGTCGAATCTTGGCCTCGGCATGGCGATAGTCCAATGGAATATCCTCAAAAGTGTCACTCTTGTCGCGAGCGTTAGTCAACAGATCTCGAATAGTCTGTCCCAGGAATCTCTTGTTCTGGGCCTGCTCGGGGTATCGCGAACAGCTCATTTTAACTTCGTCAGTAGTAGGATTGTATCTGGTTCCACATAGCAGTCGGAACTTGTGCAAGGAAGCATCATCCAGACCCAAATCCTTAGACTGGAAAGACACCACCACCTTGGCCTCACCAGGGTGCTTCTCTCCCATGTAGCTTGTGTACTTGAATCTTAGAATATCCGTGTCAGCAGGGGGGTTATATGGCGTAGCGTACTTGCCGAGCTGAGGAAGGTCGTAGGCAGCAATGCGATTGTACTCTCGCTGGACTCGGTGCTCGTGGAGCTGCATATGACCCAGAGGAGGTAGATCGTCAAACTCAAAAGTGTCTTCCAGTTCGTCAGCAGCAAATGCATTCACTTCCTCCATGTCTGCTTGAGCCTTCTCATCAGGACTCAATCGTTCGTAAGGTACTGCTCCGACGTTCACCTGGTCGTATAGGTCGCCAATCTGCTGCTTGGACATTCCCAGCTGGGCTCCAGCGGCCTCCAGGGCCTTTTTGTCTGCTTCAGTTCGCTGGTATCCTCGGGACTCCATCTTTTTGAATCCCATTCGCAGGATTTCCTCCGGAGATGCCTGCTGGAACCGGGCGCTGCAAGTAGACATCAGCCGGTTAGAGCCTTGGCCCCGCTTGCCGTGGAGAGCCACTATGGCCCTCCGAACACCAAAGCTCTTCCACATTGTTTTTTAGCTTGTACGGTTTGACTGGTATCGGGAGAGCTTTTTCAAAGTTTTATTTCTTCGCGGTCACGTGAGCAATTTTTCACTCGATATTCGACATAAAATTTGGCACCGACCGACGACGACGCAGACCATAGACCAAAAACATGTCCGTTGCATTCAGAGCTTTGAGAGCTCAGAGCCCGTTGGTAACTCGGGCTGTCAGAGTCCAGAGTCGGATGTATTCGTCCAGCTCAGGCCTTGACTCGGCCGCAAAGACCCTCGTAGGTCTGAAGCGTCCAGGAGAGAAAATGGACCGAGAGCAGGCCGACCAAGAAGCGAAGCTATGGATCGAAGAGCTCCGTAAACTGCAGGGTGAACTTGTGGACAAGGATGGCGTGTACCGACCAGAGCGAGTGTTTGCGCCCCAGGGAACCCAGGAGGTTGATTTGGTTCAACAGGTAATTAATGAACAGTCGGCACAAAAGTTTCAGCCCACCGCTGAACAACTAGAGGAAGCAGCCCGAGCCAAGAGCATGCCCATTCCATCGAAGCGAGACGAGACGATTGAGTTTTTGACCAATCTGATTATGCGACATGGCCGTAAGGCCCGAGCAGAGAAGATCATGTCCCAGGCACTGTACCTTGTGCACCTGCGACTGCGAACAGACCCCGTGGAGCTGGTTAAACGAATAGTTGAGGACATGGGACCTCTGGTCAAGCTCAAGCGATACACAGATGGAGGAGCGCGATCCGAATTGGTGCCCATTCCCATGAGTCCCCGTCAGCGACAGCACCAGGCGTGGTCGTGGATTGTAGAAGCTGCCAACAAGCGAGGATCCAAGGACTTTTCGGTGCGATTGGCCGAGGAGATTATCGCTGCTGCTGAAGGCAACAGTCCTGGATTTGAGAAGCGAGACCTGCAGCACAAGAATGCGGTGGTCAACCGAGCATTTGTCAAGCTTCTCCAGAAATAGTGTAAATAGTCGCTAATTATTGTATTCCCTATCATTTCTCCCATCTCAGTTGATAATAGTTATTGATTACAGTCAAGTAGTTAATTAACGGTAGCCCCACGGTACAGGAGCCCGACTACCGAGCCTGTGATTACTGTTGTAGGCATTCCGTCATTTTTTTCTCTACTATCAGGTGCCCGTTTGTTCTACCCATTACTCTACTCTCCGTACGGTCTACCGCAGTGCCAGATCACACCACATATATAGAGCGTCAGTCGGCATTTATATCCCTGGTGAGATCTAGACTTGCCAATCGCAACTGTCTCGCGTCCCGCGACCGTCCCGCTACCGGCCCACTACTATTCTCGCAAGACCCCGACGAACTAACCTGAGCTCTAAATTCGCACCAAATCATCCAACTTCCAAATACCAGAACCGCAGCCATTATGGCCCAGCTCACTCCCCCAAATAACGGCGTCTACATTGTCAATTCCGCTCCCCTGATCGGGCCTTCCCCGAACGGATCCTTCAATCCGGGGGGGCGTGCGGCGCCCCCCATACATTTTCACTCTATCGACCTGGAACGGGATCCAAACTTACGACATCCACTCAAGCTTTTCCATGCGTTTGCAAACTCGTTTGGATTTGCTGATTACTATGGGTATGGGTTAGCTGCATTACCGGACTGCCTTACGGTTGACTTGGCTTTGGCTTCGGAGGGCGCTGGTGGCATTGCGACTGGCCATGTCCTGACAGTCGTCCTCGGGCCTCTGAGCGGAACAGACCTTGGCCAGTGGCTAACCAATAGCCTTCACCGAGTGTGCCAGTTCCACAAAGCTCGAGGAGCACTGTTCATTGTTTATGTAGTTGAACGACCGCGGGCTAATTGGGGGAAATTGTGAGCTGTTATCAGTATTCAACGGCCTGAACGCTGAACCTGGTTGACCCGGACCAAGCAGTTAAGGCTCAACAAAAGAGCCACTGCTGCATCTGCTGCACAGCCTGATACTGGAACTACGGTGTATTGTCTACTTGCTACAGCATCATGGATCGCACCTGCTCATGATTGCCAGCCCAGTCGCCCTTTGGCCACCCAAATCAGTTGCCCAATCTCCGGGCCTCTCTGCCCTACCGCTTTGATTTGCGTCGCCTTTCATCGCATCCCAACAACGCCTTGTTGGGAGATTAGGGTTATTGAGCCGCAGAACGCCGCATTCATCTGAGCCGCAGACGTTTCTCGTGAGCCGCTCGCCGCCGCAAGCAGCCTGGCGTTGCCGGGGTGGACTGACAAGCGGCGCAGCGCCCACTCCATTCGGACAAAATTGCGTCTCTGTACAGCCGTGCGCGGTACATAAAGGGGTGACGCATAACAAAGCTTGAAAACGACCGGAACGACCGAAGTTTTAACTGGTAGACCGCCACGACACCGACACGACAACGGTTAGTTCTAAACAGGGTTAACAGGGTTGACGGATTAGGTTCTTTGAGGATTTGACTCCGTTAATCTAGTTGCTTTCTGGAGACAGCTTTTACTTGTTGATTTCATTATTTTTTTGGCCCTAAAGGTAGGCAGCAGCAGCAGTTTGACAGTTCAAAAGTATTCGTCGCTATGCCTCTTACTCGCATAGTGGTTGTTCGGCATTCTGTACGACTAGACTCGATCGATAAGACGTGGGTGTATACTTCGGCAACCCCATATGACCCTCCGTTAGCTCCAGAGGGTGAGCCTATCGCTCGGCAGAGTGGTTCGCACATGAAAGACCATCTGTCGTCCTTTTCTAAAGTGTACATTCATTCGTCTCCATTCCTTCGTTGCGCTCAGACGTCGGCCCTGCTTGCTAGTTCGATAGACAAGCCTGCTAAGGTACGACTTGACGGTGCGTTTGGAGAATGGTTGACCTCGGATTACTATAGTCAAATGTCTCCTCCCCCACCTGATAACCACGCTCAACTGGCTTGTTCATCATACAAATACCTGCATACCGAATCAAAAAAGAACCCCAATCTCACAGTGGATTCGTCATGGCCTGTAACTGCCCTGGGAACCAGTGGAGATTATGACGAGCCTTGGACTTCAATGCACAATCGATTTAAAAATGCATTGACCCAACTGATTGCCTTGTATGAGTCTGAGCCCGAAGAGTGTGCGGTGATTATAGTCACTCACGGTGCCGGATGCAACGCTTTATTGGGGCATCTCACCAATGAACCAGTTCTTTCTCGCATTTCGGTAGCATCGTATGCGGTGGCTCAGCGTCATCCTTACGGGTCCCATGCTTGGGACATTATTTATAACTCGAACAACGTCGATTCACCCCGGGAACGCAGCTCTTCCTTTGGGGGTGTTCCCCAGCTCTGTGGTTCAGGGTCCAACTCAGCATCTACTTCATCGTCGAGTGTATCCGACTTGGCTGGGTCCCCTCCAGTGACCAAATTTTCTCCAAGTGTCATGCTCACGTCTGCTCTCCAGCCTGACTTGAGTTCGTTTAACACAAAGCTTGCCGACCAGTCCACCGTTGAACCCACTATCGATACTTCCTTGTACCGATTTGGATCCAACAGGTGGTAGCTTGCTAGCAACGCATTGCTATTATTTATTATTTTTATTATTATTATTATTATTTGTATTCATTCATCCTGTATTAGGCATGAGTACATAATTCAACAGGAAGGTAGCACACACACATTCGGTAATACTGTGAGAGGTCCGTTAGTAGCTATTTGTAAGGGTCTTTGAGCTGTCCCATGGGCATTACGTTTTTCTGGGGCTTTGGAGGAGCACAATGCTTATGATTACGATAGACGTACTCTCCCTTGAGTCGACGCACACTGTTGGGATCACTGACATCAAGCTTTCTGCCGTTGAGATCCTCGATCTCCGACGGGTCTGGTCCAATGCACATGCCAATGCGCTTTACAAACCTAGTCTTGAGAACCTCTCGCACAAACGGACGTTTAGCAGGATCCTCGGTCAGCATTCTAGCAATCACCCGTTTGCCGGAATCGCCAAACTCATTGAAAATGCTCAAGTACTTTGAACTATCGTGGTTCCAAAACTCTTCTCTAGTTTTAGGCTCGGCACATTCACTGTCAGGATTGGGAGACTCGGGGGTATGAGGAGGTAAATCGTTGGGGGTTGGAGATTGTGGTTCCGAAGCACGATTGTGCTCTGGCACCGAAGAAGGGACAGTGATACTATTATGACTTGTTGGATGAGCGCTGGAATGAACTGACGTTTGGGTGGACTCTTTTCCTGAAAGGGAGGGCTCCTCTGATACGGAATTCAAAAACTTCTCCAGTCCCTGTTCTACCTCCCAGTATTTTCCAATGTCATCTTGAAGTTTCGCAAATGCCTTATCAGAGGCTCTATCCGACTTTGTAAACAGATTGCCGTTATACAAGAGGTTGATAAACACAATTCCGCAAGACCATGTGTCTACCAACCTTGAATCATACCTTACTCCTGATCTCTTACCTTCGTAGACCTCTGGGGCAATATAGGGCTCGGATCCGTTAACTCCTAGGGACCGCTTGACGTTGAGAGGGTTGCCATTTTCATCCCGCTCTACCGAGTCACAGTCAAATAAAACCTCCGAAACGCCAAAGTCGGAAATTTTCATCACTCCTTCCTTGTTGAGAAGCAGGTTCTCTGGTTTGATGTCGCGATGAGCAATGCCATTGTCGTGAAGGTAAGCTACACCCATTAATAATTGCTTGAACAAGCAATTGCGCTCTTCGCGAGTCATGTGCTTGTTTTCAGCTTTATAAGCAGCCAATAGAGAAAAAAGGTCTCCTCCATCGCAAAACTCCATTACCGAGCACCATGAATCACCATCCATGCACAGGTCCACAGTACGCACGACGTTTCTGTGAGTCAACTTCCTAGTCATCAAGTACTCTCTGGTGAGCATTGCGTAGTAATTTTGAAGAGACTGGTTAGGGAATGGTGACTGGCGATGGTACACCTTGACAGCAAACACCTCCTTTGTCTTTAAATTCTGCACCGTCTTCACCACGGCAGTAGCACCCTTGCCAATGGTACGAGACTTTATGATATTCCTTTGACTTGAGTATGTGTTGGACAGGGCCCACGACGATTTCTGCAATTCTGAAGGCAGGAATTGAGATGGAGTGTATATGTCAGTAGGTGATGACAGTGAGGATTGGTGCCGTCTCAGCTTTTCCTTGAGCGACCCTGACTGAGCGTCCTCAGACCCTTCAGACTGGGAATTGGATCGTGAAGACAGATGCTTAATCTTGTTGAGCCCAAAATGATGGGGCGCTCCATGGCTAGAACTGGAGCGGGTTGGTGGTGCAGATGAGCTCATTTGCGTAGGACCTCGAGCAGGAGAAGGAGATCCCGAAGGAGCAGACGTCGAGTTCCTGGATCCATCCGGCCCCTCAGGCCCCTCTGATCCCTCTAGTCTCAGGGATTCGTCCACACTCTTTTCCCTTTGGTCGCGATCAGCTCTATGATCAGCGGCAGGTTTGTTCACTGCCACAGGAGGGGCCCCAGGAGCCACAGGGGGAGACTCTTGACGGCCAAGAGGAGCTCGATCTCTTTGTTGGGCACCAAGTCTGGGGCCATTATGAAGCTGGGTGCTAGACTGAGAGTTAGAAAACAGCCTACCAATGCCGCTCTGATGAGCCTTCTTGCCTCCAGACGTCCTCCTTTGGCTAAGAGAAATGTCAGATCTCACAGTCGGGAGCTTATGGCCATCTGGTGCTCTTGGAGACCCTACCAATTGAGGAGACTGCGCAGTGCCGGTGGGCTTTTGGGGGAACGTGTCGGCACGACGTCCTCTAGAAATAGAAAATACAATTCCTTCGTCGTCGGTAGATTCAGATTCGTCGCCTTTACCGGTGGTGGTGTCCTTGTGCACCGCAGCCTTGATAGCGTGACGGATCCGATCTCGCTTGCGAACGTGGTCGGTCATTGTGCCACGAAAAAACCCCAAACCTGTCCGACTATCCGGAGAATGTCAAGAGCTTAAGCGTGGAGTAGCACGCCCATCTAAGAAAAAAATGGAAAACAGGGTTACTGTGGGGTCGGATCGAACGTTGGCAAAGATAAAGGCGATAGTGAGACCTTTGCTGCAGCCGCTTAGTGGAGGAGGAGGAGAAGGAGGCCTGGTGACTGGATGCAACGGTAAACGGGAAACGGTGAAACGGTGATGTTGGGATGAAACAGTGGAGACTGTTTTAATTGCGACATTTTCATTGATTGAATTCGGTTTGTTGTTATAGATGGAGGTGATGTAGTTGATGTACTTACGTTACTGATATGCTCTGTGCACCTGTAGACCTAATATAAGTACCGCAAAATATTAGCACCGCAGTCAAGCCGACATATTTTGCTATGAAAAAGTAGATTTAAAGACTAGTCTCAGAAATATCAGAAAATACAGTAGGTATCAAGCGGATTTATTACTACAATGCTTAATCGTCATCGTCCCAGTTTCCTCGCTGTCCCTGCTTTGGAATCTGAGGTCCTCCGGCTCGCTTGGCCATAATGATCTGGTCGACAGAGAGAACAGTGCTGGCAGCATCAGTGGCCAGCTCAATGGCGTACTTTTTGGCGGAGAACAGGTCGAGGACACCCTTGGCCTTTGCGTCTACACATCCTCCATCGTGCTCGTCGTCGACATCCACTCCCTCGCTAATAGCTCCTCGAGCATGGGCAGCGTAAAGAGTAGAAAGCGTCTCAGTAGCGTCCAGTCCGGCATTCTCAGCCAAGGTTCGAGGAATCACCTCCAGAGCCTCTCCAAACTTTTTGATTGCATGCTGTAATAAACCAGGGGTCTGCTCTCCGTGGCGAACAACCCGGGTAGCGAGCTCAGTCTCAGTAGCACCCGCTCCAGCCACCAGACGCTGGTCCTTAGCCAGGGCCTTGACCACGGCCACACCATCGTCAATGGCACGCTCCAAGTCATCCAGGGCAGACTGAGTGGCTCCTCGAAGCACAATGGTCGAAGTGCGGGTGGTGCTCTTGTCGTCCTCCTGTCGGAAAATGGTGACACGGTCTCCTCCAATCTCTACAGTCTCAACCACGTCAATGGATCCCATCTCCTCGGGCATGGGAGCTCCCAGTCGTGGCAGAGGAGTGGCTCCAGTGACCCGACACAGTCGGCGCAGATCAAACTTAGATCCCACTCGGAACACAAGAATACCATGCTTGTTAAGGTAGTGGAGGGCCAGCTCGCCCACTCCGGCTCCGGCCACGGCCACTCTCATTCCACTGTCAGCCAGGGACTTTGCAATCTCGTCCAGCTGGGCCTCTTCGCCCTTGGAAAAGTCGAGCATTTCCTGAGCATTGTGCAACAGTACAGTTCCCTTGGTCTCGGTATTAGAAATGTCAATGGGGGTGGTGAACACTCCCACCTTGGCCTTTTGTGCCTTCTTGATGGCTCCCTCTGGCTCTCGGCCAAACACCATTCCTCGGTACACCTGCGATGCCTCAAGCGACGATCCCATGATCTTGACTACTCGGATCGAATCCACGTTAAACTGGGCCAGAGACTTGTTCTTCTTGGGGAGAACGTTGGCTACAGCCTGTCCGATAAGCTCAGACAGAACATCTTCACTACCGTACTGCTTGGCGGCCACAACAGCCCTGAGAGCACGTTCAACGGTCTTTGAAATTTCCTCATCAGTATCTCCATTGTCAATCACCAGCTCCTCCAGCTCCTTCACAGCAAACTTTTTGGCCAGATCGTATCCCTGGGCAATCTCAGTAGTGTTGAGTCCCAACCTCATGAGATCCTCTGCCTTTGCAAGCAGCTCACCAGCCAGAACCAGTACCAGGTTGGTAGCGTCTCCCATCTCGGCCTCCTGCTGTTCGGATGCCATCACCACCAACTTGGCAGCAGGGTGAACAATCTCCAGCTCCTTGAGAATCGTGGCCGCGTCAGAGGTCAAAAACACCTTGGACAGGTGGTTAACCACAATCTTGTTGCGTCCACAAGGTCCAATGGACGTTCGGACCATGTTGGAAATCTCGTTCACAGCGGTGATATTTCGGGACACCGCTCCATCCTCAGCAGACTGGGTCTGATATCCCTGCTTGAAAAGCCCAGCATTGGGGTTGTTCGGCAGTTTTAGGGACATTTTTCTCTATGTCGTCGCGGATGGTTTGATCAACTGTCCGCAGTTGCACTAGTTGATTTTTACGTGGCGCACGGCTGTGCAGAACCGTGAAGAAGGTCCCTCGAGGACGGGACAAAGTCAAGGAGAGAAAAGTGACAAGAGCGGACCAATTGGTCCTATCTGAAGGGACTTAAGGTAATCAAAAGAACACATGGTGGCGTATTTGCTATTAGATCTTCATAGATCGCTTCGTTGCTTAACCATGAGCTAGTTTTGGGCAATGCCAGTACCATCAGATGGCCACATCAGGTGTCGAGATCACATGACTCCCCCTTTATCATCCCCCATTCGACAGCTCATACAGTCCATCGCGAAATGACTACTTTAAATGATCAGGATTACTCGCCGATAGATCATTTAAACCAAATATTTGGTCCGTCCTCTTCTAACCTGACAAGGCTTTCAGAAGTCACTGATAATGTACAGTTATACAGTGCTTCCTTGGACCGCGAGCTGGCAAAGTCGGTCAGGTTGAGCGACGAAGAACGGTCAGCGCTGGAGCGTATTGATGATCTACCTAAAGAATTTGCCTACTTGGTCGATAAGATCCAGCAGCTGAAAACACAATCGGGCGAGGCAGAGCAGGCAATCACAGCAATGACGGCTGATATCAAGCGACTAGATAGAACCAAAGCGAATCTGGTGTACTCGGTCACGGTGCTAAAGCGATTGCAAATGCTAATTACTGCATACGACCAATTGGAAGGTCTCACTCGATCGAGACAGTACCGAGAGCTGTCGCGTACTCTTCCTGCTGTACTAGAACTCATGACTCACTTTCGCTCGTTCAGGTCGGTTTCTCAAATTGCCGCCCTCAGTCGCCAAGTGTCTAATATCCAGTCTACAATTGCGGAACAGATCATGGCAGATTTTGCTACAGTCATCGAGGGCAAGCAAAGAAATGAGCAATTGGGTGCCTCATTGGCTGATGCATGCACAGTACTGGACAGCTTGGATGGAAATTATAGAGACCAGTTGATTACTTGGTACTGTAATGTGCAATTACGAGAGTACGGTAACATCTTCAAAGTAAATGATGAAGCAGGCTCTTTAGACAACATTTCACGAAGGTATGCATACATCAAGAGGCTGCTCAAGCGACACAGTGACGACTTGGCACGATACTTTAGCCCGGAGTGGAATGTCACTGAGGAATTGTGTAATGCGGTATGTCAGACTACTCGGCAGGACTTGCAGACGCTTCTTCGACAGTCCGGACGAAACATTAATGTCCAGTTACTTTTGCAGGCACTAGAGGAGACTCTAGAATTTGAAAATTTCCTCGACAAGAAATTCAAGAGCCCTGGAAAGTACCAAAAGAAGATTTCTCTCGCTTTCCAACCACATCTCAACCTGTGGGTTGAGTATCAGGACAAGCAATTGTCGTCAAAGTTTGCCCAGTTCAAGGCGCCTCCTCCTCCCGGAGGTGACAACAATGAAGAGCAAACCGAGCCTACGGTGCTTCCCTCTTCCGCTGACCTGTTTGTAATATACCGCCAAGCCCTCACTCAGACAGTCAAGCTGTCAACAGGACCTCCACTTTTAGATCTGTCAAACCTGTTTGGCAAATGGCTGTCAATCTACTGCCAGCAGATTCTTCGTCCCGTAATTCCTACTCGAGTGGTGACTCTGGACGACATTAAGAGTGCGTGCATGGCTCTGAATACCGCTGATTACTGTTTCACTACCGTTACTCAGCTTGAGCAGAGGATTGTAGAGAACATTGATGAAGAGCTGAAAGAAAAGGTAGACTTGGAAAAGGAAAAGAATGGCTTTTTGGAGGCCATCTCTCATGCCATTGCATTACTAGTTAACAAGGTGCAATCAGGATGCGAGAACGCATGGCGGGAAATGGTTAATACTAACTGGGGTAAATTGGAAACTGTGGGCGATCAAAGTACCTATGTTTCGGAGCTCACAAGAGCGGTGGAGTCTGAAAGCAAGACTATTCTTGAACACATCCAAAAGGGTCTCTACGTGCGCATGTTTGCTGACAAGGTGGTGGAAGCGGTGTCAGGCGACTTTCTTCAACGAATTGCCTATTGTAGGCCCATCTCCGAGGTGGCCGCTGAGCAAATGCTCTTGGATCTCTACGTATTGAAGAGCAGTTTCATGAAGCTACCGCTACTGGCTCCTCCGCCTGAAGGTGAAGACCATCCTCGAGAGGTCTCTCCTGCTTATACTAGACATGTTACAAATGCTCTTTCCAGAGTGGAGACCATTCTGAAGGTCATTTTAACTCAGCTGGAGCCTGCTGAAGGCATTGTACAAACATACTTTTATGTCGTGGGAGACCGGTCCAGTACAAACTTCACCAAGATCCTTGAACTCAAGGGTGTGTCCAAGAACGAACAGACCAGACTGGTCGAATTATTTAATTCTCACCTCAAAGCGCATACTGACCTGGTTGACGAATCACCTATCCTCAGGAATCTTAGAATTGGAAACCAGAATGGTCCATCAGGTCATAGCCGGACTCCATCCAACCAAGGCAGCCCGACGCCATCATTCTTTGAGCCTCCAAAGGTTCTGGGAGGATCACTACTATCAAAGGAAGGGTTTGAACGATTCACTCACCACCCTGATGCCCCCGTTAACAAATTGAACGAAAACTTTAAAAGCATTGGACGATTATTTCGAAGAGATGGCAGCGGCCATAGCAGTCCACTTGGTCGTCTCCGTGACAGAGACCGAGACCGAGACCGAGACCGAGACTAGGTCCATAGATGAACAAAAACACTTGCATTCTCCTGACGAAGGCCCTCAGCTTTCCACGATAAAGTCATAGTTGATCTTTGTAGAGCTAAAGGCAATTACATCGCCTGTTCGAATCTCGATATACCTCAATGGCTCAATCTTCTTGCCATTTAAAAAGGTACCGTGAGAAGAGTCCAAATCAAGAAGATAGGGCTTTGTCGTTTCAACCCGGGACCGTTTATCAACTACTCGACGAAATTGAATTACCGCATGTTGCCTCGAAATCTTGGGGTGGATGATATCACACACTCGCTTGTCGCGGCCAATAATATAGCTACTCTGACCCTTGAGAACATGGGTTTCAGAGTCATTTAACAATAGATAAACCTTGTCAGAATCAGGCATTGCAGCATCTCTAGGCTCACTATGTTTGATATAAAGGCCCTTGACAGTCCTCGACTCGCGAGCTAGCAGCCCTGACTGGTCGTAATTTGGCTTTTCTCCCTCCTTCACATCCTCACTCTCCTCATTCGTACTTTCTCGCTTGACATTAGTATCCAGAAGTTTCTCTCTTCGGGGACTATTACTCCGCGATCTATGGCTCCGGCCGCTGTCCCTATATATAGTAGAGTCTCTCGACTCCCTCGACTCTCTAGGCTCTTCTTTTATCCTCGTCCCTGGCATCTCCAAAGCTAGAAAAACGCAGTTTCAGACCGGCGAAGAGGTGGAGCACGGCTGCATGCGATAACGGTATACGGCTGAAGGGTTCTCGAAAAAAATATCGGACACTCAAAAATCAAAAAAAAATCTTTAGCATTCACAGTCGACAAGCAGGCGGAATGGCCAAAAAGTCGAAACCCGTGGTTAAGAAAGTCAGCAAGAATGACCAGCGACGACAGAGAGTAAAGCAGGAGAAGGATGCGATTGAACGGCTGCAGAGGGAGTCCGAGGAGTTTGAACTTACTGCGGACATCACTAGATTCGATCAGCTTCCACTGTCGGAATCTACGTTAAAGGGTCTCAAGGCTTCTCACTTTCTCGACGCGACAGATATCCAGCGTAAGGCAATCGTGCCGGCTCTTGTGGGTAAGGATGTTCTAGGTGCAGCGCGTACTGGATCGGGCAAGACTTTAGCGTTTCTGATCCCAGTGTTGGAAACGCTGTACCGACGACAGTGGAACACTCTGGATGGCCTCGGAGCGTTGATTGTTACTCCCACACGTGAACTGGCTATTCAGATTTTCGAGGTACTGCGAAAGATCGGTCGTTCGCACACCCTGTCTGCAGGGCTGGTAATTGGAGGCAAGGACCCAGAAGCAGAGGCAGTTCGAGTATCAAAGCTTAATATTTTAATTGGTACCCCGGGTCGTATTGTACACCATATGCACAAATCATCCGGATTTGATACCTCAAACCTTCAAATGCTGGTACTCGACGAAGCAGACCGTATTCTTGACATGGGATTTAAGAAGGAGGTCAATGCCATCGTACAGGACCTGCCTCCTGAGCGTCAGACATTGCTATTCTCTGCCACCCAGACAAAGTCAGTATCTGATCTTGCGCGATTGAGTTTGGACAGTCCCGAGTACATTTCTGCTCACGAAGAAAACAGCGTATCTACACCCAAGAATTTGGAACAATTTTATGTGCTCACCGAAGTCCCCGACAAGCTCAACACCTTGTTCTCTTTCTTGCGTTCTCATCTGACTTCAAAGATCCTGGTGTTCTTTGCTTCCTCTAAGCAGGTGCGGTTTGTGTATGAGACATTCCGCAAAATGAAGCCCGGTATTCCTTTGCTGCATCTCCACGGTAAGCAAAAGCAGACAGCGAGAATTGAGGTAACTTCGCGATTCTCTTCTGACAGACACTGCTGCTTGTTTGCTACTGATATTGTGGCCCGTGGAATTGACTTTCCTGCCGTAGACTGGGTTATCCAGGTAGACGCTCCCGAGGATGCTGCCACTTACATTCACAGAGTTGGTCGTTCGGCTCGATTCGACAAGAAGGGTAAAGCTCTGCTGTTCCTCACTCCCAAGGAGGAGCCTGGTATGGTCGAGGCATTGGAGGGGAAGAAGGTACCAATCACTAAGCTCAATATCCGCGAGTCGAAAAAGAAGTCGATTGTGCCTGTTTTGCAGAAGTTGTGTTTCGACAGTCCAGAAATCAAATATTTGGGACAAAAAGCATTCATCTCGTATGTCCGGTCCGTCTTCGTCCAGCACCACAAACACATTTTCAATGTTGAAGATATCCCAATGGAGCAATTTGCTACGTCACTGGGTCTGTTAGAGGCCCCTCGCATCAAGATTCACGGCAGAGACCTTCAAGAATCTATCAAAAAGGCCAAGCAGCTCAAGAACACGCCTAGAGGCTTGCTGGCTCTAAGCAAGGGTGAAGACTCGGAAGAAAAGAAGGAAGACGAGGTGCGCACAAAGTACGACCGAATGTTTGGCCGAAAGAACCAGGGAGTATTGTCTGAACATTATATGAAACTACAGGGTGACGCTGAAGAGGGCGACGAAGAAGGAGATGACAGTGACGAGGAGGGAGGTCTCATGACAGTCAAACGCCAGGATCACAATATTGATGATGGTGAAGTACCTGATCTCAACGCTCCAGTTTCCAAGCGACAGGCAAAGAGAGCCCTATCAAAGAAGGTTGTGGCCAAAACCTCAGGAGCTAATCCCAAGAAGCTTGTATTTGATGAGGAGGGCAATGCCCATGAGATTTACGAGTTTGAAGGTGAAGATGATTTCCGAAAGGCAGGAGACTCCGAGGCCCAGAAGAAGAAGTTCCTTGACCGGGAGCAGGCTCTTATGGAGAAACTGGACGTTGAAGACAAACAACTTGCTAAGGACAAGCGTCAAGAAAAGAAGCGACGAAGACGAGAAATGTTGCGAGCTGAGATGGAAGATGGATCAGATGACGAAGGCTACGAGGTCACCCTTGGAGGTGGTGATGATGATGATGGTGACAGCATGGGCGAGCCCGACCTGGACCGCGATATGGAGCATAGTTCCGACGATGAAGATGAACGACCGGCCAAGAAGGCTAGATGGTTCGACCGCAATGACGATGATGAGCGACCCAAGAAGAACTCTGGCGTCCTCGAGGTCGAGCAGCCTGATACTCTGGAAGATCTGGAGGCCTTGTCGACCCGCCTGCTACGAAAATAGATGTATAACCCTACATGATGGCACTAACGATATCTACAATGCATTCAGCTATAATACACTAAACAATCCACTCTTAACAATTTGTTTGCACCCTGCTAATTCCTCTGCTAATTCCTCTGCTAAATCTCTGGTAAATTCTCTGGTAAATTCTCTGGTAAATTCTCTGGTAAATTTTCTGGTAAATTCTCTGGTAAATTCTCTGGTAAATGGTCTGGTAAATGTTCATGTTAAGGACCGTTAGAAGGACTATCGTTTCCTATTCCGGTTCATACGGCAAAGCGTGATCATAATCGACTCTGTGATTGGGTTGTGGGGATGCGGGCATGAAGTAGGTTAAATTACATTGGTTTTGAGAATCTTGCTAGCACTGCCAGTTTTTGACCAGGCGGATTAGACAGAACCTAGATAAAGGTAACCCGGCCACCGGCTGTTCGTTTGTGGCTTGTAAACATGGCAAGATTCGAGCCGTTGCCCACAGAGCAAGATGAAGAAGCCAAGCATTCAAACCCCGAAGTTACCGGCCAGGAAGTGTCAGTATTTCCCGAAGATTCACGAAATAATCGTAAGCTGTTAAGGGTGCTGCTGATTGTAGGTGCAGTAGCAATTGCGTTGGTATTGGGTTCTGCGTTTTACGTGCACGAACACCGGCACAAAGAGGGAGAGGATGACCAGAAAGAAGCGCACAGGGGGCAGGATATGCTGGGAGCAGCTTCAGACTTGAGCCAATTGGGATCAGTGGACAGGTCGGAAACAACTGTGTACGGGGCCCCTCTTAGAGACTGGCAATTAGATACATCGAGAGAGTATCATTTGTCCCGATACGGGCGATGGGATTCTAACCAGCAACCAACGACTCGAGAATACGATTTTGTACTTTCTGAAATTGTGGCATGGCCTAATGGAGTGGCCAAGAACATGTCTGTCATCAATGGTAAGTTTCCTGGTCCGGTCATCGAGGCCAATGTAGGAGACCGAGTTGTGGTGCATTTGTTCAACAACGGATCTCTTCCTACTACTATGCATTTCCATGGTCTGGCACAGAATGGGACAAATTTCATGGACGGAGTGCCCGGCGTCACCCAATGCTCTATTCCTCCTGGGTCATCTTACACATATAACTTTACTCTCACCGAATGGGGAACTTATTGGTACCATTCCCATTACGACACCCAGTACCTAGAAGGGTTTGCTGGCCCTGTAGTTATTCATTCCCCGGAAGAAGATAAGCTGCTGGACTACGATGAAGAATTTGTTGTGTTCCTGTCAGACTATTATCACGATTCATCGTTTGATCTGGTCAAGTCTTACATTGCACCCAATGTCGAAAATGCAGAACCGATCCCTGACTCGGGTCTCATTCAAGGTATTAACAAATTCGACTGTTCCAAAGTCAATGAATCGGACTATTCGTGCTACGAAGATAGCTACTTCCCCGCGTTCCCAGTGATTCCCGACAAAACTTATAGACTTCGTGTGATTTCGGCCGGAGGGTTCAGCGAGTTTGACTTTTCAATTGATAACCACACGCTGTCAGTGGTCGAAGCGGACGGAGTTAATGTAGAGCCTCTGGATGTGACTGTACTGAGGCTGTCTAACGCTCAGCGATATTCTGTTCTCGTGAAAACCGAGAGCGGACATGAAAACGACGGGTTCTGGATGAGAGCGAATATGAATACCTACTGCTATGATGGGTCTAACCCTAACTTGGATCCACGAGGAGTGCGGGCTATATTTTCATACCCTGGATACACTCTGTCACTTCAACAAAACGGAGGAGTTCCAATAGAAGATCCTAGTACTCCTCAACAACATGGAATTGATGGATCGGTCCAATGTACTCAGCTAAATTCAAGCTTGCTGGTTCCATCAATTCCCATGGCCGCTCCTGACCCTGATCAATTCGTCCACATAGACGCATCATTCCAGATTGGTGCTCGACAGATTTCTCTTGCATACCTCAACAACACCAGTTACAAACCGAATGAGGTGCCGAACCTCCAGACAATTCTAGATGCAAACACTTCAGCTTTGCTCACCGATGACCCTATACGACCCAGTTGGGCCAATGAGCAAATGGTGATTACTGTTCCTGAACGACAAGTAGTTGATTTGCTAATCAACAATTACGATGATGGCGGTCATCCCTTCCACATGCATGGTCACAAATTTTGGATTCTTGCTAGTGGTAGGGGATATTTTGATCATGCAATGTACGATGATATTGATACTACTAATCCAGCTCGAAGGGATACCGTCCATGTAGACTCCTTTGGCTGGACTCTTATCAGATTTGTGACCGATAACCCAGGTGTATGGATCTTTCACTGTCACATAGTTTGGCACGTTGCAGCGGGAATGGTAATGCAGTTTTCAGTGCAACCTGAGCACTTGAAAACTCATGTCCCACCCCAGCAATGGTATGACCTTTGCAGTGCTTAAAAGAAGAAAAGAACAAACTTTGTAGCAGTAGAAATTACTAACGATGTACAAATTATAATACATGAATCATCACTTCGTCATTAACTAGAAATGGGCATGCGTTCAGCAGGCTCATCGGCAGCAAATTTGCGCTCACTGATGGGCTGTCCTCGGACCCATGAAAAGCCCTGGGACATGGCCTCATCGCGATCAGGGGGGTGAGTATAAATACATCGGGCGTTTCGACAAGCTACACCAAACTTGCATTCATCCTTGAGAGGGTGGAAAAATGTACAGTCGAGACGCTGGCATGCCAGTCCGTTCCGACAAGGCTTCATGGAAGTTGGGTGCCTGTATCGGCAACTAGGGTTGGTGCATCTGTCCAAAAACTTGCAAGTATCTAGCACAAACTCGGTTGGCAGAGGCGCGGGCTCTCGAACGAGCGAACCCGACGGATGTGCCAGCTCACAAGAGGTGTTTTTACAGCCTTCTTTGTCAAGACACCATTCCATAGTTGTGACTTTAGCGTCGTCATTTGCAGGGGTAGGGTGACCGAAAGGACATGATTGGTTAGCACACTTATCCTTATACTTGCACAGGACAATCTTAGGCTGGGATTGAGCCTGGACAGCTTGCGGGCCAGCTTGGGGGGCCCATGGCTGACCTGCCGGCTGGCCCATCGATGGGATCTGACCAGCCATTGGTGGAGGTGGGAACATCGGCATAGGCATGGGTGGTGCCATCTTAGTGGGATCGGGGTCGTCAGGATGAAGGAACGGGCAAGTGCCAGGCTCTCGAGTGCAGTTTGGATAGTTGTAACATGGTTTGGTGGGATGGGCAAACTTGCAGTTGGGATAAGTACAGTGAGGCCAGTGACGGCATCTTGTCTTTGGCGTCCTCACTCTTTCAGGATCGCCTCCCATATCCTTAACCGCCTCATCCTGAATGGCATCTATGTTATCAGTGTTGAATCGCATCTGACGTCGAGATCCAGAGGCACGATCAGACTTGGCTTTGCCCACTCTATCCTTGAGATTTGTTCGCTTACCCAGACGATCTCGTAGAGATGTGGAAAGCTTGGTTCTGACCTCCTCCGCATCGTCTTCCATCATCGCATCGTCGTCATTAGCAGCGCTAGATTGCGCTTGAAAGTCCATACTACTGGCAGCCTGGGGATTTGCCAGCTGATGCAACGTATCATAAACCCATTGAGAGAATTCGTCCGTAAAGCTGTTGCCAAACAGTCCAGACATCTCCGCAGTGATGTCAGGGACAGACTTTTGATTCTCCACCATCATCACAACATACTGTGCCACGTCGTTAACATCCTCATCTAAGCCATAGCTGCTCACGCGATCTTTAACCGCCTGTAGCAAGCTTTGGCCCAGCTCAGAATTCGCCGAAAAACCTTGTAAATCCATCTTGTCAAGATTGTAAAATGAGGCTGTTGATAAATTCCGTTTTTCATTTTAGGGTGGCACCCGTGATAAACTCATCGTGCATCACGTGAACATGAACGTGAGACATCCGACCAGATCAGACAGCATAGTTTGATCCATCGGATTTGGCAAAATAGTACATTATGGAATAGACAAGTTGGAAAAAAAAATATTAATTAGTCTCAGGATATTTATGCAGTAGAGAAGACGTCATCCTCAATGACACCGAATAGCCTCTGGATGGCCAGCGCAATTTTCGCCAGCTCCTCGGTGATGGTTACGGTGACCAGGATGTAAGAGTAAAATAGTACAAAGTCTTCCTCATCAAGAGGGGGAAGTTCTCCGTTCTGGGGTTTAGCCAGAGTGGAAGATTTTTTGTCTAGCGCGATTAGGCCATTCTTTAGTCGGTAGTCGTTTAGCTTTGCCAGCATTCGGTCAATGGCATGCTCTGTCGATGGCAGTTTGTCAGGAAGGGGGAATCCTAGAGAAACTGCGGAAGAGCAGAGATAGAAAAAGAGAAAGATTCGTGACGACAGCTCCTTACGCTCCTCGGCAGTATACTCTATAAGTTCACGCTCTCGTACACTGGGTTCCTTATACCTGGACACTAGAATACTCATATTCTGGAATGCATCGAGAATGCGTTGAGTGGACGATAGCAAATCCTTGTAGTCAGATATAGGGAAGGGGCCCTTTAGACGCAGTTCATTTGGAGCTTGAGTCAACAGCGCTTGCATCTGGAGCATTCCCCGTTGAAGTCCATCATCTCCACGAATACCTGAGATTCCTTGGACTCGTACAGTCTGGGAGGTGGAAGTAGCAGTAACAGATTGTTTCTCGCCTTCAACTCGAAGAGGATCAGCTTTCCAAATGAGTCCCATGCGGATCCACTGAATGCAGAGCACATCCTTCAACTTACGCCTAGCGCTGTTAGGGAGAATACTGACCGTAATGAATACCGCCCACACAATACCCATACATACAGACACAAATCGATGGAAAGCAATGTCTCTTACAATGGGATTCAGACCTCCCTCGTCGTCATCATTCTCGTTATCGTGGTTGACAGAGAGGGAGTATGAGTACAGTGCAGTCAAGTTAAACGTGAGAAGGATGAACCTACCAAACGGGTTATGATCATTCCAGGTAAGGATGATGCGAAAGCAGATCAGGGCCAAAATAAAACCAATGATTGCTAGAATGTACTCTTGGTCAGGAAACAGAGTCCAGCTGACCCACGCAATGACCGCCCCCAGAAATGTCCCTAAGATTCTAAACGGGACTGTTTTCATTGTACCACCAAGGGAACTGCTCATAATAATAGCGTAGGTGATAAGACCCCATTCTCCTCTCCATGTTGAAAACACTGGCCGCAGTTGATAAGAAAACGCAGGAATAGCAAACAGAGCTGCTCCCAAACCTACTTTAATACCAAACTGTACATCTGTTCGCCTCAGCATCGACAGACTTCTCCAAATCTTTAAAGAAAACGTGGGTGGCCCCACAGCAGAAGGTCGTTGCTGGTTGCCCGTCAGCAGGTGTTTCAAACCAGCAACCGAGGACGTTTCGTTCTCAGCACTGTCGGACTTTTTACGCTTCCAAAATTTCAACCATGAATAGGACCGAGAAGAACCCAGCTCCTTGAGAAGTTGGTACTCCTCCAACGCAGTAACGAAAACAGACAATTCAGTTCCAAACGCTTCAAGGACATATGAAAAGTTGCCACAACTTGCCGCTACTCCTTCCTCATTTGCAGCAGCTTCAAAGTCTCGAGACGCTGATCGGAAAACGTCCTGGGAGTACAGTTCAGCCAGCGCTCGTTCTCGGGCCTGAGAATATTGTGTCGTAGCATCTTCCAATAACCGCTTGTGGTGCCAGCCAAGAGAAGGGTTATAATCGGGGGCCCCTTCAAACGGGATACCCTCTAGAATGGCTCGAACTGTATAAGAGTATGAGCGCATTGGGGGGCCCAGGTGACGAACGAAAAGGGAAAACAGCTCAGAACTTGCGTTGTCAATCGGATGGGGAGAATTTCTAGCGCTGGCAGTGACAGACTCCATGGAAGCAATAGAAGAAGCGACTGATCTTGAGTCACTGCTATTATCATCGTCATCATCATTGTCACAGAGCAGATGCCATTGGATCTGGGCACTAGTGGACAGTCCTCCAAGCAACAGGGACAACCTGTGCGAAGAGTTCACCATCCTTTTAAGGATACTGTACTCGTTGGATTTCCCAGAAAGATATAGCTCGTATTTTGCATCCGACAGTTGCTTATCAAGCTTTTTGAAGTTTGCGTTCATCGCGGTATTGAGCTCGTCAAAATACGGGGTGCCAATATTGTCACCATTGAGAAATGTGCCAGAAATAAATTTCAGTAGGTCAGAGTGAATGTCCATGGCTTCATTCAAAGCACCTTTGAGTTGGCAAATAGCTTTCTGAGGCCAGATGATAAAGCACACCATTGCAGAGACAAAGGCTCCCGAAACCACCAGTATGAACGACTGGAACAATTTCGAGACTGATAACAAACCAGCTTGAACATTGCCCTCTCTCGTTAGAATGACAACCAAGAATATATAGGAAAGACTACAAGCAGTTCCAAAATTTGGCTTGTTGACTCTATCCTTGACAAAGGCAATAATACCAAAGCCAATTGCGCAAAAGACAATAATGTCAATGGTGTAGCCTAAGTAAGGCAGGTTGTGCTTATAGAAAATGGCAGAAACCAGCATGCTTAGAAAGGCCATGATAAACGAGTATGTCAGTGAGATTGTAGCGAACATGACCGATTCCATCATTGAGCCAGCGGTTCGAGCAGGATGAAAGTACACACTGGTGGTGCAAACCATGTGTTTGTTATCACTCTTTCCATATAGCTTTGTCAATGAACTGTACACTGCCATTGAGCATATGAGGTATGCCAAGGCACATTTTAGAACGTTCCTACAGTCGGGATCCTTATAGAGAGTTTTGATACGTTGTGTAAATGCAGACAAGTATCCAGGATTGGATCGCGCCCATCGTGGGGTCCCAGATGCGGACCCCAAAATGTTCAGACCTAGAGTAGTAACCCTAGTCGAATCATTAGTTTCGTTTCCATCATTTTGAGTGCGACTCTCACGACGAGGTTTCCATTTTCGATTCTGCGTGTCAGCCACAAGTGTTGAAGTACGACGGAGAAGTTTGTACGGTGAGCGACGAGAAGATTCCGCGCCTGGAGAAGAGCTCGTGAAGCTCTCGGGTTCCATCAAACTAACCGGATCGTTTCAGGTACCTTTATGTAGGGGATGTGAAATATTATAATTAAAGTGTGCAAAAGGGGTGCGCCATGCGGGAATCGAACCTCTGTTCCCCGCACCGTCTCGAACACCGTCTGGCTGCATATACACATCGTATCAGTCAACACCCGGTTATCACAAAGTGACCACAGGCAAACGATCGCAGCAACAATGTCTGAATTTGCCTCGGTGTCTTGGGAAACTCCTGGAAAGGAGAATTCCGAGCAACCAGCCCACAATAATTCTACAGAAGACACCGAAGATGTGTTTCTAGGTGATGACGATGAGGCCGAATCCTCTTCAAAGCCCGGATCCAGTGAACCCCATAAGCAATCACCGTCCGTTTACTACAACTGCACCGTCTCTGAACCTCAAAAGGAACAAGACGGTACTCAAAATGCGTACATCTCTTATTTAATTACGACGGAAACGAATAGTCCCTTGTTTCAATCGTCCGTGGCCAGAGTACGAAGGCGGTTCTCGGATTTTGTGTTCCTATACAATGCTCTACTCAACGAGTTCCCTGCGTGCGCAATCCCTCCTCTTCCTGATAAGCAGCGGATGGAGTATATCAAGGGCGATAGGTTTGGTTCAGATTTTACTTTCCGCAGAGCTTCGTCACTGAACCGGTTCTTGTTTAGAGTATCGCGCCACCCGACACTCAAGAAGTCCCGAGTGTTCCATACTTTCCTTGAATCGACAGATTGGAATGCCTATCGTAAACGCAGGTCAATTTCGGGCTCTTCTGGAGTTGTAGGATCGAGTAGCATCGTCTTAGATGGAAGTGGCGCCCAACCCTCTGGGGGGTCGTCGGGCCCTGGAATCCTTGAGGGAATCTCGGACACGTTCCTCAATGCCTTTTCCAAGGTCTCAGCTCCTAGCAAGGAGCTTGTTGAGGTTCGAGAGCGGGCTGACAAGATAGAGGACAACCTGCTACACATCGAAAAGGCATACACACGAGCAGTGCGCCGTCAGGGGGATATCGTACACGATTTGGACGAATTCGCTCAACAGATACTCAAGCTGACCGCAATTGAGCCAAATTTGAGCGAGGAGTTTGGCGCATTTGCTAGAGGAGTTCAGGCTTACGCTCGAGCGGAGCTCTTGCTCCGTGAACATGTTGATGGAGACTACATAGTGTCACTACGAGACATGGAAAGCTATGTAGGCGCAATCAAGGCACTTCTGAAGCAGAGAGAGCAGAAGCAACTTGATTATGAGGCATTGGTTGAATATCTGAACCGGGCTACTAATGAACGCAACAGCCTTCAATCTGGAGGAGGAACTAACTTTTTGCGAGCAAAGGTCGAAGATATCCGTGGAGTTGACCACGAAGCATCGCGCCAAGAGCGTCTGAGAAAATCGGAGACCAAGGTTAAGGAACTTACTAAAGAGGTCGAGAGCGCAAAGATCACATCAGAGACGTTCGAAGAGTTTGCCATGAACGAGGTTCAGATTTTTGAGACAATCAAGAACATGGAAATGCGAGACACTCTGTCAGCTTTGGCCGACCATAACATTGAGTTTTACAAGCGTGTCATAGACTCCTGGGAGAAGATTCAGAACGATTAAGCCAATTAACTATATATAACATCAAATATTCATGAAGTTGACCAACCTTGCTCAAGTCCCAATGATCATGGCAAATGCAATAAAAAAGGTAGCAATTGCTGCTATTGGTTTGGAAATTTTCCACGATGCTGAAGAAGCTACTTGCCGAACCCAGTCAGAGCTGCTTCCGGCCGGGGAAGCTAGTCCAGTATCACCATACCTATTAGCGGCCCCAGTACTGTCAGGAGTTAAACTAGAAGAGCCAGCATTGTCAATGGGGATACTTGGTAGAGGGGATAAACTGTTTGAAGCATTTGGTTCAACATTTTCTTGAGCATTCTCCTCAGGCTCCTGTGGCTGGAGCTGATCTCCATTAGGATTAGAGCCCTGTAAGAAACTGGGTGTGTTTGAACTGTCGGATATATAATCTGGAATTGGTTCCATGGTCTCTCCATAGCTTTGAGAATTGCTGGGATATTGCTCTGATCCATTCTCGGGCAGTGTGTTGTCCCTCGACCTAACGTCCGACTCTGGGGATGCACCATTTGGTGGCTGTTGAGGTACGGGGACTGCCGTTGGATTGGAATTCGAGATATCTGTGGACCTGGAAACTTTAACCCCAGGATTTGACTGTGATCTATGAGGGGATGGTCCATTCTCCGGCTGATCAATTGGCAGAGGTTGCTGGATGCCAGCCTGATCATTCAGGCTAGTTATACGAACATCATTCTCTGTAGCTTCGTCGGACATGTACTGATAGTATAGCGGACCTGATGCCACTGCTACAGAATCAACAGGGTGTCCAGAGTCGTAGCATTCGATTGAAATCTCCTTGATAGCTACATTTAGGAACCCAGGATCATCAAACTCTTTCATATTCCAGTTAATTGGGCCTCCCGCCCACTCAACAGTGCCTTCCGGATTCTCTAAGGCACCTCCTGGCCAAATAGAAAATTGAACAAACGAAGGAGTTTGGGGGAACATGTACTTGTCATAAGTACTATTGTAAGTGTCCGCTCGGGCAACTGTTCGTACTGGGACGCCATCAATTGACCATGTCAAATGGTCAGGATGCCAATCCAGTTCATAAGAATGGTACCCTAGAAAGGTGCTCGCCATCGACTCATTTCGCGCAGCAGTGTAGTCAGGAATTCCTTGGTAGTAGTAGGATGTCTGTGCTTCTTTCAGAGAGTATCCTAGGAACTCAAAATCGATTTCGTCCCGTGCACCAGACATGAGCAGAAAAGCAGAAATGACACCTTGTCCATGAGAAGCCTTGAACATGACTCGAATTTTGCCATACCACACTGCTCTCGTAGATGTCATAACTGACCCTCCTGAGTCCTTTGGCATTGCAAGCATTACTGCTCCGTCGTCAAACATTATGCGACCATTGGTGATCCACCCAGCCTGAGAAGGGTCTGAATTGTAGTCAGCTTGGTCGATAACGATAGAGGGGTCGAACCATGTATACTGCTGGGACAAACATACAGGGGCCAATTGGCACGACGAAATATTGTATGAGTGACGGACGTCGCAGGTATTCATACATGAAGAGCCTGTCCCACATTCGCCAAATTGGTTGCAACAGGGTCTGTCTGGGGGACACTTTCGGCCGAACCCACATTCGCCCTGATATTCATCATCTGTAGCTTCAATAATTTGAGCAACTGAATGGCTCGCCAGGGCAGCCAGAATCGTGAGTCCAAATGTTAAGAGGGAGCTAGACTTCATCGGTCAACAGAGAGAATCGATTGAGGTAACAGCAATTGGTTCATATATACCTATCTCCTTATTCATTTCTAACGAGGGACTACTCCAATATCCACTATTTCCTTCCCAATGGAAGATTCCGACATAGGCAAGAGCGAGCCTTCGTCTAATTTAGCGAGGTAATGGACTGGTAGGTCAGATTCGGAGATGATTGCACGAAAAAATAGAGTATTCGTCTGTTAGAAAAGATGAATGACTTATCAGCTGCTTTAGTCCTTTAAATATAAAATGACATATAAATAGCATTGTACATCGACTTATAGTCATACTCTATCTACGCAGAACCCTACCACAGCAGGTCGGTGTGCCTTCCTTAAAGAGACAGATTGTGATCTTGAAACCAAGTAAATTTAAATTAGAAAAACACATAAACCAAGCAACTTTTACGACACAGTTACTTCAACTCCACCGGCGACAGAGCTTGTCAATGCAGCGTACTCCTTGATAGGAACGTTCTCGATACCAGGGGGTCCCTGAATGGTCTTGAAGCTCTGGATAATACGCACAATGGTGTAGCCAGCTTCAGTAAGAGCGAACTGCTGACCCAGGCAGATACGAGGACCTCCATTGAAGGGAATGTAAGTCCAATTACCGCCAAGCTTGCTCGACTCTGCCCACCTCTCTGGTCGGAACACATGGGCATCCGGGCCCCAAATCTCAGGGTTACGGTGCAGGTTGTACACGAAGTACGCCACAGACGATCCCTTGGGCACAAACACAGGCTGGGTTCCGTCGGGACCACCTCCCACAGGCAGAGTAGTGTCCTTGTTGCACTCCCTCGAGTTACGAGGCACGGTGGGGTAAACACGCAGAACTTCGTTGATAAAGTACTTGAGGTACTCGCAACGCTTGAGGGTATGGAAAGTGATTCCCTCAGTGGTGGCTCCGAAGCTCTCAGCTACGGCCTCTCGAAGCTTGGCCAAAACATCGGGACGTCGAATGAGCACGGCAAACGCAAAAGAAAGCAGAGAAGCAGTAGTGTCTCGTCCAGCAAGCAAAATGTTCAGAGCCTGATCACGCATGACAATTGGGTCTCGAGTCTCCTTAGTAAGCTCCTTGAGGAAGACGTAACTTTCCTCCTCTTCATTGTTCTTTTCGGGCTTCTCTTGATCAGCCTCCTTGAGGGCGGCATGAACATAGCTGTCGACAAAATCATGGCATACCTTTCGAGAGTAGTTGTACTTCTTACCGCCCACGAGGGGGTGGAAGGCGTTTGCAACACCAAACTTGAGAGATAGAATGTACTGTCCATAGTTGAAGCATTCAGCAAATTCAACTGCCTTGTTGTGTACCTGAGTTCCAGGGTGCTTAGCCTCCTCGAGAGCGGCCGAAAGACAATCAGTGGACTCTCCAAACAGGAATTCAGTGGCAGTGTCAATTGTCAGCTTAAAGAAGTTCTCCTGGATATCAAAGTATCGGCCTCCAGCAGACTGAGTCTTAGCCAAGTTGATGAAGACCTGCATACGTCTTTCAATGTCATGCAGTCGAGACACCTGCTCGTTAGAAAACTGGGGTCTGAGCATTGCTCGAGAGTGGTACCATCCATTTCCACTGAGGGTAAAGATTCCATCTCCCATAAGAGTGATGAAGGCTGAATGACGTCGAGAGAGATCAAACTCTTTAAACTGAGTAGCCAAAATTGCCTTGATGTTCTCAGGAGTATTCGTCACCAGGATGCTTCTTGACAGGGCCTGAATTCGAACAGTGTTTTTGGGAGCTCCATCGGTAAAGCTGCTGGTATGCTGAAGCACCTCATTTCTACGAAGAGCCTTAATGGTCTTCACTACTAGGGGTAGACCACCAGGGAAGCTTGCTCTGTATTCTGGCAGTCCGCATCCCAACTTTTTCGCTCGGCGTCTGTAATTCAGCTCATCGTACCACAAGTAAGCCCACACCAACACTGGGAACGCAACGAATAACGCCAATATGCGGATAGCTACACTCTCTACCATTGTAACTACTGTCGGCAAAAGTCAACAAATGAGATCAGGTTGATTAGTGCGATGGGCCAGTTTTATAAGTTTGTCAAGGATCCGAACGCGGGACTCCGCATATTTAACATGTGAAGTGCTAACGGACCGCTGCAGGACGTCATCTTTCCCCGCACGCTTGGAAAAGTTGAATTCGTTACGACAGCAATTGTGGCGCTGTCAACGCCTGAAAATAAACAGTAGTTTGGTAGTTTTTCATGGCCGACTATTCTCAGGGTTCAAACCGATGGTACCTGGACCCTGTGCGTGTTGTCTAAAGGTTGCAGCTTTCACGATGCCCCTTGTGCAGCCCAGACACCAGCCCCTCATAATCGTTTCGTCAGCGCCTGCAGCAGTGAGTACGAACGGATGTCGCGCCGATAACCCACACGCCTGGGGGTGATCTTTAATGTCGCAAATAGGTAGTGACATCGGAGTTCCCCAAGACATCAGCAAAGTGCACAACCACTGAGGGCGTTGGGAGATAGAGAAGAGACCCTGAAGACAGGCCGTGAATAAGTGCGCCAGAAGCCGGGCTGCATTGTCACAATGCCGGCATGTAGTGGGTATCAGAATCCCGGATAATCCCAATTGCAGGATTTAGGACTACTTTCATTGGTTCGAAAGCCGGGAAAGAATGCTTGAAAGTGCTCTTTGTTATCCAAGTCCATAAATAATTGCTGCTGAGACTGACAATGTGTTGCCTAGACACCAGTAAGGCACAGAGCTAGTGGATCTGGCGTCTTACGGGAGCCCGATCATGACGTCTCATATGAAATCAGAGCCATCTGGTCTTCTAGTGTTTTGCTAGTTTAGAATAGGAAGTGTAACAGTCGATTCCTAGATACCAGAGCGTGGGCCCATGAACGCCCAGCCGACATCCGTGGCCAAATCTCTGACTTAGTTGGAGATTTGTAGATGTGATTAACAGTGGTCGAGGGGGACCTAGAATTTGGCCAATTGTGCGTTCCAGGTCTAGATGTGCTTGCTCATGAGGTGGTAGGTACCGTTGTTCAACTATGGAACGGGTAAAACCACAATTGTATCCAGATGACAGACTCCATGCTCTAGATGTAAAAGCGGTACGGTTTCGGTGTTAAACCGGTATATTATAGTGCGGGAGCGCTCACTGATCCCAGTGCAGTCCCATAAGCAATCTCTCCACATCCTGCTACTAATGATGTCGCTGTCAGCTTATCATGCCTGTACGCGTGCAAGCTAGCGCGCGTCGCTGGAAGGTTTGTCGTTCTAGGTTAGTGCATTCCTCATACCATTTAAATGATAGCTCAACGTACCCCATATTTAATTGTTCACCCAAACAAGAATTCACCATGCCCATTCTGCAATTAAGCAAATGGTTAACATGTCTATAACAATTTAGACGATTTAAGGTTTCTTAATAACGACCATCCCCGCCATCTTATCTTTATCCGTACGGCGTGAAAAGTTGTCTTCAGACTTCATCAGCTCAAACGTCAAGTCCAGATCAAAATGTCAGGGTTTCCGTTGATGATAAAACAGTCGAGGCCGTTCCTGGACCAGGATCAGATAGATTATTTACGGGCTCAATCAAATGTACGGGGGCCCGTCTATTCGTCGATGGCCCAGGAAGCTTTCCAGCTCATTATGGCCGTAGGTAAGGCACACCGGTTCCCGGTGCGAACGATGGCAATGGGCATGCTGTTGTTCCACAAGACGTATTTATACAACGATCCAGTGAATCTACAACCAATGTTGGTGGCAATGGCATGTTTGTTTGTGGCATCCAAGACCGAAGACACCCCACGCAGAGCTCGGGAAATCATCTCGACATGGTTCGCGCTTAAAAACCCTCAAAACACCAGCACTAGTTCCATTGAAGCGTACCGAGTAAAGATTCTTGGTTTGGAGAGGCAAATCTTGGAGACGGTAGGATTCGACTTTCGTGTTCGTCATCCACACAAGTACGTTGTGAAAATGGGCAAGCTGCTCAATGCTTCCCAAGAGGTGTGCAGATTGGCATGGACTATAGCAACTGATGCATATCTGACGGACGCTCCTCTCAAGCTTCCCAGTCATGTCATTGCGTTTGCCAGCATTGTTCTCGCTGCAAAGTTCCGTGATCCTAGCTTGTTTCCTCTCGATTCCAAAAAGATGCTCATTCCACGGTACCACGTCGACCTGGCGCTGTTGGATTTACTAGACTTTTATATTCACTATCTAGGGTCCAGTCTACTGGGCCGAGAGATTAATGAGGTGACGACTTTTATGACTATTCGCATTGGCATCAACAAGGAGTTGCAAGCCTTGAGGGAAAAGCGCAACGAACAGTCCGACTCGACAAAGTTTGAAGGACTAATGGTCCGGGACCCAAGGCTGTCGGATCGTGGAACGGTGAGATATATTTTAGATTGGGAGCGGGAACACGTTGAAGGAGAGCTTGTAGTATAGACCTGTTTAGATTACTAATGTAATAATGCTAACCGATTACTATTATTATTGTTCAAGACTAGTCTCGACATACTGGTAACGATTCTTGCGCATTGGGTCGATCTGTTTGAGCTTTGATAGATGCTTGCGAGCCTGGCCTAGTTCCTCGGCGTTCAATGGCCTGGATTCTACCTTTGCCAGTAGTTGGCCGTAGAATACTAATGCATCCATACACCATTTATTGTCTGGCTCAATCTCATCAAGCTCTTCAATAGACTTGATCTCAATAGTAATGATCTTAGCCCGCTCATTTGCAGACAAATCAGGCACAATCTGATTTGTTGACAAGAGCCATCTGTGATAAATCCATGACGATTGGTCATCAGGGTCAGTATACAGAGCCTGGCGGATATATTCAAGCTCGGAGTGCAGCAATTCACGAGGGTCCTGGCCAGTCTCCTTAAGCAGACGAGGAATTAACTTGGCTCGCTGGTGCCATGCAGAAAAGTTTGAGAAATTGGCGTTGATTTTAGAAGTAGTGTAATCGAATTCGGGCTTTACCAGACTCTTATTGTGGCTCTTTTCAAGCTCGCCCACCACATATCGACGATAATGCCATCCATGAAAATTGCGTGAGTCCAGCTCAAGCATCTTTGACACAATTGCCAACTCCCGGTCCCAAGGGGCCTGGGGGAAATTCTCCAGGGTCCATCGACGATGGTTCCAAATCCAGTACACCTTTGGATACTTTCTCAGACGGTCCTCAATGAACTTCAGCTCCTTAGTTAGTCGGGCCTTTTTATCCTCGTCGCTCATTGACTTGAACAAGTCGCCGAAAATCTCCCTTCGGTAATTCCACACTGTGTACGTTTCTGGGTTGCGCTCCAACAGTTCTGTAGTCTGGTTCAATGATTCTTCATCATGTCTGTTCTGTGCTCGCATTTCCAGGTACTCATCCATCAACTTGCGGTACTCTTTGATCTGACCAGCTTCAATACGCCTCTGACGAGCTTTCTGCTCTTCAGTGGTTCTAACTCGCTTCACGCTATGCATTCTTTTTAGCTAAACCGTGTTCAGAGCCTCTATCGTCCTGTTCAGTCCTGTTCAGTCCTGTCCACCTACCGGCTTCTAACTGGAGGTAGTAATCACGCCGGTATTTTTAGTCAGGCCGTCAGCCTTTCGGGTTATCGAAGACCCCTTTGCGTGACAACCGTCGCCAAACATACACACGAGAACACGAAAGAACATTAGAAAATGTCAGTGGCACCTCCTAGGAGTGCTCCTACGCGCTCAAATGTGCCACTCAAAGGATCTGCTCGAATAATTGCCGAGTTTTTTGAGTACAGTATCAACTCCATTCTGTACCAGCGAGGGATCTATCCATCGGAGGACTTTCAGATGGTTCGAAAATGGGACGTGAACCTGCTGGTGACGGTTGACAGCGAGGTGAAAGCATATATTAAGAAGATTATGGGCCAGCTACATCGATGGCTGGTGGGAGGTAAAATTTCAAAGCTGGTGGTTGCAATTACATCAAAAGAATCAGGGGATACGGTAGAACGATGGCAGTTTGACGTCAATGTGCTCGAAGGAGACTCTAATAATGGCCCAGAAAGCGGCGAAGGAAGCAGTGAAAAATCTCAGGAGACCATTCAAAAGGAGATCCAGTCGATTATCCGGCAAATCACTGCCTCAGTTACGTTTTTGCCAGAGTTGGAGGGAAGCTGTACGTTTAACGTACTTGTATACGCGGACGGAGACGCAGACGTGCCCGTGGAATGGGCCGATAGCGACCCTCGAGAGGTCAAAAACGGAGAGCAGGTTCAACTGCGAAGCTTTTCCACGCAAACGCATAAGATTGATACCCTAGTGGAGTACCGATTAGGGGACGTAGAGTAAATGCATCATAGCCATAATAGCAATTGAATTGAAACGACACCAAACACAACAGAGCAATGCATTAACTCCTATTATTTACTATCTAACAGTCTAGCTCTCCTAGCACATATTGAATTTTAAAAAATCGCAATTACAGTTCGTCATGGTCAAAGTAATCATCGTCCTCATCTTCGTCTGATCCGGCACCTCCCTCGGATCCGTACAGCTTGGAAGTGATGGGGTAAGCAATAGAGCTCAGATGCTCCTTCTGCTCATCAATCTCTTCCTTGGAAGCAGAAGCGGCATTCTCCTCCAGCCACTCAACAGTCTCCTTGACAGCATCCAGAATGGTATCCTTGTCATCGTCATCGATCTTGGATCCCAGTCCAGACTCACTGTTGTCATTGACCATGTTGCGGAGAGAGTGGGCGTAGTTCTCCAGTCCATTTCGAGACTCAATGCGGTCTCGGAGCTCCTTGTCGTGCTCAGCGTACTGCTCAGCCTCCTCAACCATGCGCTCAATGTCCTCCTTGGACAGACGGCCCTTGTCGTTGGTGATGACAATCGAGTTGGACTTTCCAGTACCCTTGTCGGTGGCAGCCACCTTGAGAATTCCATTGGCATCAAGCTCAAAGGTGACCTCAATCTGAGGCACACCTCGGGGAGCAGGAGGAATTCCAGTCAGCTCGAACTTGCCCAGCAGGTTGTTGTCCTTAGAAAGAGCTCGCTCTCCCTCAAACACCTGGATCAACACAGTAGGCTGGTTGTCCACGGCAGTAGAGAAGATCTGGGACTTTCGGGTAGGAATAGCAGTGTTTCGGCCAATGAGCTTGGTCATGACACCTCCAGAGGTCTCAATTCCAAGAGTCAGAGGGTTGACGTCAAGAAGCACGATGTCATCGACACCGTCCTCTCCAGACAATACACCAGCCTGCACGGCAGCTCCGTAAGCCACAGCCTCGTCAGGGTTGATACCCTTGGAAGCCTTCTTGCCGCCAAAGTAGTCCTCCAGCAGCGACTGCACCTTGGGAATTCGAGTAGAACCACCCACAAGCACAATGTCGTCAATCTCAGACTTCTTGACATCGGCATCCTTAAGCACCTGCTCAACAGGCTTGAGAGTTCGCTTGAACAGGTCCAAGTTGATCTCCTCAAACTTGGCTCGAGACAGAGTCTCAGAGAAGTCAATGCCATCGTAGAAGGACTCAATCTCAATTCGGGTAGACATCTGAGAAGACAAGGTTCGCTTAGCCTTCTCGACCTCTCGCTTGAGCTTACCAATGGCCTTGGGGTTCTTGCTAATGTCTACATCGTGCTTCTTGTTGAACAGCTTGGTGAAGTGACGAACCACTCGGTAGTCAAAGTCCTCTCCTCCAAGATGGGTGTCTCCGGCAGTGGCGAGCACCTCGAAAACACCTCCCTCAATGGACAGCAGGGACACATCAAAAGTACCACCACCAAGATCGTACACGATAATCTGACGCTCTCCATCGGTACGGTCCAGACCGTAGGCAATGGCAGCGGCAGTAGGCTCGTTGACAATTCGCAGAACGTTCAGTCCAGCAATGGTGCCGGCATCCTTGGTGGCCTGTCGCTGGGCATCGTTAAAGTAAGCAGGCACAGTGACCACGGCGTGAGTGACCTTCTTACCCAGGTAGTCCTCGGCAATCTCCTTCATCTTTCCAAGAATCATGGCCGAAATCTCCTCAGGGGTAAAAGTCTTGTCCTCACCGTCGTAAGTCACCTCCACAGCGGGCTTACCGTCTCGGTTCACCACAGAGTAGGGCAGATGCTTAAGATCAGACTGCACAGACTTGTCCTTGTACTTCAGACCAATCAGTCGCTTGATATCAAATACAGTGTTCTTGGTATTAGCGGCTGCCTGGTTCTTTGCAGCGTCTCCTACAAGTCGCTCCTCCTCAGTGAAGGCAACGTATGAAGGGGTAATTCGGTTACCCTGGTCGTTGGCCAAAATCTCCACTCGGCCTCCCTTCATTACACCCACACACGAGTAGGTGGTTCCCAAATCAATTCCAATCACAGTTCCATAGTTCTCAGAATCGTCGGCGTTAGCCACGGATCCCAAGAATGGGAGCACAAACAGTGCTGCTACGTACAGCAGAATAGCCAAAGGCGAGATGCGCTTCATAATTCCTCCCCTTATGCGCAGCCGAAATGTATGTGTTGGAACGGGGTTCTCGGGGGATTGGAATATATATATATTCTATTATATATTTTATAACCGTGACGTGTCGGGATGAAATAAATGCTTAGCTGGCATTTAGCCGTGCCGATTCCATACTTTTCCACGCGACTCTATCCCACCCCCGGACCAAGCCAGGAGCTGGGAAATTGTTAGTGGGGGATATAAGCGATGCCATAGGTTTTTGTTCAGCTATAAAGTGAGTAATTGTTATAGGCGATGGCCACAATTTGGTTGAATTTTGGCCTGAATTCATGGCTGTTGAAATTACCATGCATGGTGCATACGGCATCAGATTAACTCCGCTCTAGCGTTGCCACCGGAGTTCGTGGGCATAATTGTGGCTTGTGAAAAGATGTGTTACAAGAAATCGACGAAATGGCACAACGTGGTTCAATTGGATCGATCGACAAGATGCGAATAGCAGATCCGGAATGCTCCGTCCCCTGGCTGCCCAATTCGCTTATCCGGACCCCGCTTCCCTGAAAAGCCATGTAGGTCACGTAGACGTCCAGCACCTAGTCATCGCGAGAGGACAGTCATTCCAGTGTGACTCAGCTTTGCCTTTTATTGTTATGAACAGCACATCAATTTCGCAGGCTTGCCCATTCGTCACATTCTTGCTAATTCCTTCAATTGCCCATTCCTCTGAAAAATCACGTGCTCTGAAAATTCACGTGACCACTGTTATCTAATCGCTTGTGCGTCATAATTTTTCAAACTCACTCTCTCAGGATGGGCCACTATGAGTTTATGGAAAAGGCTCTGGAATGGGCTAAAATTGCCCTGGATAGCGACGAGGTACCAGTAGCGTGTGTGTTTGTACATAATGGTGAGGTCATTGCTGAGGGCATGAACGATACTAATGCGTCTCTGTGCGGAACTAGACACGCAGAGTTTGTGGCCATTGAGAAGATTCTACAAAAGCATCCGGCGTCCATCTTCGAGGAGACTGATCTGTATGTGACAGTAGAGCCTTGTGTGATGTGTGCCTCGGCATTGCGACAGCTAAAGATTAGAGCAGTGTATTTTGGTTGTGCCAATGATAGATTTGGCGGTTGTGGCTCTGTACTACGAATCAACAACGATCCCTCGGTAGATCCTCCTTACAGATGCTTCCCTGGGTTCTATAGAGAGGAAGCCATTATGCTTTTGCGAGAGTTTTATGTTCGGGAAAACTCTCGGGCCCCAGTACCGCGAAGCAAGAAGAACCGAGAACTGAAGCACGAATTTGCCCCGTTTGACTACACAGAATACATTGAATCAGAAGAAGAATTCATTGAGTTGTATGGACGACAAGAATTGCATAAATGGCACGATTCAGTTGCGCGTAAGGAGCATGCCAAAAAGCGTAAGACTGTACCGTCCGTGCAGCCCCTGAACTAAAATGTCGGCCTGGTGGCTAAGCCCACCCTGTCCCATTTAGGCCTACAATTCTAGGCCGGCCTGAACCGGCGCCAAACAAGTGGTCTTACGATTACGCTGGGTGAATTTTTGAGACTTGAAAATTTTGGTGCCTTTGCATAGCGCCGCTTCGCATTGGTACGGGTTACCAGGGCAAACTGTACTGTACTCATTACACCAGACAACGCGTCTAACATGACAACCGCCGAAAGCATCAAAGTAAAGAAGGACGCTGTAAGTGATTCAAACTTCACCCATCATGGTTACCTAATTCTAACTTAAGCTCGTCAGCGCCCTGTTCTCGCTGTCCAAGGCTGCTCAGGAAACGTCTAATGCCACAATTGACTTTTTCGATGCCATCTCCGACGCGTCCTCCGGGGATGCGACAGCAAAGTCTCTCGAAGGTGTAGCATCTGTCCTCAAGTCCACTGCCGACGAGGTTACCAAGGCCGCTACTTCCGCTGGTTCTACCGAAGCTAAAACTGAGAATGGCTCCGCTACCACTGAGGAGGTTAGTCCTGCCAAACGCAAGCGCGGTCCCAAGAAGGTGGTGGACCCGGACGCTCCTCGAAAGCCCGTCACAATGTACTTGCTGTTTTCCACTAATGAGCGAAACCAGATTAAGCAGGAGCGTGAAAAGGCCGGCGAGCCTCCATTGACTAATTTGGAGATGACGGCAGAGGTGTCCAAGCGATGGAACAACATGGACGAGGAACAGCGTGCCCCTTGGAAGAAGATGTACACTGATCGAGTCGCTCAGTACAACATTGAAAAGCAGGCTTACATGGACAAGAAGGCCAATGAAAATGGTGCTGATGCTGGTGAAGCTGCTGCTACTAAGACCACCGAGGCCGCTGGAGACAAGGAGCCCAGCTCCAAGAAGTCAAAGGTCGAGGAGCCTAAGGTAGAGACCCCCAAGAAGAAGAAGGAAAAGAAGGAGGAAAAGGAAGATAAGGAAGACAAGGAAGAGAAGGACAAGTCTCCCGAAAAGAAAAAGAAGGACAAGAAGAAGAAGAGAAAGTCTTCGTCTCACCACGAGAGCTCCTAGTTTGACCACTGGTATTTAATCGATTTTGAACTGTATTTTTAATTGACGAAAAGTGATGTCGAAATTATGACACTAGTGCTAAGAAACATGAAATGTAGTTAAGACCTAATACCAAAAAGTCAATTCAGCTTGAGATTACTTTTGACTATACTTTTAAACAGCATAAGTAGAGGCAGAGACGTTACCACCCTTTCCAGTCCAGTTGATGTGGATGTCCTGGTCCTTAGGCAGCTCGTTGGTAGCGAACTCGGGCAGCACACGGAAAGTGTGAGCACCAAAGTAGTCACGCTGAGCCTGCAGAAGGTTAGCAGGGAGACGAGCAGATCGGTAACCGTCGTAGAAGGACAGGGCAGTGCTGAAAGCAGGAGTGGGAACTCCCCACAGAGCAGCGGTGGACACAACCTTTCGCCACGAGCTCTGGGCCTTCTGGATAGCATCGCGGAAGAAGGGGACGAGAAGCAGGTTCTCCAGCTTGGGGTCCTCCTTGTAAGCCTTGGAGATCTCTCCAAGGAAGACAGATCGGATGATACATCCTCCTCGCCACATGTGGGCAATTCCAGCGTTGTTGAGCTGCCATCCGTACTCCTTACCGGCCTCACGGATAAGCATGAATCCCTGGGCGTAGGAGATGATCTTGGAAGCGTACAGAGCCTGCTCGAGCTCGTCGACGAACTGCTTCTTGTCTCCGGTGAACTGAGGAGTAGGTCCCTTGAGAACCTCGGATGCACGGACACGCTCGTCCTTGATGGCAGAAAGGCATCGAGAGAAGACGGCCTCACCAATCAGGGTGACGGGCATTCCCAGGTCCAGAGCGTTAATGGCAGTCCACTTTCCGGTTCCCTTCTGTCCGGCAGTGTCAAGGATCTTCTCGACCAGAGGCTGGCCGTCCTTGTCGTTGAATCGCAGAATGTCACGGGTAATCTCAATCAGGTAAGAGTCAAGAACACCCTTGTTCCACTGCTCGAAAGCGTCACCAATCTCCTTGATGGAGAATCCGGCACGCTTCAGGAGATCGTAAGCCTCAGTGATGAGCTGCATGTCACCGTACTCAATACCGTTGTGGACCATCTTGACGAAGTGTCCGGCACCAGCAGGTCCAACCCAGTCGCAACAGGGCTGACCGTCAGTCTTGGCGGCAACATCCTGGAAGATGTTCTTAATGTGAGGCCAGGCGTCCTCGTGTCCACCGGGCATGAGGGAAGGTCCGTTTCGGGCACCCTCCTCTCCTCCGGACACACCAGATCCGACAAAGAGGAATCCCTTCTCCTTGAGGGACTCGTAACGACGGTTAGAGTCGGGGAAGTAAGAGTTTCCTCCGTCAATGATGATGTCACCCTTCTCGAGGTGGGGCAGCAGCTGGTCAATGAACTGGTCAACAGCGGCACCGGCCTTGACCAGCAGAATGATACGACGGGGTCGCTTCAGATTAGCAACAAGCTCCTCAATGGAGTGGGCACCAATGATGCTCTTGCCCTTGGCCTCGTTGTCCAAGAAGTGGTCGACCTTGGACACAGTTCGGTTGTAAGCAACAACGGTGTATCCGTGGTCAGCAGCGTTCAGGATCAGGTTCTGACCCATGACGGCAAGGCCGATAAGACCAATATCTCCACTGTATAATTAGTACATGAACCACATCACAACAGAATAAGCAGTCAAAGGGTCAAAGGAATCAAAGGTGGTCAATGGTGATCCAAGGTAGCCTCGGTCTGGCTCCCCCACGTGGGGGAGCAATTGCATCCCGAGGACGCCGCAGATCGAGGACCATGGCCAAAGCCCCTGGCTCGAGAGCAAGGAAACAACCGAGAAAAAGTCAGTGGCCATTGGCGATATTGGCAATGGCAGGCTATATTCAAAGCGTTTACCAGAGAAGTATCAAGCATTGCTGCTTTTGCCTCCCAATTGCCACCCATTGCTTTACCCGGGTGGTCCGCCTTAAGCAGCAACCATTACCCCAGCCAAACAGTCACCAAGGTTGGCAAATGGAAGGCAGCACGAGTCACTAGACGAAAGCAACCCTTCTCAGTGTACGCTCACCCATGTCCTATTGCCTCTTTGCCATCACAACTATTTGCAATCCTCAGTGGCCACTCCGGACAAAACCGTCCAGGGCCCTTGCTCCCCGAGATCCCGGGTTTTTCACTGCGGAAAAATCACCATTCACCGCCCATTCCATCCTGTCTGCCTGCCATTCACAATAGCACTGGTACTTACGTAGGGGTGACCATATTTGAAATCTGTCTTGCAACGTAGGAATATATCTTGAATACACTACGCGGGACGAGTATGTGCGTATGTCGAGTGCGGTCCTTGTATAGATATATATACAAGACGCCTATTTGTTGGGAAGGGGGTGCGGCGGAGATAGCGTCACGTGATGATCCCACTAATCACTAATAATCTCTAATTACGCCTTAGCGGGGTTCGGGCAGAAGTCGCCCGGGCGGTCTCGGCCGGTGTGCTCGGGTCGAGGCCGTCCGCTAACCGGTGCTCTCGGTTCGGTTATAGACAGGCAAGACGATAATGGTTGACATCAATTGCTGGTGGTGTAGAGCGTATTAGCATTTAATTGTATTAGTGTGGATTTATTTATGACCCCATCTTTGGTTTCACTTGGTCCTTGTGGATGATCCAGTCTCGGATATTCGGTTCCAGTGCCCGAGCAAGTCGAGCCTTTCCCCTGGAACAAACAGACCCCGGATATTCAGGGACACGGGGCTTTCGGGATTATAAACCGAGAGCATAAATGGATCAATTCTTTTTCTTCCGGGAGATCTTGTTGCGTGCTTGCTCCAGTCCCATGCGGACATCGTAGCTTCCCTTGTTGAATGCATCAGCAGAGTAGTACTCGGGGGCCAGTTCCAATAGCCAGTCCACCTTGACGCTGGTCACGGTGCGAATGTAGTTTTTAGTAGTCAAGACAAACTCATTGTAAATTACCCAATCGCTGTCCTGGCCCAGAACAGAGCTAGGATGAACCAATACTTCCTGGTTGTCCTTGACAGTAACGTAGCCCTTAGAAGATGACATTCGCTTGGCCACCTGCATAAAGTATCCGGAGACCAGTGCCTTGCGAATGTTATCGTGGTAGTTCTTATCTTCGAAAGGAGTAGACACCAGCTCCAGATCATGCTTTTCCATCAATCTCTGAAGCTGACGACGAACATTGTCCGCGCTCTGCAGGGATCGAAGAGAAAGGAAATGGTCGAAACACCATTGGGATACATTCTGCTGAGCTTCAGGGCTCTTGAATGCATGGTACACATTGAGCAAAGTCAAATGGTCTCCATCTTCATGAGCAAACAAGTACTTCATCTCGTCCGCAGCTTTTCGAGCGCTATTTGGTCGCACAAATACATTTGGCACCGAGAGCATTGCCGTGAGCGACAAAATCTCATTGGAGCAGTAATATTTAGGAGAATTGACCAGCATCACCGCAAGCATTGGATCCAGAGGGAACTCAGACGCAATTCGTCCCAGCGCAGTAAGCTCTCCATCGTCATCAATGCATCGTAGGTAGTTCAGTTCCTCTAGCGCTCGCATCATAGTCTCAGGAGCAGGGGGGTCCATAAAGTCGAAATGAACCAAGTCATCAATTCCAAGCTTCTTGAGCTCCAAGACAGTGTTAGCCAAGTTGGATCGCAAAATCTCGGGGTAGGACTGGTCATTGAGCTCCTTCTTAAAAGCATCCTCAGTGTACAGTCTAAAGCACTTTCCTGGTCTGGTACGTCCTGCTCGTCCCGCTCGCTGCTGGGCCGAGGCCTTGGAAATGGGAGCAACTAACAACGACTCCACTCGAATTCGGGGGTTGTACACCTTTTGTTTAGCAAATCCTGGGTCAACCACGTATACAATTCCATCAATGGTCAGCGAGGTCTCGGCAATGTTAGTAGCCACCACAATCTTGCGGCCGCCCTTTGGAGCAGGTTCGAAGATTCGCTGTTGGGCATTAGGAGGAAGAGATCCGTACAGTGGGTACACCTTTGCTGGCCCGCATCCGCTTTCTCGCACAAGTTCGTCACTTTCTAATGAAATTCTTCGGCATGCGTCTTCAATCTCTTCCTCTCCAGTCAAGAACAAGAGAATATCTCCTTCCGGTTCAGTAGCATGAATTTGTAGCACCGTTCTAATGGCCGACTCAAGATAATCTCTCTGGTATTCTGGAGTATAGTAGATCTCTACTGGGTGAGTTCGACCAGGCACTGCCAGCAATGGGGCATCATTAAAGTACTTCTGGAACTTTTGAGCATCTAGTGTGGCAGACATTACAATTACCTTCAAGTCTGGTCGGCGGGCAGCAATTTCCTTAATCAATCCCATGAGAATATCGGTAGACAGAGTACGTTCGTGGGCCTCATCAAGAATAATGCACGAGTAGCGGTCCAATTGAGGATCAGTAAGGGCCTCTCGCAAAAGCATACCATCTGTCATGTATTTCAAAAACGTCTTGGACGATGTGCAGTCTTCAAAACGAATAGAATATCCCACCTCTTCTCCAAGTTCTACATCCATCTCATCCGCTACTCGCTTAGCCACGGACATTGCTGCCACTCGTCGAGGCTGCGTACAAGCAACAACCTTGCCTTCAATATGGGGCATATCATCATAACATACAAACTGAGGAATCTGAGTAGTCTTACCTGAACCAGTCTCTCCCACAAATACCATGATCTGAGTCGAGTGGAACATTTGCAAAAACTCCTCTCGCTGAGCATGGACGGGTAAATCTCGTCGTACTTTTAGAATATCAAAGTACTTTGTTGATAATTCCTTTCCATTGAAAGGATTCGAAGGGCCATCCTCGGCCTTCTGAGCATCTTCGGCGGTAGTAACATGTCGCTTTTCCTTGCTGAGAATTCCATCAACCTTGGAGCCCTGGTAATCAGGCGACTCGGTAACATCCGAGGCCAGCTCCGACTTTGATCGTTTACTAGTTCGTTCCGTCATTGTTTTTTTGGCTTAGCGACGGACTGTCCTGATTGTGTCTTCAAGCCTGATTTTCAGATTTTTTTTTTTTTTTCTTATTTTTCATTTCTTATCTTCGATATCATCCCGTGATACAAATCACGGGGACACCATCAGGTGTTCACAGCACACGTGAAAAATCGTTGAAGGCTCGAGGAATCCTGCGAACCGCATCCTTAACATGACCCGCAGCAAGCTATATGATGCCACTACGGTGGCCTACGCAGCCCAGTCTGTGTTTCGGGGAGCTCTGAAACGCCAGGCGGAAGAGCTCCACCGAGTATACGAGACCTCTAGTCTCACCATAGGATGTCGACGCCGGTCGGCACCAATGGGTCCTGGAGCTTCGGCAGTAGCTCCCAGGGCTCCTCCCACTAGTGCTCCCCCAGGCACTCAATCCCAAAAGCGACAGTATAGTTCCTTCGCTCGTGGCGGTGTTCGATCTTACTCGACGGATTCAAAGCCTAGCGATAAGGTCATTGGTGAAGAGGAAAAGCGCGACTTCACTATGGACTCTTCACCAGTGCCATCCTCCAGAATCGGTCGTCTCTTCCATTACGGAAGTCTGGCCACAGGAATGGGAATTGGAGCATTGGGCGAAGGTCTCAGGCGACTAGGAGATAAGAATGCCAACGCAAAGAGTCTGTTTCTGAATCCAGCCAATCTCGAACGAATGGTCAAAAAGCTATCTCAAATGAGAGGTGCTGCTTTGAAAATTGGTCAGTTGCTATCATTTCAGGATGACAAGGTTCTTTCTCCGGAAGTCCGCACTGTCCTCAAGCGAGTGCAGAACACGGCCAACTACATGCCTAGAGGTCAATTGGAGCGAGTCATGTCCAAGGAATTAGGCAGGAACTGGCGAACGGAAGTTTTCTCTTCTTTTGAGGACTATCCTATTGCTGCTGCATCTATTGGACAGGTCCATCGAGGAGTTCTTCTGAAGGACTACAAGGAGGTTGCTATTAAGATCCAGTATCCTGGTGTGGCCTCTTCTATTGACTCTGATCTTAACAATTTGCTCATTCTTCTCACTGCGTCTCGATTCCTGCCTGAGGGCCTGTTTCTAGACAAGACTATTGAACATGCGCGAATCGAACTGAAGTGGGAATGTGACTATCTGCGGGAGGCCCAGGCTATGGAAACGTTCAGAGAGCTTCTCAAGGACGATCCTGTGTTTGTGGTTCCCGAGGTCTATCATGACTTGTCCACTGAGCATATCCTTACCATGGAACACATGAAGGGTGTTGAAATTACTAAAGGAGAATGGGACCAGGAAACTCGCAATTGGATTGCGACTAACATTATGCGTTTGTGCCTCACTGAGGTTGCCAAGTTCCAGTACATGCAGACCGACCCTAACTGGGCCAACTTTTTGTACAATGAAAAGACCAAGAAGATTGAATTGTTGGACTTTGGTGCTTCTACTTCCTACGGAGACGAGTTCACTCATAACTATCTGGAGGTTTTGCGAGCTGCTACGCGCGGTGACCGAAAGGCTTGCGAGGAGTACTCTCTCAAGCTTGGTTATCTGACAGGACTGGAGTCAAAGAGTATGCTTGAAGCTCATATCGACTCAATTCTTGTTCTTGGTGAACCATTTTCTCTGGCTAATGAGGGCAAGCCTTTTGACTTTTCTAACCAAACCATCACTGATAGAGTACGGGAGAACATTGGTCTCATGCTTCGTGAACGTCTTACTCCCCCACCTCCTGAGACTTACAGTCTTCACCGCAAGCTCAGCGGAGCATTCCTTCTGTGTGCTCGTCTGAAGGCTGAGGTACCTTGTCAGAAGATGTTTGAAGAGATTGTTGGTCTCTAAATTTTGTAATTTCTAACTCTGTAAATACTGCAATTATAGACTCAAAAAAACTTCATCATTCGTATCCTTCGTTACGGCATCAGCTACTTGATTCCTCCTTCTCTTCGCCTACTTGCTCATCACCATCTTCCCGAACCTCATCGCGGGAAGAGTCTTCCATCTCTTCTCCTGTCTCTTTGTCTTCCGGTTCAGCGTCTTCAGCAGAACTCTGTTTAATACTCTGCTCTGGCTGTGCAGCCTGCTCGTTACCGTCTGCAGAAGTGAAAGACTCATCACTTGAGTCCTTGTACGTGGAATCAACAGCATCTGAGGCCACCGCCTTATTGCTGCGTTTAAGATCTGCCGATGTTCGCTTATGAGAAGTAGGAGACAAGACAACTCCCTTAATAGGAGTGGACAATGACTTTTGGTGTTGAGGAACCTTTGGGGGAGTCATTAGAGAGGTCGAGGAAATACGAGCTCGGGTCTTCTTCGTCGTCGATGTAGGGGAGTTCGAAGGTGACAATGTCAAGGGCCTTAAGCCCCCACCACTCGATGGTGTCTGGAGACGACCATTAGGCGACTGCTGGCTCGACCTATTTGGGGAAAACGCTCCTGTCCGCGATCGCGCAGCAATTTCCTTATTCCTCGCCTCCATGTGAGCTCTCCGATGGGCCTCTGATGACGATAAAGACCTGGACCTCCGCTCCGAACGATTTTCTTCTAGTACCTTGTATACATTTGGGAACAAGGTGCTTCGGTGCATGATAAGATCCTTCAGCAATTGACCCGTATGTCTATCATTCATGTTTCGGACAGTCTGTACCCGTGGCCGCAAGATTATGGGTCCAATTGCCGAAGACACTTCACACAGTCCCTCCGAGTCAGAATCTAGATTAAGGCTTTCACCGAAATATTTGGCCAACTTTTCCAAGGACTCAAGGTTGACAGTAGGCAGGTGACGGAGTGTGCTCTCTACCTTCTCAAGGCGGTCGGATTCATCTAGACCGTTAGTATATGTAGACTTGAAAATGTCATAAAATGCGTGAGAAATAAGTGAATCCGGCAATTCAATCAAGAACTCCTTGAACGTTGAGACCACAGTAGCAGTGTCAAAAGAGAACAGTGTCGTCGCAGGGTCGAACATTTCGCCCGTATTTAGCGTGGCTCGTAGCTTGTGAATTGCATTCAATGGCTCATCGTGGGTCCACATTTTAACTGTTGTATCTTGTTGTAGTTCTAAGTACTCCAGATACTGGGGGATAAAGAATGAAACATGAGCCAGCTCGATTCCAAACGACTGACACTGTACGCTTGGCGAATGGTAGTTCTCATAGGCCACTACTGAAGGACGGAAAGTACCCACTTTGTAGCTGTCAATCATATACTTGAGGTCACTCAATGGGTTCACCGCTTGCTGATGTTGCGATAATCGTAAGAGCATCTTCTTTTCCTGGTCCTCTTCCAGGTGAACAGAGATTGCCGATGCAAAATCCTTAAACACAGTTTTGACAGCCACAATTCTATCACTCTCACACTGCTGCATAAAGTTTAGGGTGTCAGTAATCAGGCGTTCCAGTTCACACCGCTCTTCATCAAGTCTCTTCACAGCATCTCTATACTGCTGGTCCAATTCATCGACCTCCTGACGAATCTTAGGAGCCTCTTTGGACCCTGCTGTCGAAGAGAGCAGACTGCTAAAATATGATTTGGTAGGGGAGGTGACAGATATGACTGGCGTAGTTTGTTCCTCTTCATTGGGCTTATCAGAATCATAGTCCAACGCCTTGGATGTCCACTGGTAATAGCTGGAAGAAGAGTTTGTGAATCTGTTACCTACTCTTCCCACCGCTCGCAGAAACCCATGATCAACAAGGGCCTGACCAAACTTTTCTGCTCCAGCAACATTGGAAAAGTCCATTCGCTGGCGGGCCCATAGCACAATTTCTGCGCCAGTGGAAACATGGTCATAAGTTCCTATGATTGGGACCTTGTACTGAAAGGTATTAATGTCCTGTGTCATATTGTACAATAGATTTCCAAGTGCTTGAGGGGTATAGTGCTTTCCTGCAATTTCGACCTGTGAAGATGTAGGTAGTGGGGCAGTTGTAGTGGAGGAACTGGACGCAGACTTATCTGAAGATACTGAAGCAGCTCTCAGTCGAGAAGTGAGCGAAGTGAGTCCGTTAGAAGATTGAGTAGTTTGAGCAGAGACATCCGTGTCTTCTAGGTCTCTGCAACGGGCAAAATAAGTCTGTTGGATCTTACCGACCTGGATCAACTGTCTATTGTAAGACTTGATCTTTGAATTTGCGGCAGACTGGGCCAATTGCACTCTATTCTTGTGGGCAGTAGCCCACTTGTCGAAGGGTTTGCGAACCCCATTCTCTAGATTTGATGCCACTTTGTCATGCAAGGAACCTTGTTCGCATAGATCGTCTAAGATAGCAACATAACTCTGGCGCAGCGTAGCACCTTCATCGCGATTGAACCCTGTCGATGAGGGAGCATGTTTACTTGGAAAAGAGGCTAATCCTGACGCATACGACCGCTCCAGCTGGACACGATGAGTGACCATGTCAAGAACCTGATTATTCTCGGCACATCCCTGATGAAGCTTATCGAAAAGCTTATCAAGACCAGTCTGATAGTCAGTAGACCAGAACAAATGGACAAACGATTTATCCATGATGGTGATCCAAAAAAATATCAGCTATGATTGAGGGGGAATGATCTCCCCTGGATGTGGTTCTGGTTGTGTATTTGAACCTTTGTGGAACCTGTCTTGGCCCCTTGGTTCACCTGCTCTTTTTGTATCGGTACAACGCAGGGCCTCCACGAGGGTGACAAACTGACTCTTGAGGTGAATGTGTGCAAATAATTAGTCCTGTCCCTTAAAATTCAAACCTTGTCTAGCCTACAGATGACGCCGGATCAGTAACCCACCACCGACATGGCTGGTTGCTAGGTAGATTGGCTGGTCATTGATAGGCACCCAAAATGCGAGGAGTGCAGGTCTAAAAATGGGCACACAAGCACAGGAGCAGTTAAGGGGGTGCTAATGGACAAGCTGACGTTGGATTCCTGGGCATCATTCTGTATAAACATAAAACTACCGGAGACGGAGAGCTAAAACGTAAACAGGCGTGAATGTAGAATTGGGGGGGCCATCATAAACGCTAGGTGTACTAAAAGAATTTAGGCACGTATTATACATGGCCAGGATTGTAACGTATCCTTTCCTGCTGCCATTGTCCTTGTCCGTTGAATCTAATGTGCGGGAGTTTGAACTGGAGACCAAACTGTATATATATATATATATATTATTTATATGAACTTAATACTATTTTTCCTAATTGATAACAAGAGGACTATGCCAAACAATTGCAATTTACCAGCGACAACCACGAGGAATGTCGCATAAGTACGTATCGTTCAGTATAACATTTAGCACCTTCCACGCAATGCATGCCTCTACGCTGTGCAGCTCTACTCAGTGTCCCCTACAGCACCTATACACTGCGCTGGCTGACCCCGGGTTTAACGGACGATAATTAACCGTCCTGTGCGGCACCTCGCACTCCGCTCCTGTTATCCGTGATCAGTTGGCGGAAATATAGGCTCAAAGAACGGTCTTCCTTCCTTCCTTTCTTTACGAAGTTTGATTGCTATCTATTATCATAATGGTGACATTTTACGAGCAGTTGGCAGTTCAGAAGGTATCCAAATCTCCGGCCGTCATTGATCCTGTATCCGGGACCACGCTCTCGTACTCTCAATATATAGCGGCTATCGAGGACTTTCAACGGCAGCTTGCTGGGCTGGGGTTGGGCAAGAATGCTGCAATTTCCATTGCCCTTGCAAATGGTCTGGAGTTTGTGGTGACTTTCCCTGCCGTCACTTTTTCCTCTTACATTGCTGCTCCTCTGAACCCTGCTTACAAGCAATCTGAGTTTGAGTTTTACATTGATGATATGAGGTCAGCCCTTGTTCTCATGCCAGCGGGCTCGGTCAAGTCTGGCTACCCTGCAGTGAATGCTGCTAGGAAGTTTGGAGCCGCTATTGGTGAGGTCTCGTGGAAGAATGGTCGGGTGGTCCTTGAATTGATTGAAGGCGGTGCCCTCGGCCTGACTGTTAACCCTTCGGTCAAATCTCTTCCTCCTAACCCGGCTCCATCGCAGACTGCGTTTGTTCTTCACACCAGTGGTACCACTGGTCGCCCCAAGGCAGTGCCATTGACACACGGTAACATGGCTAGAACTGTTACCAACATCATTCGTACCTATAAGCTGACTGATGCGGATACTGGATATCTGGTAATGCCATTGTTCCACGTTCACGGACTTCTCTGTGGATTTTTGGCACAATTGGGTGCTGGAGGAACTGTAGTAGTACCTCCAAAGTTCTCTGCACACGCATTTTGGCCAGATTTTACAAAGTACAAGTGCAATTGGTACACCGCTGTGCCTACCATTCACCAGTTTTTGCTAAAGTCAAAGCTTCCTTCTCCAGTTCCCAAGATTCGCTTTATTCGATCTTGCTCCTCGGCTCTTGCCCCATCGGTTTTGAGGTCGCTTGAGGAGACTTTCCACGCGCCTGTCTTAGAAGCTTATGCTATGACTGAGGCCTGTCACCAGATGACCTCGAACAATCTGCCTCCTGGTAAGCGTAAGCCTGGCACTGTTGGTGTCGGTCAAGGTGTTGAAGTGGTCATTTTGGATGACAAGGGAAACCACCTGCCCGTGGGACAGGAGGGAGAAATTTCTGTCAAGGGATCCAATGTCACTCCTGGATACCTCAACAACCCCAAGGCCAATGCTGAATCTTTCACTGCTGATGGTTTCTTCCGTACCGGAGACCAAGGTAAGCTTGATGAAGATGGGTTTGTCATCATTACTGGACGTATTAAGGAGCTCATCAACCGAGGTGGAGAAAAGATTTCCCCCATTGAGCTTGACGGTGCCATGCTTGAACACCCTGCAGTAGCCGAAGCAGTGTCTTTTGGTGCTCCTGATGAAGTATATGGCCAGCAAGTCAACGCTGCCATTGTCCTCCGCCCTGGAAACGAAAAGGTGACCGAAAAGGACATTCAGCAATTCCTCACTGAAAAGCTGTCAAAGTTCAAGATTCCCCAGAGAATCTTCTTCACTGATGTCATGCCCAAGACTGCTACCGGTAAGATTCAGAGACGTAACATCGCCGCAAAGTTCCTATCCGAATCAAAATCCAAGCTGTAAGCGACCTACCGCCCGTATATATTTACATATTTATGCTGGTGCTACTGCCCAATATATTTCAGAACATTTCTTCATTATTGTTATATATAACAACTACAGCTGTGATGCTTCCCAGTCGACATGCATAGACACAATTGAATCGGGAATCCAGGAGCTATCAAAAACCAATGCTTCGCAGCCCTGATCTTCCACAAGCTTTCTGAAAGCTTCAATGCGCTCTGGTTTAGAATAATCCTTGGATGCAATCAGAATTGCCCGTTTATTTGGACTTCGAGAGAATGATTTTGGTCGATTGGCAGTGATTCTATGCATACCACTAGCACCGTGTTTTTTCACGATCCTGTCCAGCATGTCATATGAGGGTACATCAGATAGAATGTTAAATGACAAACCATTGAACAGCTTATTGTCCTTGTAATTAGCAGGGCGGGCATCCAGCAGAGCCTTGACTTCCGGATCCCTATTGGCCAATTGATACTTACTCTCAGAAGGGTCGATTCGTTCATTCTGAGAAATGCAGTCTACCAAATACTGTGAGCACAGCACAGATTTGGCGGTACCAATCGCGCTCAAAAATTTTTCACTGCGAGCCAATCGATCCGAGACGATAAATGCGGCCATTGAAGGTTCAGATACAATGTTAATGTTCAGTTTTGTCAGCTTGCTTCGCCATTGTCGCGATTCAACCTTGTCTCGCACATCCCCTTCAAGTCCAGTGATGATAACGTTCATTTTGGTTGCTGGAGATGGCGTAGATGAAACTGCACGTTTAGAAGTCTGTTTGGGAGTCGTCTCAGAATGAGGGCTCGCTCTTCGGCGTTTTGGATCTGGTTGAGATTCGTCATCCAGAGGAACAAGGGCGTGCGTCTTCTTCGCGCGATTGTATTGCTTGTTATACTTGTACTCTGCTTCTGATAACCCTCTCAGTGTATCTGAGGCCTTGGATTTAGCCGACCTCGACCTTGAACGCAGATCTGGAGTTGGTACTGGTGCCTTTGGAGTAGAAGGCTGTTCAGGCTCTTCAGCAGTAGTCAATTGGTTGCTGCCAGCCAATTGCTCATCAGTTGGGGTGGAACCAGCTGCGGGTCTCTCATGAGACTTGTCCGGCGCATCATTTTGATGATCTTCCGAGTCATCCATCTCAAGTTCTTTGAAATGATCCTTTTCAAGTTCGTGATCTTGATCATTTGTCTGTCCTCGATCTAGATTATTGTTTTTAGGTGGTGAAGGCGGTGATGCATTGCCTTGCTCTTGTGCTGCAGGCCCATTAGAGTTGACCATTTTATTCTTGATCAGAGGAGAAGACGGAGGCATTATACTGTCATGGACTGCAGCAGTCGGAGAATGACCCTCTGGATCGTTAAATCCATATTCACGATCTAAGACGTCCTGACGAAGACGAGTGGCAGCAAGAACCTTGGTCAGGTTAGAATTATTGGGCAAGAACGAGTATCGCGGGTGAGAAACACTCTGGGTTTCAAGAAGAGCATAAGACTCTTCGAGCCAAAGATGGTTCACAACGTGAATGTTCCATTTTCGTGCTGACCGGTACTTTAATCCAACAGGCTGAGCACAAATCAAGTGCGTAGTTACCTTGTACTCCATTGATCCTTGGTATCTTGCCCCCAATGCATTCACAAGGGCCTGCAGATACCTTCGAGCTTCTCCCACATAATTTGTAACAGATATCACAGCATTCTCTATTCCAGGAATTGGGGCCGGGACCAATGGGTAGTGAAGCAACTGGTCTAGAGGAGATGTCCATTGTCCCTGCGAGATCATCCAGTAGAGCCAGGATAGGTTTCCAATAGTGATTCGTCTACGTCCTGCCGACAGAAATTCAGGACCATCCCGGAATTGGCCAATGTATACATTCGCTTCTTTGGAGATGTCATCAGTAATCTGACCTCCCAGATCTTCGATGAGGTTCCTGACTCGCTGTCTCATGTGCTGTAATTGTAAGTCATCATTAAGGTAAAATGTCTTTCCAGAAAATAGGGGGCCGATATCATTGGCCAGATAGAATGTTCGTCCTGCAAAGATGGGTTCACGGGGGAGAGAAGGTGAAGGAACTGGATCTCCTAGTCCTGGTGGAAACTCTCCTGGATTCGCTGCCCGCTCGTTTGGCGGATTTCGTAAGATCGGTGGGTCTGGAAATGAATAATCCGTATCGTCAAGGCGTCTACGTACCTTGAGGCAATCGTCTATCCAGTGGGGTAGTGTGATTTTGATCTTGCCAACACTGGATGCTTTAATGCACTCCGGTGTCGAATCGCTCATGGCAATGACATGGGTGGTGAACATGTTCAAGTCATCTGAGAATGAAGCCCCAAGTGCCCAAGCTCCTCCATAAATTGCTTCCTTATCGCCGCGAGATAGTCCCGATACCGTCAGGCAAACGTCCTTAAGAATATGACGTGGATCGGGCGAAAACGGTTCTACAGGACATAATCTGCCAATATTTACACACTCCTGTACCCAATCCGGAGTTACCATTGTGAACTGTTGCCGACCATTGACCTGATTATACTGTGGAAAGTCAATTGTGGTCGTTATCACGTATAATTTGCGAGCGTTTGCACCCTCGGGAACCGCACTGTCCGCACTCAATAGTGAAATACTCGTTTCGGGAACTCCATTATTGAGTAATAAATTAATTGTATCGTCAATCTGGCTCTGTATGTACCCATCAGAAGGTACCAGAGCGAACTCAAAACCGTCGTCCCCAAACGGTAGCATTATGCCAAACTCAACGTTGCCACGACGCGTCGGCTTGTAGAAAATGTGCGCGTTCACCAAGCCGCATAAATCTTAATCATTATCCTTCCCATTTGAGAAATTATAATTAAACTCGAGGTCCCGGGAGTTTTGAAATACTTATAAAACTACTTGTTTGCTTTGGAATCCGTCCGTCCGCTATTTTTTCAATGTGGGCAATGTTATCGAGTAGGCTTGGTGTACCTCTGAGGGAACTGAGTCTTCGGTTATAGCAAAATTCCTCATGACAACTCAATTACTACAATTTAGACTCCTTAAATCGGAATTATTATAGTTCAAACGGTTTACCAGAGATATATAGGCTGTAATAACAATTCGAGATCAAAGTCGTCCACAATTCCATGGAAACTAGTTAAGATCTATCACGTGCGAGAATGTCACGTGCGATAAATATTTCAAAACTATCGAAATCAGATAGAGAGTACAATCTCTACATGTTTAGGATACCACGCCCAAAAGCGCCGGCTGTCATAGTACCCCGAAGGGGTCCTGTGAAGATACCTCGAAAGAAGCGTGAAGAAACCAAAGCCAGTAGCTCATTCATTCGCCTTCCCGATCTCAGCAGGAGGGAGCGCCGAAAACAGATAAACGAATGGACGACCGTTGATTTAGAGAAGGAAAGGGCCGGTTTATTCAGCATGATAAACAATTTGCCGAAATTTTCTTCAGGTTCCTCCAAACCGTCAAAGTCACTGCAGAAATCTTCTTTCCAGGGTGCCATTGACATGATTGAACGGTATATGGAGTCTATTGGGGTCCGAACTGATCCAAAGGCATCCCAAGATGCAGTGCTATGGACTGCGGTATCTCGCTTAAAAAGGATTGATCACAGTAATGAGCCAGCACCGTTTGGGATTCTAGTGCAATTGTGGGAATTGGCCAAGGCCCAACCAATTGACAAGCGAGCAAAAAGAGTCAAGCTTGTTGGAGACATTATTTATTCGTTTGAAAGAGCAAGGTTGGATCCAATCAACGAAGCTGATTATTTATTCTCGCTTTTCTCTTTGGGTCGCAAGTGGAAGGCATTTGCATTGTGGCATAGTAGAAAGACCCCGGACATTGAGGGGATGAGATATTGGCAAGAAGTGGGTGCTATTCTCAGTCTGCAAAGATACGATTTCAAGAGTGCTCAAGAAATCATTGAAAGAATGGAACAATCGTTCAATTATGTTCCTCCCCATCTGACTCTGCAGTATTTGGAAGCATTTGCTAAAGCAAGAATTCCATCTGAACGAGCAAAAGTAGAGCGTTGGTACGACTATCTTATTGCTCCAATAGTAAACAACAACTACCAATTGGGGCCTGAAGAGGACATCTCTGTGGGCCGGAACGTCAGTGTCCAGGAAGCCATTGCCCGAATGGAGTCTTGCCCAGTGACTAGCGAGTCTCAATTGAAAGAGGCAATTGAAATTCTCATTAAGAACAAAATCTGGTCAACTGCTAAACGTGTTGTAGAGGACCTGTCCTCTTTGGGACTTGTTCCTGTTCCGAAAATCATCGAAGATCTCGATCGGGCTACTCGGTTGAAGCAATTGAACACTAAGAAAAGAGGTAGGCGTTATAGATATTCGCCAGTCACCTATAACGACTCAAAGTCGTTCGTTCCTCTATTAACAGCCATCATCTCTGCATACCCTAATGTACTGAACTCATCAGGGCTCTATCACTCTTGGTATAGAGGGCTGGTTAGTTCGGGTCTTTATCAAGATGCTATCCAAGTTATTGAAGCAATGTCTGCTCAGTCAGTTCCTGTTGGAGATGGAGATGTTATCGTTTTGTTTGAGGCGCTGTTGGCCAAGGGTCAAGTGTCTAGCGCATTGGAATTCTTGTCACGATTAGAATCTGGGCAGTTTGCTGGATATGAATGCAGCAACGATATATACATGCCATTCATACAATATGCATGCAGGAATGGCATGGATGAGCTGCTGGATTCTGTCTTGCCTCAACTTGATGGGTATTCGCAAAAGGTGTTCTCTACTCTTCTCACATACTACAACGATAGCCATCAACTAGACAAACTTCGGGTGCTATATGACGATGCTATCAAAGGGGCCGTGGTCGCAGAGCTTCCGATACTGCGGGTGATGTGGTTTGTTTTAAGAAAGCTGTTTCAAAATGAACCTGAACAAGCTATGAAGGTGGTCGATCCATCATTATTGTTCCGACTGACCATATCTTCTAGGCTATCCAGTGGAGTGTCCCTGTTCATATACGAGACCGCGATGCACACTATGATGTTGAATAAGCAATACGCTTCTGTGTGCGCAGTTTTGAGATACCTTGAGGCGGAAAAGAACATTCAACCTCCATCTGCTGTGGTGCTTGGTTTGCTTAATCTGGCCAATAAATTGGAAGTTGGTACAAGGCCCGTGTTTCCTAAGCACAAGCAGGACATTTTGTTAGAGAGCGGGCATACGGAAAAGAATAGCGAGTCGTTCTCTTGGAATGATTTTGCAGACGAGTTGTGTTCTCTGGTCCAGCTTGATAGAGAAAAACTGTTAGAAGACGCCGAAGCAATCTATGCTGATTTTGCATCAATTGCTCCCGGCAAAAAATGATTTGTAAATATATACTTATACCTGTAATTTATGTGCATATGCTGATGATTGTGCCTAGAGATTGGCCCTCACGTTTGGTCTGTCCTGATACCTAGGGTATCTGTCAACAAACACTTGAGGAATCTCAATTGTCTTGCTTCGGATGTAGTCGCAGAATCCTTTGCCCAAGTTATCCACCAAGGGAGTTGAACTGACACCGCGACCCAAAATTCCGTAGACTACAAAGTGAATTGCCTTGATCTTCGGGAGCTCGACTCGTTCGATAAAATATTCATCTTTCCAGTCCTCACCAATCAGACTCTTCATCACGTCACGAGTGAAATAGGTTCGGAGCCAGTCATACTCATCATTCTCGTGGACGAACAAGCCCAGGTTGACGTTTCCTCCTTTGTCTCCTGAACGGCCGAGAATGACAGTCTCAACAGGAGCCAAAACAGTGGGGCCAAACTTCGACAGCTCGACAGGAGAAGAGGTTTCATAGTTATCTCTGGGTGCCAATGGCTCGGTCTTGCTCACGGGGGTAACATCGACAACGCGCTTATCGCCATTGGCAAAGTGTACTGACTCTTTGAATTCTGATTGGGGAGCCAGCGCTGGGTAGTAAGCCACAAACTCCTGGGGCATGGCGGTACGGTAGTCCATAGTTCCATGAAGTCCAGAAAAGTGCTGCATAAAGTAATTGAACATACCCCTCATGAACATAGCTACCGTAATCTGGTTCTTTGCTTGCACAAAAATTCGGCAGTAAGAGGTGCCCGCTTTCTGGCCCCATGGGTTGTCTGCCGGAGGTGCGTATACCTGGAAGTCGAGCACATTGAGCTGATCGTAAGCGCCCACTTCCTTCAACCCACGAATAAGCTGTCTCTTGAAAAGATGGAACTTTGAACGAACCATTCTAGGTGTACCAGTTGCGTTAATAGTTAACTCAGCCTGATAACCGCCAATGTAGAAAATTGCAAGCTTTGTAGTTGGAGGAGGAGGATGTCCCTTGGCTCCTTTTACCAACACCCGGTTAGGACCAACCTGTTCCATTTCAACAGTACTAAGGTCTGCCTTAACATCACTGTTCAAGTAAATGTTACCCTGGAGTTCGTATAGCAATTGACAGCGGCAGGTGTCCACGTTCACAATACCGTTGTGGGCCTCATGTTTAGTAATGACCACGGAACCATCGTCCGCAACCTCGGCAATTGGCAAACCAATGTCAATCAATTGATCCTCTGGATATCTCTCAAAATCGCAGAAGTTTCCGCCTGTTACATAGGCGGAGCATTCAATCAAATGGCCACCCACAAATGCCCCGGCCAACTTGTCATAATCAGTGTCCTTCCAATTATGCCACCACACTGCCAGCCCAACAGCCAAGGATGCGTCCGCTACTCTTCCACAAATAACAACATCAGCACCTTCTCGAAGAGCAGTAGCAATTCCTCGAGCTCCAATGTACCCGTGGGCAGCCACTACCTCCTTATCGGGGTCGGCCAAAAACTCGGTAGCATTGTTAGGAATTTTGACGTTGGGATTGCCAGAATCAAGGTGCTTGGCCGCCTTTGGGTCCAAATACTTGTCCACGCGATCATACACGTCATCTCCTTTTACGTATGCAACTTTGAGATTGAGATTGAGGTTCTTGACCTCGTCGGCAACTTCTTGGGCCAGGCCGCCAGGATTGAGGGCACCTCCATTGACCACCAGCTTAATGCCCTTTTCAGCAGCCACTTCAAGTGTTTGCAGAAGCCCATCTTCCGCAGAAGGCTCCCAGCCATTGTGTTCTCCTTGGCGATAGGCTTTAGCGTTCATGCCAATGTTCATCTCGGCCAGGTAGTCTCCGGTAACAGCGTCGACTGGGCCAGCAGACGCCTGTCGCAACATTTGGTAACCGGGGTCTGGGATTGCCCCAGAGCAATTAGCAATTCGAATAGGTCTCACCATAGTTCACTGAAGTACCAATGGAGTTCGTATTGGAGCGATGAGAGCTTCTTTTAATTGTCTCCACTGCGACCCTGCATATGAAAGTGCGGGGAAAAGGCGGAAGTCGGGGAAGTATTCATCGTATTGATAGGATTACAGCCAAAATTGTGACAGGGATGATAGTGATAATAGTTCATTACTACAGCTTGCTGAGCAAGGTAATGCTAATATATAGATACATCTACTCTCTAATGAAGAGTGCAGCGGCTCCCATTCCTGTGCCAACACACATGGAAGTGATTCCCACTCGCTTCCCAGTTCGCTTCAGTTCTGGGAGAAGAGTGGCAATCTGGCGAGCTCCAGTAGCACCGAGAGGGTGACCAAACGCAATTGCTCCTCCCTTGGGGTTAACCTTCTCCAATGGAATCTTTGCGTGGTTAATTGACCAGATTGCTTGGGATGCAAACGCCTCGTTAACCTCAAAAATGTCAATATCATCGTTGGTGAGACCCAGCTCCTCGAGCAACTTGGGAATTACAATTCCAGGGCCAATTCCCATCACAGCAGGGTCAACTCCAACGACCTTGGTGTGAACGTACTTTGCAAGAATAGGCTGGCCGAGCTTCTCGGCGACAGATCGTCGCATCAGAACAACAGCAGCAGCTCCGTCAGACACTTGGGAGGCATTGCCGGCGTGGGTAGAACCATCCTCCTTGAAAGACGGCTTGAGCTTGGCCAGGGAATCGGCAGTAACACCGCGGCGAATTCCCTCGTCTTTGGAGACCACTACGGTCTCTTCAGTATTAGTCTTTGGGTTGATGACTCGAGCAGTGATTGGGAGAATTTCTTCCTCAAACAGTCCAGCATCCTGGGCCTTGACAGCCTTCTCGAAAGAGTGTGCAGCAAACTCGTCCTGCTCCCGGCGAGAAATATTGTATCGAGCAGCGACATTCTCAGAAGTAATTCCCATGGGAATGGTGCACTTTGAGGCCTCGGGATGATCCTGGAAAATCTTTGGTAGAGTCTTGACTCCCTTTGGGTCGAACGTCTTGGTCATGGACTCTGCGCCAGCACCAATTCCAATATCAATCTGTCCGGAAATGATCTTGTTAGCAACATCGTTAACAGCAACCAATCCGGATGAACACAGACGGTTCACGGCCTGTACGGGGACATGGTTGGGGATTCCAGCGTACAGAGCAGCAGCGCGGTGCTCGGTGACACCAGCACCAGGGTTGCGCACGTTACCGACCACTACATCCTGGATGAGGCCAGGATCAAGGTTGGTCTTCCCAAAAACACCTTTGAAAAGCTCTGCCAGGACTTCGCTCGAGTCCATGTCCTTGAACGAGCCCTTTCGACCCTTGGCAATGGCGGTTCGGTACGCAGCGGTAATCACAACGTCATCAGGACGCTTCTCAGCATATTTATCAATGTTCGAGGTAGGGTTGGGTCCCAACTGGGAGGCAAGGTTAGATGCTCTTTCCATTTTATAGTAATAATGAACGTAGAATGAGAGATTTTGTCATCATTTATACTGCTGCTCTCAGGCGGGGTTCGGTTCCGATGGGCCTCGGTTAATAGTGTGGAGAAGACGGAAGTCGGCATGCTGTGGTAATAATGCCCGGAGGATTATTAAAAGACCCCGAGCAGTACAGTATATTTCCGATGTTTAGAATTGAATTTTATTACTTGCTTTTACAATTGGTATGATTCTGGAGTACACTTGACAGTTTACTTACGGTTAAGGTCTGTTTTTTTAACATTTCTTCAATCGAACGGAAGTTAACAGTACATAATTCACCCTTGCGGCCTGGTCAAACAGTAGTGACCCAGTAAAAGTAAGTTGATACAGGTAGTATTTACAATGCAATCACTTGGAGTCCGGTTACTCGGCTTGAGTCTTTGGTTGGAGCCCATGCCATTAGCTAATGCTGTTCTTGAGAATGTCGTTGACCAGTCGGTACTGTCGAACCATGGGCATTCCTTTGAACTGATCCCGGCTCGTTAATCAGGGGACTCTCTTGACGGCTGCCAGGCTGCCGAACAGCTTGTTTAGCCCATTGCAAACGAATTGTGCTAATGAATCATTTGTACAACTCACATGGAACAACTATTAGACGGGCTAGGTCGTTGGATGCAATTTATTACTAGTACTCTATCAAAATTGTTTCTGGAATGATTGATACACCTTGTTACGACCTTGCTGCGTGGTGGGCAAGTAAACTGGAACTTGATATATGCGTGCCGTTTATCTGTCATAAGCCAATCGTCAATCACACAATCAAATCAAAAACTACTGCTAGCATGGCGAACCTAAATGGGCATCAATGGAAATTATACAAACAGTACGAGATGAAAACAGTCAGCTATGTCATGGTGTGATAGTTACCAGGTTCATTTTCTGATTTCCTTTGCCAGTTCTGTGCGCCTGCCTCATTGGATTTGACTCTTTTTGGCATCATGCTCACCTCTGGTGATACACGAGCTAGACTGCTGAAAGAAGTATCAGCACAGCCAACGAGGTTGCAGCAAATAGGGCATACCTGTTATCGCCGACCAGGCATTATCGACCACCAGCTATTTGCGTCTCATGCATCCCATTTCCTGATGAAGCTGTGTCCCGTCGATTACGCCTATCCTTCTTTGCCAAGCCTTACCAGGGACCCAATCATATCGGGACCCTACGCAACGTGAATCCGGGGTAGGATATCGAGCTCCCGAACGTTGAACCAAATTTTAACGGTGGTGGGAGATCACAGATCAGCGACACCACTATAATCTGCAGTCGCAACCATCACAGACCTCCGTGAAGTGATATAGAATCGCTCCAGAAAGACTATGGCAGGCTCGTTTTTCCCAGTGCAAGAGCTATTTCGGGCGAGCTTCTAGCGGCTCCCATTGTCAGACCTTAATTGTGCTCCATTTAGGCACGTGGAGGTGCCAAGATTAGTGTTTGAGGATTCTCCCTGTTGCCAAGTCTCTAAAGAAGATAGACAGTGTTAAGCTACTGAGCTTGGCACTTGACTACCCAATGAGAAGGATGAGCCAACCCACCTGATGAGTAGGTATCAGGTAACGGTTGACCATAGAACGAGTCAATTGTGGAAATATAAAAAGGGAGCCAAATTGGATTGATTCACCAAGAATCCAATAAAAAAAAGAAGTCACTGAAAAATGCCAGTCTTGTCAAGATACGACTGGATTTTTGCTCTCATCACGCTTGCATTCTGTGCCAGTGCGTTTGGTAACGGAGCAAACGATGTTGCAAACTCCTATGCCACTTCAGTGTCGGCCAGAACTCTTACAATGGCTCAGGCAGGACTGATAGCGGTATGTACAGAGTTTGTAGGTGCCATTGCTTTGGGATCTCATGTCACAAAGACAATCAAGGGTGGAATCATTACTATGGATCGCTTTGAAGGAAAGCCAGGTGTGCTTATGCTGGCCATGGCCTGTGCTGAATTTGGTAGTGCAACTTGGCTTATCATTGCTACTCGATTTGGTTTGCCAGTGTCCACTACCCAGACCATTGTCGGTGCTCTTGTGGGAGTGGGAATTGCAGCTCGGGCTGACGTCACCTGGGAATGGAAGAAAGGTTCGGTATCCCAAACCGCAGCTTCTTGGGGAATTGCTCCTGCCATCGCGGCTGGTTTCGGGGCAGTAATCTTCATGATTCTTAAGCTCACCGTCTTAGATCGAAAGGATTCGTTCAAGTGGGCGATGCGATTGATTCCTTTCTATCTGTCGGTTACTGGTGCTATTCTGGCCCTGTTCATTGTCATTGAGGCCCCTACTGCCCCCTCTCTTGAAGAGTTCGGCGCTGGCAAGGCCTGCGGAATTGTATTTGGAGTGCTTGTTGGATGCTTGCTTCTCAGTTACGTGTTCTTTGTGCCTTATATTAACCGTCGAATTGTCAAGGGGGACACTCGTGTCAAGTTCTACCACCTTCCTCTCGGACCTCTTCTTTGGAAGGAGAATCCTCCCATTTACTTTCCCTCCAAGTCTGACCACGCTGTGATCGACTATTACGAGAATGATTACTACGAAGGTGAGCAGGCTACTGACCAAACTCATGGCTCGGATGTCAAGTCTAATGCTATCGTCAACCCCAACAGCCAAAGCCCTGATGCTACTCCCTACATTACTGCTGACCGGGTAAACGTTGAGAAGGATCCCGAGGCTATCATGGATGCCCGTCTACCTGGTTCAGCCATGGACATGCCCCAACAGCCCAAAAGGAGACGTCGTCCTACTCCTCGAGAGCGATTCATTGAGCCTGTACAAGACCTTCCTAAGTTTCACCCACAGCGACTATGGGGATACCTTAAGTTTGGTCTCCTCCATGGAGTCACCGTTGATGCTATTTCTCACAGCTCTGCCCATGTCCAAAAGGCCCATGCTAAGGCTAAGCACTACGATAACCGTGTTGAGCACCTGTGGACTTACGCTCAGGTTGTTAGCGCAATGATGATGTCTATCGCTCACGGATCCAACGATGTCACAAACGCTGTTGGCCCTTGGGCTGCTACTTACTCCACATGGCAGACCTCCAACGTGGACCCTGAAGCTGATACTCCTCCTTGGATGCTGGCAGTAGCTGGTATTCTGCTAGGTACTGGTTTCTGGTTCTTTGGATACCACGTTGTGCGATCTATGGGTAACCGAATCACCCAGTTGTCTCCCACTCGAGGATTCTGTATGGAGCTGGGTGCCGCCATCACTGTCATGCTTGCTTCGCGATTGGCACTGCCCGTTAGTACCACTCAATGTGTAGTTGGTGCTCTGATTGGAGTGGCCATTTGCAATGGTACTGTGTCTGCGGTTAACTGGCGCCAGGTACTTTTTATTTTCTCTGGATGGGTCCTCACCCTTCCTTCCGCTGGTCTCATTGGTGGCTTGCTCTTCCTTATGGCCGTCAATACTCCTCACTTCTAAAATCACTAAAAGGGGCCCTGTTAATTAATGTAATGTTTTTATGCTCTTTGAACTGTATAAAAAAAGCACAATTGTTTATTTTGTCATTATAATGTCAGTACACAAGGTATCAAAAAAATTCACAAGGTGTCTGCAAATATGAGCTCTTAGCTTCTGGAAACAGGACCTTGGCAGGCAGATATTTTTCAATCCCGTCGTCAAGAAGAGTAACTCGCACCATTGACTTTGCACGGTTATACTTCATAGGTTGAGTCCACATAGTACACCCACAACGTCCACAGAACACCTTAATCTTGGGATAACCGCTCTGAGTCTTTTCTATAGTCCATTCCTTGAGCTGGTTGTCAGGATCATTGATTTGCATGTCTGAAGTGTTCATCTTTGCAATTGCCTGTCCCAAGTGTCCAGAGTTTTTGCGACAGTCCAAGCAAAAGCATGTAAAGGTTGCCTCAGCAGGCGCATCCAAGGAAAAGGTGACGGCCTCGCATAAACAAGATCCACTGGGCATTGCGCTGAGCTCTTTCAATTCAATTAGATTCGATTAGATCTAACGAGTGGATCTAATCTGGGTATTTATACCCTACTGTTCCGCAGCCATTTTCTGTGTCATCAGCATCAGGCATAGTGGGTGCGGGACTTTGATCCGAACTGCGGGGGTCTTGGACGCAACTTCGGTCTGTTCATCCGAGCTCAGTTCCGCTGTTTACCGCGATAAATAAGTCAGAGTACCAGGGTTCGAATCCTGGACAAGTTTGTATTTTTCTCTACGCCGGCAGCAACCATCCGGAATTCCTCAAAGGGGGAATGAAAGTCGCGTAGCCCAGTGACAATTTTTTGGTGTACTCTGGAAAAAATTGGAATACGGAAATGACCGTCTGTATACTTGCACTTCCCATTGGTCGATTGCAAAGCCAGAGCTTGTGGTAGTGTCCTCGTATTAGTAATTGGCGCCCCGCATACCCCTTGCGGTGATAGGCTATATATGCTGTGAAGTAGGCTGGCTGTCACTACAACAATGATCACTCTCTATACTTTGGGTACTCCTAACGGTGTTAAGGTGTCTGTAGCCCTGGAGCTGCTGCAGCTGGCCTACAAGACTGTCACCATTGACATTAGTACCAATATTCAAAAGGAGGATTGGTTTCTGAAGATTTCGCCCAATGGTCGAATTCCTGCCATTGTTGACACTGAGGGTCCTAAGAAACCCAACGGGGAGGACTTCACTCTTATGGAGAGTGGTGCTATCCTCCAATACTTGGCTGAGAAGTATGATACCGACCACAAGATCTCGTTCCCTCGTGGAACCTTGGAGTACTACCAGTCAATTGAATGGCTCTTGTTCCAGAATGCGGGAGTAGGCCCCATGCAGGGTCAGGCCAACCATTTCCAGTTGTATGCCCCCGAGAAGGTTCCTTATGGAATTAAGCGATACACTGACGAAACTCGTCGCTTGTACTCCGTTCTCAACGCTCGATTGGAGGAGACTGGAACTGGCTTCCTTGTCGGCAACCATGTTTCGATTGCCGACATCACTACTGTAGGCTGGGTAGGCAGCGCTCCCAACCTTGGAATTGACCTTGCCAAGGAGTTCCCTGCTGTGGACAAGTGGATTAAGGGTCTTATTGCTGTTCCTGAAATTAAGAAGGGATTGAATGTTCCTAGCGAGTGGAAGAACTGGCAACACTTCCCCAATCTTTAGGTTATCTATAGTAAGATATAAGGAAAGAATCTACAGGGTAATATTATTGAGTAATATTATTGAGCCTTGCCGTCAGAACCCAGTAGTTGAATTGACCGCTTGGCCTCGGCGCAAAAGAGCTTGAGAGATTCTTCTTGAAGGGTGGTCATACCTACCTTGCCAGAATTCGCTGCGATGTATGCAGAGTAATCATCGTGCAGGTTGCCATTAAGGTTAACCTTTCGAACCCCAAGGTCCACCGTCTTTTTAATGAGAGAATCAATGACGGGATAGGCACCATGTAGGACCAACGGGACACCTTTTGGTAGCTGGTTATTGATGGCTTCCAATCTGTCCAATTGCCAGTACTTTTCGGGTCCTCCCGGAGGATAAGGTCCATGCACATTTCCAATCGATGGCGCAAGGAAATGTACACCAGTGCGCTTAACAAAGTCTACGGCATCCTTAGGTTCAGTGTATAGAGCCTCCATATCCACCACGGGCAGTCCATCTTCTCCGCCAACAATTCTGCCCATCTCAGCTTCGATGGTGATACCCTTGGTAGCGGCCAAGTCCACGATTGACTTTACAAACTTTACGTTTTCTTCTGGATCTTGGGATGAAGCATCGACCATGATAGAGTCAAATGGTAGCTCGAGGGCGGTGTACACATCCTCGGGCTCGGTACAGTGGTCCAAATGAAGGGCGATGGGCACCTTTGCACTATGACAGGCGTTGGCAGCAAACTTCACATATTCTGGGCCCTGGAACTTGATAGACCATGGGAAGATTTCTATAATTGCAGGAGCTTTGAGTTCTTCGGCGGCTCTGATTGATGCCAAAATACCGTCCGCGTTGTAGCTGTTAGTTAGCGCAAACCCTCATGAACCATCCCCGTCCGGCATGCTTACCAGTTAAAGGCAGCAATGGCATACCCTCCCTTTTGGGCACCATTGAGAATCTTCCACGTTCGGTTGTTTTCTGGAAAGCTCATTGTATTCTATGAATGGAGAGGGACTTTGCCAGGAGCTTCCCCAGAATATATACCTGCAGCGTACCCCCACCGTCCCCCACATGAACAAAAACCCTCAGCACTCAGACACATCAAATAATAATCATTTAAATATATATCTAGATTAGATTAAATCTAGGCCGAAGCAGAGATCCAGGGATCGTGCAACAGCTCAGCAACCGAAGGACGGTTCTTAGGGTCGTATTGGAACATTGATCGTAACAACTTCTTGACCTGTGCGGCCTCATCATCATCCATGGCAGCAGGCTTGAGACTATCGAAGTGAGCCTCCAGGATTGGAGTGGGCTTGAAATCAGGGGGAGGAGTGATGTGACCATGCTCTCCAACCACCTGAGCGTAGAAGGTTGTGGGCTTCCACTTTGAAGTGATCTCCTGAGGTAGAGTGCCAACCACAGCATTCATCTCTAGAAGGTGCTCATCATCCACCTCCTTTGACTTTGATCGCGAGAACTTGAACAATTGGTGGCCAGTGAGCAGTTCAAACAGAACGCATCCCAGGGTCCAAATGTCAACGGCTTCGGTCATTTCGTAAACGTCGCTCATGATCTGCTCGGGAGCTCGCATATGGGTTGGGGGAGTTCCTCCCACTGCGTCTTCGGGGGCACCAGCACGGAAGCAAGCGTTAAAGTCAGTTAACTTGAGATGCATCTTTCCGTTCTCCATTTTGATGTACTTGTGCAGAGGCTCGTCACGAGTAATCTTCTTGGGAGCTCCCTTTTGTCGCTTCTTAACGTCGACCAGGTTGTCGGGGTCCTCGGGGTCTTGCTTGACGTCATTGGGCTTGACCTTCTCGGAAAGGTCTTCAATTGACAGCACCCAGTTGGAAGCGTCAACGTTTCCGTGGGCAATTCCCTTGGTGTGCAGTTCCTGGAGACCCATCAGAACCTGACGCAAAAACTGCTGGGTGAGACCAATCTTCGCATCGGCAAGCTTTCGGGACTTCTTGTCGGAATCAAACCGTAACCACATGTCTGCCACGGAAGGGCCCATGGGTTCCAGAACCTCACAGACGTGAGTTCCGTTCGTTCCGGTAACGGTGAACTTGTCCAATCGCTTGACCAGGTGCGATGAGTGGGCATTGTCCTTGTAAATATCGTCGAGAAGAGTGTTCTTCTCAGCCTTCTTGGACAGTTTTCCAGTAATTACCTTGATGGCAACAAACTGGTTGGGGTAGTAGGTGCCCAGCCAAACATTAGCAGTAGGACCGTGGCCGAGCTTTCGAATAATTTCATACTTGTCATTAAGAGTATCACCAAGCTCTACAGCATAGTTTCCTCCGTGTTTGTAGTCAGCAGTAGCTTCTGAGCTGCCCTCGTAGTTTGAATATAAACTAGCGAGAGACTTCTTATTGAACTCCATCGGTACGGTAGGTAAATTTAAAAATTGGGGGAGAGTGGGTTGTTGATTGTGGTCTTGTCTGTGGTGCGAATAGTACGTATCACTGGGTGTCAATGATGGCGCAAGTGCAGCCCCTTTTATACTTCAATTCCCCGCAGGCAAACAAAGCAGGCAGCGGTCTTAGGAAGAAAAAGCAAAAACCCACTCAATAGGAGGTCAATCAGACACCACGGCAGTTGCTATGGGGTAACCAGAGTGGACCTAGTCTGGTGGCACAACAAGGCCCCCCCAAGATGAATGACCATCTTGTGGGTCTTGTCTATATTTCTCCAGAGCCCTTGCCAATTTCCACAACCCTCAGGGGGCCTTGGCTGGATCAAACTTTTAATATCACCTCATATGGACCCCGTTTCGTTCCGTGTTTGATGCCATTTTCTCCCGTCTATTGGGGTCACACCACCCTTCTCCGCATTTTTAGCCAAATGGAAATGATCTACCGCCAATATGTATGATAAGGTACGACCGGCAGGAGGCACATGGGGCACGGCTACTATAGTGTCATAACAGTACAAAAGTACTACGGAATAGTAGAAGCGAGATCGAAGGGGGTGGGGTTAGTATACATAAATATTTTTCATGGTCCGTCGTAGGTAGGGAAGAAGGAGTCAAAGTAGTTGGAGAGATCTGGGGCAGAGATAATCTCGTCCATGAGACCGTCATTGAAGCTGAACAAGGGTGTTTCGGCCGAGTTGATCTTGCGCAGTTGATGGCGACGAGTCTCGGGGGCATGTTTTTCTTCAGCACTGCTACGAGCAAACCGGAAGGTTCCCAAAGGGTTGAGAATGTACTCTAAAGAGTACTGGGGCGGAGGTTGTTGGCCTGAAGTGCCTTGGGCGCCGTCGTTGGCGGAGTCGTGCATCTTGACTCGTTCCAACTGGGTGTTGCGCATCTTGACGGCCGTCTCGTAATAGTCCTCCACATTCATGAAAGGACGGAGAAGGGCAATGTTTTCGATATTGGACTCTAATGCTTGCCGCTGTTCCTCGGTGGCCGGTTTGGACCCGAGAGCCAGGCAGATTGCGCGGGTGAGGTCGTGACTGTGCCACGCGTAGATGATATCGATCAAGGACATTTGGTCGGTAACCTTCAGCTCGTTCATTAATTGTGACCCTTTGACTGCTTGCCCAAGGCAAACGTCCTCGCACATTTTTAGAAAGTCTGCCGGAGCAGCAGCTCGGATAGCAGGTATCGAAGGGTTATGCAACGCCAATCCATCTACTCCAACTCGATACAAAGCAACGTGAGCCTGGCTCAACAGAACATGCAAAGCAAAGAACAGGCCCAACCGGTTAGTGGCCTTGTACTCGGCCACGTTCTGGCGAGTCATACGAGCGTGAGGAGGCAACGTAGTCATTAGCACGTCTAAGTCCTTTGCTAGATCTCGGAACTCGCTGTCAGGATGCCATGGTGTGCTGTTGACGGTGAGAGCGTGGACGTACTTTAGCAGTCGGGACCGCAGAGCCACTGCGCGAATGTAGAACCCTCGAAGGTCAATTTTCATAAACGGGACATGCTCGGGGATATCGCTGGGAGCCCATGATAGCACTTTTCCATGCTCCAGCACCTCAGTAACAGTAGGAACCCCGCGGTAGTATAGTTCTTCCTGGCATGGCAGCTGAACTTGGATCTGGGAAGCTGGAATGTACCGTAACTCATCAGCTCCGCACTCTATAAATGCATCAATTAAAAAGCATGCCCACGCTAATCGGCGACGGCTCTCCTTGGATGGCCAAGACAGCCCTCCTCCATCTTCAGAATTGGTACATAGCACATCATAGTCAAACTCCACATTTAGCTGCAGCAAATGCATTTGGCGAGCGATAACTCCCGAGATCATGAATGCCATCGTATGGTTACCGGTGCGCACCAAGTACTCATACAGCAGCACATAGCAAATGAGCCGATTGATTGTAGTAGTATTGAAGTCACCTACAATGACCCGTTTTGCTACCGTGGCCCATCCTTTACCGGCCAGGTAGTACTTTTTGTTGGCAGAGTTATTCAGTAGCGGAGACTGATACGGAGACGAGGATGCTTCTGATTTTACAGCACGGTCCAGCTTTGCTGCATAGAAAGGTGCCGCTAGTGCCATGACCAAGAACAAGATTGCCTGGGGCTCCGAGCGACGGTTCTGCCGGTTGTGATTCAGTCCGTCCTCTAGTCGCTGCATGAATGTGGGAACGTGGATGAATCCGTTACACCTGACTGGGTGAACATGACGGAAAAACAGCTCCACCAATTCGTATATTGTACCTCTGTCAGGTAGCTGTTCGCTCATCAGCCAAGCGGGGATACCGGGAGCCGAGGGAGACCCGGAGTCCTCTTCACCGGGGGTCAGAGACGACGACGACGATGGTATAGTATGCCCGTTCTGTGAGAGCCCTGCGTTTTCAGCACTAGTTTGCGGGTCAGGAGTTACGTTATCGTGATGCTCAGACGCCGGAGACGACAGCCGAAAGTGACAGGCCAGGCCCTTTTTACTGCATCGCACACAGGGACGCTGTCCGGAGCATTTGGTCTTTGACTTGCGACATTGAAGACACGAGTTTTTGACTCGACGACGGCGGAACCCTGCTTCAGTCAGTAAATCTGGGGTCGCCATTGGGGTGGCACCCTCGGGAACCGAGTTGCATCGCTCCCCGAACCGTTCGCAGTTGAGGCATCCTCCCGGCCGGCCGTCACACTTGATCTTTCGCTTCCTACAGGTTAGGCATCCGGCGCCCTTGCGCTTGTCATCGGCTTCGTGAGCCATCTGGGCGGTGGTTGAGCGTGGTGATCTCGGAACTTGGCTAACGAGGGGGAGGCGTGTGAGAATATGAGAGTTGATGCTCCGCTCCGTCTTCGGCATTCACAACCATATCGCACGGCGGCGAGATTTGCGCATTTTTGCACCCTTTCATTAATTTCGGTTCGGCAACCGCACACAATAATGAACTTGAAGCAGACAGACCTGTACGGAGGAACGATTCGAGGAGCCATTCCCGAGGGATATGCGGACGTGAGCCTGTTCCGCCAGGTCCCTGACCACCAGGAGGCGTTTGTGAACCAAGACGGCGAGGATTCACTGCTGTATGACATTTTAGAGCGGGTGCCGAAGCAAGGCAAGGAGGCAGTCAATGCCCATTTAGAGGAGCTGGCAGACCTCAACGGAGTAGGGCAAAAGTACACCGTCAAGGACATTCGACCGGCAACCGCTTCTAAGACCGAAGGAGCTGAAGCCTACATTAGCATTGCTGTAGAGCCATCTAACAAATGGGGGCGACCAGACCGCGGAGAGGTCGAGCATATTGTGGCCATTGTAGTTGGACTGGTGCGATTAGAAAAGGCCGACAGTGACATTCTCATCACCTTTAACGTGCCATTCAAGGCTGCTGCCGAGGTGGATGCCGTTCAAAAATGGCTCCACGACGGCCCCGTACCCCAGCGACTGGGCGAGGCCATCCAAGCTATTGAACAGTGCATCGATAACTTTGAAGTCAAGGACTGGTCGCTATTCGGTTAGACGGCCTAGTTAGCTAGCGCGCACTAATTAGCTAGCTTTGCCCGCCGGCCTGTGACTCTCCCTATTATCCTCAATTCCAGATCTCTCTTACGTATTTATGATTAACGTCTTCCTTGCCATAATGGTGACACATAGCCTCTGCAAATCAGATTTTCACTGCATCCTAAATTTGACAATTGGCACGAGTGCACAAAACAATCCCATAGTTTCTTGCTTTTACCCTCTGACCCTTAGTTCACTCACTTTTATAGCGCATTCCTCCCTGTCTACTCTCGCCTTGACTGCTCATCTCACACCACCGCCTATATAATGCCAACTGGATGCAGGCGGCCCTGAGGTCGAGGAGCTGCTGCGGCTAAAAACCCCTGCTTAAGACGCCTGCTTGAGTTCTATAATAAATTCTTTGTTAAAAAGCCACCGCATCCATAGCCACACGCATCAAAAGTCAGGTACAGGTTTTTCAGTGTTTTACGTGGACTCTGTAACTGTGCTTTTGGCCCTGTCATTTTGACGACACTGTTCTGAGTATCTTAAAGGGGCAAATTTTAAATGATGCTAACGTTTCGGCGGGCCATTCTGATAGCCCTCACAGGCCTGGGCCTGTTCTTCTTCTTTTTTGGGCCTACGAGGAATATGCACCCTCGGGAGCTTCTTCGGGACCAGTCCTTGGAGCAAAAGCTGGTCAAGACCAAAGAAGAGACAGTGGCAGCGCTGACGGAACTGCAAAAGTCCACTGTGGAAAAGGCCAAGGAGCATGAGCGACGGCTGGAAATACTAGACGCCGAGCGAAAGCTGCTGGAAAAGGAGCTGCAGCAGCTCCGTCGACTGCCCGCGGACGCGTCGCTGCGATCCCAGCTGGCGTTCCAGTTCCCTTACGACTCCGGGGCAAAGTTCCCGGCCATTGTCTGGCAGACTTGGAAGCACGATCTTGACGACCCTAACCTTGACCCTCACATTCAAAATACTATCCGTTCCTGGCAAGAAAAGAACCCCGGTTTTGTTCACGAGGTTGTGTCTGACCAGACTGCACACGCATTGATCCGCCATTTATACATGAACGTCCCCAAGGTCATTGAGGCCTACGAAGCTATGCCCGAGCCAGTGCTCAAGGCGGACTTTTTCCGCTATCTCATTCTGCTCGCTCGCGGAGGCACCTATTCTGACGTCGACACGGTGGCTCTGCAGCCTATCCCCAATTGGATCCCTTCTAATGTAGACCCTATTCGCATTGGACTCATTGTGGGCATTGAGGCCGACCCTGATCGAGAAGACTGGGCTGATTGGTACGCTCGACGTCTGCAATTCTGCCAGTGGACCATTCAGGCCAAACCAGGGCACCCTGCCTTGCGAGACATTGTCACCAAGGTCACCGAAGAGACGCTCAAGCGCAAGAAGAACGGCAAGCTAAAGCCCGGTAGCATTGACTCTCGGGGAACTGATATCATGGAGTGGACTGGGCCCGGAGCGTGGAGTGATTCAGTGTTTGCCTACTTCAACGATAACCTAAAGTCTGGACTGCACGAGAAGATTGATTACAGGACTTTTACCGGAATGACCGAGCCCCGCCCTGTTTCTGACGTGCTTGTGCTGCCAATCACCTCCTTTTCGCCTGGAACCGGTACCATGGGTTCTGAAGCCGAGACCCATCCTCTGGCTTTTGTCAAGCATAACTTTGAGGGTTCATGGAAGCCCGAGGATGAGCGAGTGGTCGGCAACTAAAACCCGCTCACTCTTTCCCGCTTCACAACTACAATACAAAAGCATGCCATGATGACTGACTAGATAATTGATACCTAGGCGTTAATAATGACCTATAGACATTTTCTTGCTACTTTTCCACCCCTTCCACGCTATCCGGTAGTCTGTCCAGCTCATTTGCTCGATTCTGTCTTCCGGAATCTTATCCGATGTAACACGCCGCACTGCAACGTTATCCGAAGTATATTAGATAAGATAATCCGCCCAAAAAAAATCCTATTCTCATTCTACATAGACGTAATATAAAATCATGACCCAAACTCAAGTGCAAGAGAATGGCATAGTTCAGCTTCTCGGGGGACTGAAAAACGTTTCCGATAGAGACCGAAAGATCCTAGAGGCCGGCGACGAATCTTTTGTCCCGTTCTCATGGTCCGACCTCGAAGATATTGTACACAACAATCAACTGTCGAGACTATCAAGAAAGCCAAGCGATCTACTTTACTATTTGCAATGCAAACAAAAGTACCAAGAAGAGTATGGTGGTGTTCTTCCCTTTATTATCAAGGAACGATTGCAGTGGGACGCCGTTGACGGCGAAATCATTCCCGCTAACGAGACCTTCTTGGGCGACAAGTCCGACATTAAGATTCTTTACAATGACTTTCCCTATGGGCTAGAAGATAAAATCGTTCATGTAGTCGTGTGGTCAAAGGCTAAGATCCCTAACCAGCCTCCAAAGGGAGACCTCACTCCGGAGTCCCGCAAGCAGATTAACGACTATGTGGTTGCAACTTTCCAGAACCATTTGTCAATGCCAGCCGAAAACATTCTGTGGTTCAAAAATTGGGCTGCTCTGCAGTCGGTTAGAGCCATTGACCATTTCCATGTTCTGCTTCGTAACCCTCCCGCGGACAAGCTTCAGGCCCTCATTGGCACCAGCGGTCCCGACGAAGCTTTTGCATTAAACCCATAGTTCTTCTCTTGCTTTCAACGTTCATATTCATACATGCTAGACAATATTGAAAACTCTAACTGCTTTTTGTTTCGTCATACTGGTGATTGGCATCCAAAGGACGTAGCTGCTCCTGCCTGCTTGAAAGTATCAATCATAGCAATAATACTAGACCAGCATCCCAGTCCCATGCACGCACCAGTAGCCAATGCAAGCACAATGTCAAATGCCTTCACATACCACAAGGGGCCAATGGCTTGCTTCCACCACCCCATGTTAGTAATTTCTACCTTCTTGAACCCACCCTTGAGTCCATCGATTCGAATTCGCAGGGAAGCCATCATCAATGGAGGAAACAGGTACGAGAAAGGAAGCATGAAAAGCGCAGCAAAGAATGCAGTAACGTTGCTAAATTGGGGGATCGCGGACGCAACCACAAATGCCAAAATATAGTACAGTACCACCGAAACTGACCATACAATGCGTCCTCGAATCGACACCATAGGTGGGCCGTGAAGCAGTCTTTCGATGATGACACGGTAAATCACCTTGAGAGCAACATTGGAGTAAATAGCTGCCGACACAAACTGCGTGAACAAAATCAATGCGTTCATGGCCGTCTGCCATTTGTACAGCGAGATTCCCTGGTTGGCAGGGTTAATTGAGAATTGGCCCTGGTACGAGTACACAAAGATACCGTACATTAGGTAAACAAAAACAATGACCATCTGGGCACACACCAGAGACTTCCAAAAGTCTCGGGGTCGCTGCATTTCAGCACAAAATTCAATAAACAACATAGCACCTCCATATGCATAACTAATATTCATTGCACCCACAAACTTGCGACTCATAGGATTGGACACAAAGGCCGAAGTGATCACATCAGTGCCACTAACACCATTGTTCCTATAGGCAGCTTGGTAGTTAGGAGGAGAATGGGCAACCACTCCCATTGTCACAAACAGCACAAGGAGATTAATAAATACGTTGAAAAACGTCAGCTTGGAAAGATTCTTAAGGGATCGAATCTGGTTGATTAGAATGCCGGCCCCAGCGAATGCCACCATGAGTCCACTAAAGCAGGCACTTCCATGGGCCATTTGCGACAGAGCCTGTCCGTTCTGGAGAATCAGTCCTGACAGCAAAAACACAAACTGGATCGTCTGCATGGTATCCATCAGATGTCGAAGATACTTTCCTACTCGGCCTCCAAACACTCTAGCGGGCAGCTCGGAAAAGTTTCCCAAAGGGAATCGACTAGATGACAATCGCAAAAACATCAGAGACAACTGCCATCCGGTATAAGTTGCAATAGCACCGAATACCACGTAAATGATAGTAGCAGGGACATATCCCAGCTGAGAAAAGGCCCAAGGGGCCTTCTGGGGACCAATGATATCGGTGGTAATCAAAGTAAAAATGTTAAACCAGGTTGCTGCTTTAAGAGAACGATTAGCTCTGCGAATCTCATCTTGGAGCCCAAGATCCTGCTCAAGGCTTTCAACTCGCTGCTGATCCACATCGTCTCCCTTCTTCTTTTTATATTCCTTGTCCTCCAGTTCTCGTTCCATCACAGCGTACTTGAGAAAAGTTGTCAAGGGCACCTGCTCACTTCTGGCTCCGTTGTAGGCCTCAACTTCGACCTTTTCGTCCTCCCCGACTTCAAACTCGCGAGCCTGGTTTTCAATTTCTTCTTGTCGCTCGACTGCCCGAAGCGCAGCAATGATTCCGTCCCCTTTCATGTTGACAAAACTCTGTTCAAGTAGCTGGGAGGTATGGGTGGAATATGCTCTTTTAAATCCGACTTCTTTGGTTCCTGATACTGACCATAAAATGACTCTATAGGATTATGGTATTACCCCAACCAAAGGAGACGTCGGGTGATAATATAGCGGAGGTGAAAATTTCCGTGCAACAAGAAAAATAATTGAGGGGTAATTGGGGCTGATCTTTTCCGCATAGAGCTACTATAAATCCTTCCTCGGGCCTGAAATGTACGGCTGCCCGATGAGCGATGAGCTTAATCAAGTGGGCCGTCAACTAAGAGCCTTGAGCAGCTTTTCGTCCCTTCTTCCGGCATGTTCTTCTGTGAGGTTATTTCGAAAGAACGGACTGCTCAAGGAGTTTTCAACCCTATAGCCTCGCAACGGTCGGCTAAATGCTTGCTATGCTTCTAGAGCCATTCCTATTATGCGATGCTCCGAAGATCATACCTCCTGCCCGAACCGGAAATATTGCACGAAAGATGGGTATCACGTGAGCAGATGACCTCCCGGCATGTTCGAGGCATTCAAAGATGAGCTCGTTGGTAGGATGTGGACTGAACTGGATTCGCTGGCGGTAATATCAGGGAGATTCGTTTGATATGGTCGGGTAGCCGTCACTTACCTTGCGGGAGATCTCCCGAGCGGGGTATTATATGTTTGTTTTCGTCATTGGTATCCCCACACCAGATGGCAGACGTCGGACGTCTTCGTCTGTTGGATCTTAAGAAACCATTTGCTGGCTGGCTAAAGTTCAAAACCAATTCCGAGCCATTTCAATGATAATTTTTCAGAGCACGGTAATGAATTCACAGTGTGCAAAGGTTTGCGAAGAGCTGCGGACGCCTTTATTATGTACGCAGGGTTCGGGGGTTCGGTTATTGGCGCTTACCTGGGAAACGGCACCAAAACGAATTCCATGGACGCATCGTTCGACAACCCCTAGATGGAATGAGAAGTGGATACAATTGTTCCCGCATACTTATCGTACAGACCAGCTCGCTTGTGTCGTTAAAAGAGCTGAGATTGTGATAAACCTCGGACGAAGTCCGGCAAAGCGCTCGTGAGGCTGTCCTTGACGGTTGACTTAACCGACATCATTCACTAGCCAATTCCAATACAGGACTAGCCCTCCCGACTTCAAATTGGTTGCCCGCTTTTGATAAACTCGTAGCGGAATTTTGCCATAGCGGCATTAGGGGTCCTCGTGATTGATGGCCCACGGCAGACAAAAGGTGGAGTAAAAGGCTCCTCTTAGTCATCGTGAGCCGCACGGTTCGACCGTTAAATATCTGCTGACCCTTAACCGGCTTGTACGGACACTTGGACCTTATTTGCAAGATGCGCCCTGAGATCCCTAGACTCGAGGACTACGACGTGTCTCCTAAGACGGGTTTCTTGCCTGAAGAGCTGCCGTTAGACCGTCTTCCTGACCCTTACTATGCGCCGTGGGAAAATTTGGCTGCCAACCTGCCGGCGCTCATTCAGACCAGAAGAATCCGTCCTCTGGTGGATAAGATGGCGGTGCTATCTCTAGACAAGCTGGCTGACATTAGGCAACTGCGTAGAGCTTGCGTGATTCTTGGATTCATCGCTCATGGCTATGTATGGGGTGGTGACGTCCCTTCCGACCACCTGCCCAAGCAGGTTGCAGACCCTTGGGTGCAAGTATGTGAGCGCCTGGAGCTGCCAGCCATTGTCACTTACGCCTCTGTGTGTCTGTGGAACTTCCGTACTGTCGTTCCCTGTGACCCTGAGGAGTGGGATTTGGATAATTTAGCTACACTGAATACGTTTACTGGCTCTATTGACGAGAGTTGGTTCTACCTTGTTTCCACTGCTATTGAGCGCCAAGGTGCTCCATGCATTGCTACTGGTCTTGAAGCTATTCATGCCTGTAGAGCTGGTGATGCTGCCACTGTGGTAAAGTGCCTCCAGACTTTGGCTGAGTCTATTGACAAGATTAATACTTCGCTGGGTCGAATGTATGAAATGTGTGACCCTCATACCTTTTATTTCCGACTGCGTCCATACCTGGCGGGTTGGAAGAATATGGCTGATGCCGGTCTGCCCAACGGTGTGAGATATGGAGACGAGAAGGAATACCGCCAGATTGCCGGCGGCTCCAACGCACAGTCTTCTTTGATCCAAGTTCTGGACATTCTTCTCGACGTTGAACACCATCCCACTGGCGAACGCCCCAATAAGCATACTATCGACGACTCGTCTTCTGAAGGAGGCCACCGCCAAAAGAAGAAGAACAATTTCATCCACGAAATGAGAACTTACATGCCAGGCCCTCACCGTCGATTCCTAGAGGCATTGTCCCAGGTGGCCGAAATCAGAGACTTTGTCATTGAGAATAGCACTCACACACCAGCTTTGACAATCTCTTATGACGCCTGTCTGGCAATGCTGCGAGCATTCAGAGATAAGCACATTCAGGTTGTAACCCGATATATTATCATGAAGGCAAGAGAGGCCCAGCGAAATAAGCAGCCCATTCAAACCAAGCGGGATGGACTGGCAGGATCTACAGCTACCAAGAAGAGCAGAGGAACTGGAGGTACCGCCTTGATTCCTTTCCTCAAACAGGCGCGGGATGAAACTGGAGACCCTGCTGCTTCCTCGTGGGGTAAGAGGCTGCTATCTGAGAACATGACCACCATGCTTCGCCCGCAAAAGAAGGCAGTGTCATTCAGCTCCGATGAAGAAGCTGGAGGGGTAAAGAAGAAGAGAATTGTGGCACCTCACAATGCTCCTTTGCCAGTACCTTTCCGTGATTCAGCGGCCGCTACCTACAGCGATGATTCATCCAGTGAGTCGTCCCAGGTAGGATTGAATGGGCAATGGGAGGTAGAAGAGGAGACATCTAACAGCGGACATTGGTAAACGAAATTATGCGCTAAGATATATTATAAATTATGGAATTTTCAAGGGCATGGCATGGCCGTCACAATGTGGCCATTGATTAACGGTAAAAAAGCAGCACAGATTAGTATATGTATATTTAAGAATCATCAACATAGAACCTCTTCATCATGTTCGCCCTGTCGGTCCAATGTCTGAATCGTTTGCCATAAATATAAGTGGGAATTCCCAATAAGCATAGGAAAATTTCAATGCATCCGAACACAACAAATGTAGTCTTTGCTCCGGACGTTTCTCGGAACTTGGGAACAAACAGCGAAAATAAAAAGCCAATAACGTTCTTGCTCAAGTTCAGACAGACCAATGCCTCGGAAGCAAACATCTTGTAACAATCCACCACATAGGTAATTGCAGTAGTAGATCCCAATGAACATCCAAAGCCCTGAATGCCCAAGAAGATTGCGGGTACAATCCAGTGGTCATGGTCAAACGTTGCCCAACCAAAACCCATCATTCCCATTGCCACAGTGACCATGATAACAGGGACCACTACCAGTCGGTACTCAGGCTCATATGTACCATTGTTTCGGCGGGACATGACACGAACTATCACGTCAGACATCCTGCCTGCCACTGCGGAACCTAAGCATCCTCCTAGGAAGGTTGAAATGTACATCAATCCCACAGATGTGGCCGGGAAATTATAAGGTTCTGGAGTGAACATTGCCGAAATGACTTCAGAAATAACAATAAGCCAAACGACACTGAATGCGTAGATTAAGGTCGAGAATAGGACGGCCGGGTATGCAAACAGAACAAACGGTCGCAATGCAATCATCCACCATTTGTCCTTAGACAAAGGTCCATAATAGATGCGAAGGGTCTCCACGAATGACTTTTTTGGCGTGTCAGGAATGGCTGGGAGGTTATGCCTTAGATATAGGGCGTTGGCAGATAGAACTGACATGCTAGTGGACATTGACTGCATTTGAGGCCGCTCACTCGATTCAGGATGTTCGGTGTGGGATGAGAAATTGCCAAAGTAATCATCACCCTCTTGAGTGGATGGATAGCCGGGAGTTCCTCTCAAATCAAAAGTGGCCTTTTTCTTTGGTTTTGGTGTTTGTGTAGCGGAATTTGCCGCTGCTTGCTCGGAAGATTCAGAGGGGTCCTCTGTACTATCGCCAGTTTCATTTCCCTCTGATTTCTCTGGTTCCTCTGGTTGCTTTTCGTCACTGGCGGTGGCAGTTTCTTGTGAGGACGTAGAAGTATCGGGGTCCAGGCCAGACAATGTAGCGGCGGTACCACTTGTGCGAGCGACGTCTACAGAGCTGTTGGCACGACTGGCCTCTTTTGAAGACTTGGAATAGTGAGATAGCAAAGAGTTAGCTCTAGCCTCTCTGGCCAATTCAGTCTCGCGGATACTTTTCTTGTCCTTTGGTACTGCAGGACGCTCAAAAAACGTCTCAGGGACAAAGAAAAAGGTGAGAACTAAGTTCATGCCGACAATGATGGTCTCAATCCAGAATAGCCAATTCCATCCGAGACTGGAAATGATAAATCCAGCAATCATAGGCACAATATTCTTGCCTCCCAACATTAGGAGGGTGTAAATGCCTAGCCGGTATGCACGTTCGTGAAGAAAGTAAATTTCTGCAATTGAAGACGATGGCAGGGCCTCAGTAGGCGATCCACCAAAGCCCATGATAACTCGACCCACTAGCAGCATTGCAAACGAATGGGATGCACCTCCAATGATAGCACCCACAATCCATACAATGAGAGCCACCAAGTAAACTAGTCGCTTGCCGTACAGCACAGCAGTTGGAGCAAAGAAGACTGATCCCACTCCAAGAGTCAGCATGTAGGCACCTACAAGATATGCAAGTTTCGATTGGGTCACACCAAACTCCTCTGACATTGATGTGAACCCAGTGGCCAGCACTGCGGTCTGACCTCCAATCACAAACGAGTGGAAGCCAATGACTAGCAGAGCCATATCTCGACGCCACACTGGCCAGTTCAAAGGGTCGTTAGGGTCGTTCTGTGGTTGGGGGTTAAGAAGAATTCCATCCTTTGTTCTTTTCAATCCGTCATCGGGAGGTTTTTCTTCTGCAGCACTGTTTGGGTCCCTTTCCCGTTCCACCATCATCACTACCGTTCCAGTGACCTCACCATAGTAATCATCGGGCTGGGCAATGCCCAGATGAAGCTTCATTGTGGCAATGGTACCAATAGTTCTCCGGCCACGGGCAAGATCAGGATCAGTACCAGGTGTTATTGAAGTTTAACTTGCACAAAAGGGTGAGGAATGTAGATATATATAAAAAAAGTTTTGCCAAGGGTGTGTGTGGATAAGGACGTAGCTTGTTTCAAGGAGGTTAGCGCCCACGTGTCAGGACAGCCTAGGATCTAAGGGCGCAGGAGATGACGAGCAAGGATGATGGCAAAAGGAGGGGCCTATATACTGCCTCCCAATTGTCAATCCTGGTTTGTTCTATACGGGGCTATCTTAAACCCACGTTTATAAGTTGGTCATCTCTGCTTCTTGTTATGTATCGCATGACTCTCAGATCGGATAATTTTGGGCGCGGCGCATTCCTCGACTGGCGTAATGATATCATGATCTACAGCGGGGAACATATTTCAATGATGACGAGCGGAGAATTGATGATAATTAGGGGGGTATCACCGTATCACGGGGCCAATTACGTCAAGAACCATATCTGAGTACAACCAGGTAGGTTCAGGGGGTTGGTTCAGGGGTCGAGCACCAGGGGCAGAGTCAAGGATAGTTCAGTCGCCGTACTGCCATCTTTAGCCAATTGGTATCAACAGGGTCCATTGTTACAGCTATACATTCAGCGGCACATCAACAGTACATTCAGAGGTAGACAGGCAATGTACGATCAGTCAATCAGTCCTATTGGCTGCGATATCAGTACATTAGCGCTCATTGTACTGGTACTCCCTAGAACAATGTAATCAGATCAGTGGCCATCGATTATTCCCTGTCGATGCAGCCGTGCGTGCTTCGCCTCCGCCCTGCAGCCGCGCCCCATTTCAAAGCCTCGTGGGTCCTGCGGTTTGCCATCCTGACATTCGTTCGCAGGAGACCAAAAGAATGAGCTATTCTAGACTCGACAACGATAGGATTCCTCGAGAGACGGACGATCTGAGCGATGCATTTGCCGATTCGGACGATGAGGACGTAGACGACCGCCGTATTCACATTTCCAGATCGACTACTAACCCAAGATACCAGCGCATAGGCCCCCAAAATGGCAATGATACTGATGTTGTCGGGGAGCACGCGGGTTCCAGCAGTGAGTCGTTATCTGCGTCAGGGATGGAACGTATGGAACAAATGGAACAGGACGGCGAATCGCGACCGTCCGACCAGAGTCGCACTTCTCATGTAGACGACGGAGCAGGCGGTAGAGGCCTGTTCAACTTTTTCTCGCGAAGACGACTGTCGGGTTTCAGCTCTAACGCTAACGGCAACAGTAATAATGACGGAGTATTTGCCAACCTGACTGCCAAACCCGATACTTCAGAAAAGCCCTCAGATGAGGAGCCCCCAAGTTACGAGGAGGCCGCTGCTGATGCCACCCCTCCATACTGGGAGACAACTATCATGTCTCCAGGATACGGAGACGAAATGTTAATAGACGGATTGCCTGTGGGAAGCCCCATAAACTTCATCTGGAATATGATGGTGTCTGCTGCATTCCAGTTTGTAGGGTTCTTCCTGACCTATCTTCTCCATACTTCGCATGCCGCAAAGCAGGGATCTCGCGCCGGATTGGGCTTTACGCTTCTGCAGTGCGGTTATTACCTACAACCAGACATGGACGTTTCCGAGCCTTCAACAATGCCCCCTAAGTTTGAGCCCTCAGACCCTAATGACGTGGACGTAACGTCGCATGGGACCGTCAGCGGCACCTTTGTTGCCGGACACAACATTCCCCAAGCTTCCACTACTAATGTTCCTGACAACTCGTCTGCCCAAACCAACCCGGCCTCTAATTACATTTCGTTGGCTCTAATTTTCATTGGTATCATTCTAGTCGTCAAGGCCATCACTGATTACATTCTAATCAAGCGCATGCAGACCGCACTAATGCGGTCGTCCGGTGAGGTGCCCATTGTAATTGAACCTACCGACAGTGATACTGAAGATCGCATTATCATGGACATGTTCCCAGGGGCCCTATTTGATCGCACGCCTAATCGACAAGAACGAGAAGATGAGCCCAACAGTGCAGAACGTATGGTCTAAGAATAGTAGTAGTATTTATTTGACAGATGCATTTATCCTATCCCAACTGACAGTAAAAAGTATAGTCTAAAAGTGGTATGCATTGACCTATTATCTATATTAGAACGGTTTGAGAACGGTAATAACCTTCTCATACACCGTAAATACAATTCCTCCACTGAAAATTAGTCGTCCTAGTCGAGGGGTAGTTCCCTTCCAGAATGTCAGCAGACCCTCGTTCTTGAACACGGACACAAAACAATTGATCGTTCCCGAGTACATCTTCTTGGCCTCCAGACTCTGCATTCGAGTCTTGACCGTGTCCAGGGGCATTGTAGTATACACAGTAATGATTCCAGCAATGGCACCTACACCAAACGTCTCGGCCGACGAAAGGGGCTTGGTAGGATCCGCCTTAGTAGATTGGATAAACGTCTTCATAGCATTGTACGAACCCAGTCGAACTGACTGGTTGGCTGCCTGTCTCATGGTTACTGGTACTACTCCACGGTAGATTCCGCTCAGTCCCTTATCCTTGACCAGTCGAGCAGGGCCCTTGACTAAGCCCTGGTACTTTGGACTAGGCGATCGCTTATCGTCAATCATAGCAGTCTTGATGGTCTCGAATGGAGTAACGGCAACTACCGATTCTAACACTCCAGCACCCAGACCAGCAACCATTCCTCTAGTCTTACTTAGTTTGCCATTCTCATCCGCCAGTAGAGCCTTGATTGAGTCAAATCCCAAAAATCGAATCGACGCCTTGACGGTATTTCCAACCACAAAAGCTCCACAGCCTGTGTACAGAGCCTTGACTCCTTGCTGCTTGGCCACATTAGCAATTAGGACCAGAGGATTACGGGACGCAGTCGATGATTTATCAACCAGCTGTAGTCGAGTCTTTGCAAATTCAAATGGATAGGTAGCGACTCCCTCGATGGCTCCCGCAGTACCTCCTGCCACGAAGGACTTCCAAGCATCCGGCTAAGTTAGAACCAATCCTGTGTATTTTAGAACTCCTCTCTTACCTTATCAGACATTTTTATCAGTGAAATAAAACAGGCGTAGGTTAAGCTCGGTCCCTGGCCGACCCAAATTTCACGACATTTCCTGTGACTCGGTGCTCGGACGGTAAGCCGAACCCATCAAGGGAAGATCCAACCACAGAAGATTAGCAGGCAATTGATAACCAAATCTGTCGCCACCTCATTGAGGGGGGTACCTGCCAGATCTCCAGACAGTAATTTATAATCGTGCCTATGTGGGTACGAACGTGAGCTGGTGCTACACGAAGAGCTTCGTTCAAAGTCCGGTTCCCAGTTGGGTCTCAGTTGGGTCCTAATTGGGACAGTCCAAACAGTGGTAGGCAGCATGATCGCAGTTTCGCCATTAATTCAATTGACGATCTTGCTCTTCAAATTGCTGAATTTGGTCTTTCAGTCCTCGCCACCACTGTACATTAGTAACCTTCATTCTTCTGTTGTGACTCCACGAATCACGGACCTCCGAGGATGCTCGATAATCAAGATGCATTATGTCTCGGATTGCCGAACAGCTCCAGCGGACTTTAGACGTCCTCGCTTTTGGCATTGGTATTATTGAATTGTGCTATTTGTAATCCGAATTGAAGATAAAAACTATATAAAGGAGTCAGAATCGAGCTATCAATAAACCAAAGAGATACTGGAAACGAATATGACAAAGACTTTAGTTGTAATTGGTGCTACTGGAAAGCAGGGAGGATCGGTTGTACAGGCCGTTCTCAAGGACCTGCCTTCTTACAAGATCAGGGCAATTACCAGAGATCCTTCAAAGGAAGCTAGTAAGAAACTGGAAGCTCTTGGTTGTGAGGTTGTAAAGGCCGACACTAGTGATGGTAAGTCGCTGGAGTCAGCCTTCACGGGAGCCGACGCCTTGTACTACATTACAAACGTTGTTCCCAAGCCAGGAGTAGAGTTTATCGAGGGCAAGTCAATTGCAGATGCAGCAGTGGCTGCAGGAATTCCCGTGATTGTGTTTAGCTCGCTTCCTAGTACCGACAAAATTTCGGGAGGTAAGTACAAGGTGCCCCATTTCGATGACAAGTATGAGATTGAGCAGTACATTCGTTCCCTCAATGTCAAGTCCGCTTTTATTTGGCCTGGATTCTTTACCCAGAACTTTGAAACAGTGATGCGTCCTCAACCTTTGGGAGATGGAACATTCGCTGTTTTCAGCTGTATTTCTGGAGATGCAAAAATCCCGGTAGTGGATGTTGTTCACGAGATGGGAAACTTTGTCACTGAATTTTTGTCAAACCCTGAAAAGTACGATGGAAAGACCTTTTTAGCTGCCGAGAGACTGTACAGTTTTAAAGAAATGGCAGAGGAATTGAGCAAGAGTACTGGCAAGACAGTCGTGTACAAGCAAGTACCCGAGAGCGAGTATATGACAGGATTTGGAATGCCTGAAGAACTCCGTCAAGAAATGATCAATATGTTCCTGTTCTTTCAGGATTTCGGTTTTGCCGGTCCTCAGACGCAAACACTGGTTACCGAGGGTCAGTCTGTTCCTTCCCAGAAATTGAACAGCTTGGCGGACTATTTGGCTGCCAATCCCATTACCTTGCAATAGGGCAAGTCGATGTTAATTAGTTACGTATAAAAATAAAGATCACATTGTTATAATGTTCTTTTTTGCTACAAAATTGGAGAAGCTGCGTCCGTAGGTACGACCCCAGGATTCGCCCCTGCTCACTCAGAAAAATACCGAAGCCCAGTGCTCTGCATCAAGAAACAGCGCTATTAGTAATTGTATTCATATGTATAGAATAAGTGTTGTATAATAATCCGAATAAGAATAACATGTTCAAAAATTTAACACGACAACTTTCAGGGGCGCCGCAGCGGTGGTTATACCCGTTCTTCTTCGTCACTGACGTCAAAGTCGTCTCGAGCCTCCGCAATATCAAAGTTTCGTGTGCTGTTACTACCGATCTGCTGGTAACTACCCTCAGAGAAAGGCAACTTCGAAGTCATGCGTTTCCAGTAGTATTTTCTTCCTTCCTTGCGCAGTAGCAACAGGACCATTCCCAATAGCAGTCCTACAAACACAAAAGCTCCCAAAATACGGTTGCTGTGAGAAACAATGTAACTAGACGGTGTCTCAAACGGTGGGCGCTCCTCATTGGCTCCATACTCGAACTTGTCCTTGCCAGGGGCCCTGATTCCAGCTTCATGATGTCGCTCTCGTCCTATCTCATCTGAAGCGTGTAACAATGCCCTTCCCAAAGTCCACGAAAACTCCACCCCATTCACTTTCTCGGCCGTGAGTAAAGGCTTGAGGTAGTCATTGATGTCACGAGTCTTGAGTGTTTCACCGAGTGGTACGGTGTCGTTAAAAGGAAATCCGTAAGCATCGACAATTGCCAGGAGATAGTTTGATTTGAAGCACAGTTCCAATAGATCTTGTTTGTCCAGTCCTTTGAAGTCATCCTTGTGCTTTAAAATGTCCTTCCAATCCATACTACAATAATCTTCCACTCGGTCCTTAAACTCTCCGTACCTGAACTCACCACCCATTTCGAATCCTTGAGTGGTGTCCCAGAACTCGCTTACTCCCACGAAGTGGTTTATATCAAAGTCAATATCAGGTCGGTCCTTGTCTTCGATACGTTTAGCCATCGGCAACATTGAATCATAGCACTGCGTGGCATTTCCTACTCCGACAACTGTGTCTCCCTTTTCCTTCTTCTTATCATCCTCGTCATCGTCTTCTTCTTCTTCTTCTTCTTCTTCTTCTTCATCGCTGTCGTCATCTTCATCTTCATCTTCGTCCCGCTTGCTGAATTTTTTACCTTTATATCCTTTAGGGATACAAGGGTCCTCGTCCTTTACGTTCTTTTGGTGCTCCAACATGGCCTGGTCAATACCAAGGCCCAAGTAACTCTTTGAGTACAAGTCATATCCAACATTTCTAGTTCCATTGACCGAGGCCAGCTGTACCAGATGCAGCTTGTCCTTGTTCTCCTCCTTCTCGGTAGCGTTGGGCACGAATGCCACTTGTGTGGAAGCTCCTCCCATCTCCAGCAGGCCGTAGGTGCTATGGTTCTTACCATGGTGGTGATATTCAGGCTGTTCAATCCCTCCAATCAGATAGTTGAGAGCCAACCAGCCAAACACTCCCTCAGTAGAACCATCAATCACATCAAGATGAGTGTCGCAATCTGGCACTAAAAACTCGGACTCCTTTTGGATGTAGTCGCAAGCATGGTCTAAAATTTTGTCCGCATCTTTTTCGTCCAAAAGTCGCATACCTGCAGTACCGTGGAGGTAAAGAGGCGTGCGGTATCTCTGGGACTTTGGAACAATCTTCTTGGCATACTTGAGCAGCTTCTTGATATGTTCCTCACCTACGTCGTCCGGATGGTCAGCAAAATTCGAAATGCCCGGCTTGATCTTCTTGACCCATTTCTTTCCAGACTTGCTCACCTGTGGGAAAGTGGTATTGGACACATCCAAAGGAGGATAGTGATACACATGAACTCTAGATCCTGACGACCCAGCGTCAATCACTACAAGGTAGTTGTACGGTTTGCCCTTGTCGGCGTATACTGGTCCTTCGGAGGGCATTGTGTGAACGTGGGAGAACGGCGTCCCGTCACGACATTTTTTATTTGCTTGACCCACGACGGCGGTTTTGACAAAGACACTACAAGAGGTGCGAGAGGTACATCATGCAATACGTAAACTAAATGAATATAAATGAATATATGTCAATGGCAATTTCAATTGAATTTCCTGTTATTATATATCACGTCTAACAGTTAGTGTAATGTCTAGTTGAAGAACTTGAGTCCAGAGAGACTGAGGTTGGAAGCAGTCTCGGTGAAAACGGCCTTGACAGCAGCAGCATCAGTGACTCCATTGACCTTGCCAGCCACGTCGGAAAGAGCCATGTCGTCAAGCTTTTCCACAATAGCATCAACATCAGCCAAGACGGCATCAATCTGAGAAGCGCTGGCATCTCCGTCAGCAAAGTAGTTGACATCCTTGACAGAGTTTCGGATGGTACGCTTGTTCTTCTTCTTAGCATTCTTAGCAGCCTCCTTGTTCTTCTTAGCAGACTCCTTAGCAGCCTTAGCAGCAGCCTCCTCTTCGGCCTTCTTCTTCTCGGCCTCTTCCTTGGCTCGCTTAGCAGCTTCAGCGGCCTCTCGGGCACCAGCTTCTCGCTCCCACTTCTTCTGCTCCTTTGCCTTTCGCTCAGCCTCCTTGAAAAGCTTAATTCGAGGGTCGGCATTCAGAGCGTCGTCAACCAACTTTCGCAGACGAGCAGTGTCCTCAGTCTTGCGCTTGTTACGAGCATTACGGTTCTTCTTTTCAATGTATCGCTTGTTGTCTCGGTTAGAGGTGTCATCGGGAACATCCTCATCCAAGTACTCAAATGATCGCCACGAGTCAAAGTTGTACCAGAAGGAGTAGAAGTTGTCGACCTCCTCCTTTGTGGACTCCATGGTTCCCAGCAGAGGGACGGGCTGCTTGTTGGAGAATCGGGCCTCAGCCTCGAAAACGGGACCCCACTGCTCAATGAAGTCGCCCTTGGCCTTCTTGGAAGGAGGCTTGACGTCGGCCTTAGGATCAACGGAATCAAACTGACGACGCTTCACGGGGTCCATCAGCACCTCAAAGGCCTTCTGAATGCACTTGAAAAAGCCATCCTGGTCGACAGCTCCCTGAGCTGCCTTCTTATCAGGGTGGTGCTTGAGCACCTTTCGGCGGTGACCAATGCGGATCTGCTCCTCGGTGGCCTTGTATCGGTACTTGGAAAGACCCAGAACCTGGTAATGGTCCTGCTCCTTCCACTGCTTAGGGTCATGGAGGAGCATATCAGGATCCTCGGGCTCGTCCTCAAGCAGATCCTCGTTAGGATCGCTCTCAATAGTCTTAACGTTCTGCTCGGCCTGGATTCGTTCGTCCTCAGACCAGGTTCGTCCTCGAAGGGTTCGTCGAGCGTGGGCCAGGAATCCTGGTCCAACAGGCTCTACCTTTCGCTTCACGGGGTTGGTGATAGCAGCATGGGCCGCAAAGGACTCGGGAGCCGACCAAGACTCGGGAAGTTGAGGGAGGGTGGTAGCCATTATAAGTGTGATGTAGAAGAAGTCGTAGGTTTCTGTCTTTTTACATTTGCGGCCTCGAAACTTTTTCAGCACGGCTGAGAATTTTTCTGAGCCTCACCACCCACCTACCTTTGCACAACTGCCGGCCCAGAGAGATCTCTGGTTTAATTTTCATAATACAAATGGAAGTATCGTTCAAGGATATCCAGCTGGGCCACCAGCCAAAGGGCTTAACGCTAATAACATCGACCATCGACTTGTCTCCGTTGTGGTTATTGGATCTGATTGCTTCCAGATCAGGTGAACGGGTACTGTTAGTTACATTCCGTAACACTCGAGCGTTACATGAAAAGGGGCTGAAGAGACTGGGTATCGATATAAACAGTTCAAAAAGAGTGTCAATTTTGGATATTTCGGACGAACTGTTTCCAATTACCCAGGGTCAGTTCACTACCGCTAGCCTGGACTCAATTACAAGGTCCATTACAAATACTATTGAAAAATGCTATGGAGATGGGGGTGACGAGGAAGTTACCGTGATCCTCGAGTACCCTGATGTACTACTGTCAAGCGCAGCTCACAAGGGACTAGAAGCTGCCAAAATGATTGGACAAATCCAGCGTGCGTCTGGTGGAGGGGTATACGTCAGTTGTAACGGCGATGAGCCATTAATCGGACTAGATGAATCGTCGTCGCTTGCTCACGAACAGTCGACATTTCTAGCCCAGCTCGTACACCAGTGTAATTCATGCATCTCTTTGAGGCCACTTTCTACTGGTCGCGCTCATGATGTGACTGGTATCTTCAGAATCACCGGAGGACCTCGCGTGGTGACTACGAAATCCGTCTCGGACGCAGAGTACCTGTACTTTGTTTCTGGAGACAACGTCAAGTTTTTCTATCGCTGAAACTCGACTAGTCGAGTTCGTCTTTACGTCGGCTGTGATATAGATCGTCGAGCACAAACTCAATTGCGCACCTTGCCCAGATAATATTCAGCACTGGCCACACACTGCGCTCACCGATCTTAATCCAGTAGTCGACCTTCTCCTTTATATTATCCGAATCGAAAACCTTGCCGATGTCTCTAATAAGTGAGGGTAATTCAGGCACCACGGTAACTTGGAACCCGGCGGGAATGTTACCGTCCACAAACCATTGTTGAATCATGGGCGGAACCAGCCCCAATTGAGACAGCTGATTGAGACGATACTGTAACTCCAGACGGGTTAGTTTGAGGAACCGGGTCTTGAAGCTTTTAGCTGCACGGTACTTGAAATCCGAAAGCAGAATTGGGGCAAAGTAGGGGCGAGCTACTGATACAATGTAATTGTTCACATTGAACAGCTCAGACAATCTTGTATAGGGACTCTCGCGATCAGCAGCGTATACAGCTTGATTTGCAGGAGTGTATTCAATATCATCCGCATCCAAATAAGGTTTTAATTGACCATCCAGACCTTTTACTAAAAGTTCAACCTTCTTGTGAATAATCCCCGTTCCAATGCTGCATTGCGCTGCTGACCATACTACAACATTCGGGCTCGACAAATAATTCAGGAGCGTCGGGACTGGTGGTGCTACCTGACCTGGTTTTGCCTTTGGTGTCACTGGGATATTAAGAATGCGGCCGGTGCGTTGATATGCTTCTTCAAATGTCAGGTCTCCGAGTTTTTCTCGGATGTACTGTTCAAAAATCAAAATCTCTGGCGGACACATTGATGAAATGACCCCTTCGGCTACCGAATGGTACTTTATATCAGTGTATCCTTGGCGGAGAGGAGACATTTCCGAAGACACATTATCCAAAGTCTCATACACCTCTTCATCCACACAGGAGCATACTAGACTCGCTACTAGTGCTCCCACTGTGGAGCCACAGACTATGCGAGGAAGTAGACCCTGGTTGAACAATGTTTTAATCATGCCAATATGGCAAAGTCCAAACAAGGACCCGCCGTGAAGTACCACAGCTGTACTTCCAAACGACTGGCGTGTATCATTGAAGAAGTTGAGCTTGCGCTGTCTGGTAATCATGGGCTTATGGTAGGTTCGTGGAGAAGGGGGTTCACCGCCATTGGGAATCTTGGATGCTGAAGCAGTCAATGGCCTGCCGCCCCGTTCAACATACTCCAGGCATTGAATCACTACATTAATGTAATCCTCAATTAACAGTTTTGTGCCCGAATACGCTCGGTTGTAGAGATGAGTACTTGCAATCGATCCAATATTACGAAGCAGGCCTGACCTTAGCCGATCCATTAGCAATTCAATGTTGCGATTATCCCTAGCAGCAACCAATTCCTTGAGGCGGGTAGAAATCAGGCGATAGTCATACTTTCGGCTAACAGGGTTCTGTCGCCAAATATCGTTCCCTAAAATTGAGTCTAGTTTGTAGCTGAGCTCCTCCCATTCATGGTATGATTTTGCCTCGTCGAGTTGCTTTCTAAGAATGCTTTCTTTAGTAGGAGTAGAAACATAACCCCACACCTTCTCCGTCCAGAAGCTAAAGACGTCCGTGAACATTTCAATCCAGGCATACAGAATCCATAGAATCTTGTCACGGACCTCCACAGCAGTGGTAGGAAAAGATGGAGCCCTCAACGTTAAAGAATCTCGGGCCCTGGACACTGACCCGTAGGCAGCCCTAATCATCACTTGATAATGTATGTTAGCTTTCGAGGCTACAGGCCGATGATACTAGCCTCACGGTGGCTGCTGCAGCGCACGTGAAACGTCAATTGCCGGAGACCCCTTGCTTGCTCGTTCAATTGTATGGATCTCTACAGATGTGACGGAGTAGTAATCTGTTTGTGTGACCTCTCATTCATCACGGAAAGTGTTGAGTTGTTTTCCTATAGAGATAAGGCAGCTTATCGACAAAAGAATAGTCGAACAAAAAAAAATACTCCTCCGCAGGGGGTCGAACCCTGGACATTTCGGTCGACTTTGTCACCCATGGGCGCCGTCATAAAAGCCGAACGCTCTACCGACTGAGCTACAAAGGATGGAGTTTTTTTGTAAGGTATTTAGTGCGTAGAAGAAGTCGCTGGGGTATGGTCAGAAGGTGTTTTGAGCGTTTATTGGCCTTTTAATTGCTTAATTCACGTCTAGAGAGCTAAATTATGCATGCAGATAATATTTCGTTAGATAGTAGTCAGCTGTGGACAGTTTTGTTCTGATTCTCATGCATTCCCAGCGACCGCTGGAAGTCCGACCGATTAAATGGGTCCAAGATTCACTGTGGTACTCTGGGAAATTCAATTCAATTTAATGAATTGAATCCATAGCTGGTAAACTTAGTCCCATCTTTGGCGAGCATAACACTGCTTTGAAGCTAGAATATTCAATGTGTTACTGTCGATAGGGTTTCCACTCCGTATTATCGCGCTCGTAGATGTACGTTCCTTTATCCTTACTAATAAGAAGCATCAGGGTGTCTCGCAATTCAAACACAAGGATGGTAAATTTGCTCCCGTGTTCCCTGTTAACTACATTGAGCAGTTCTACCGAGGTGATATCCGACCTCTCTTCGTCACTCCTGTCCACCATGAATATATTGTCCTCGTTGTACCTCAGATAATAACTCTCACCAATTTCGTAACTCTGATTGTTCCAAAAGTGTGAATATGAATCATTGACGGATATTTTGTTCAGAATAGGCTTCATGTCGTAAACGAACATTTTGTCAATTTTTTTGTTCGAAGGACGAATAACGTTACTGATAAAGCAAGCGTTCTTCACCTTCGGTAGCAGCAAAGCGATGGAAATGGCGATTAAAATAGGAGCCTTCTCACAATTATACTGTACTCGACCTACCTTTATATATCACAAATCCACATGGGACGCCCTGAGCAAATATTGTATACCCTTATGCGGTCAATTGCTAAATGCGTCACCATCTTTTCTGTCTCCGGGTGGTCGTTGGGCCCGCCAGACCTCTTACTACAATGATGTTGAGACTGAGTCTTGACATGACCGATACAGTTCATACCTTATCGGTTATACCTGCACCTATATAAATTAAACCCAAATTCTCCTAATTTCCTTAATCAATTGTCATATGCCTACAAGTATTCTCAAAAGTTGCTAATTAAGATCAATGACTGCACGTCCAGGTAAATCACCGGCCTGCATACGGTTGAGGATCTCTTGAATGTCTTCCATCTTGTGCTTCTCCACTGCTGGGGCAACCTTACCACGAGCCATAAAGTCAAGAGCCTCTCGGCAATCCTGACGGTTTCCAACAAGGGTTCCCACCAGCTTGAGGGCCTTGAAAATAAAAGCGGCAGGCTCAAACTCCATCTTTTGGCCAGACTTTGGCAATCCCACGCATACAATGGTACCGTGGTTACGAACATAAGCCACTGACATTGAGTACACCTGAACCACAGGCGCAATCATGATAGCACCGTGGGCACCACCACCGGTGACTTCATTGATCTTCTCAACAATATTGTCTTTGGCAAAATCCACAAACACTTCAGCGCCTAACTTCTTGACAAGCTTTTCCTTGTCAGCTCCGGTGTCAATGGCAATTGGACGCAATCCCATTGCAATAGCATACTGGATGGCCAGAGATCCAAGACCACCACCTGCACCGGTGATGACTACCCACGAACCAGCAGTGAGTCCGGCTCTCTTGAGAGCTTTGTACACCGTGACACCTCCGCAAAGGATGGGGCCTACGATAGTGGTATCGGCTTGCTCTGGAACTCGGACAATCATGTTGGCCCGCACAATAATATACTGCTGCCACGTGCCGTCAATGAACGACCCATAGAACCCTTTATTGTTCTTGCAGTATACTTCGTCGTGTTCACAATTCTCGCAATCGTGGCAAGCTCCCGAAATTAGGGGCACACCGACCTTTTCACCAATTGGGTGACGCTCAGCATCCACCCCCTCACCATGCTTGACGATGTATCCGGAGCCTTCATGACCCAAAATCTTGGTGGTAGCCTGTAGACTCAGGTAGTTCTTGGCAACAGCGAGATCCGAATGACAAACTCCCGAAGATGTTAGTCGGACCAGCACCTGTCCCTGGCCTGGCTCAGGAACTGGATAGTCATTGACCACCTTGACCTTGAAGTTGTCACCAAACTCGTCCACTACAACTGCCTTCTGTGTTTTGGGGATTTCGGGTGATGGGACCATGTTTCTTGCTCTTATCTTGAGCAATTGAGCTGCCTGAGTGATATTATTTATACTCTGCCTGCCAATCTACCCCGCCCCGGATCGGATTTGATAAAGGGTACCGCAAATGGCTGATCCCGTCTAGATACCTATGCTACGTGCATGATCCTTTTAGGTTTGGCCGTTTTTGCGGGGAAGCGGGACAAATATTTTGTGGGGTCGGAATACCTCGGTCGAGCATGAAGCGCTCATCATAAACCGGGCAAATGGAGAGGAAATGTACACCCAAAGTTACGTTCCATATAAGTCCTAATGGCCCTAGAATGAGTGTGAGTAACGAGTTTCAAGGATAATCTGGCTGTGCTGGTGGAGTGCGGAAATGCGCATGCAGGGTCAAGCAGGGTCAAACAGCAAGCGGAAAACGGAAGAGAGTTTATCCATAAAAGCGGTTCCTTGGCTGAGAGTATCAAGGCGGAAAAGAAACAGACCAACAAAAAAGAAGATGCGATTGAATTACTTATGTATATAGTACACTCTAGATGAAAATGGAAAGGAAGGGCACAATGAGTAGTAGTACACTAGTAGCCAGAGCCGTGGAAGGAGCTCCAGAGCTTGAACCGGATGACGACGAATCCCCGCTAGAAGAAGAAGAGGACGACGACGACGAGGTAGCCTGGGCAGATCCAGATGCGGATACATCTAGAGTACCAGTGACATCACCACCAATTCCAGCAGACCCACTCAGACCAGTAGCGGCCACGGTTCCAAAGGTAACAGTAGGCTGACTGTTGACGCTGATGGAGTTGGCCATCTGGGTGGATGAGTATCCAGAAGCAGTGGATGCTGAAGGAATTCCATCCGAGCCGATGGTCTCAATGTTGGTCGAGGTAGAGTTGAACTTAGTGGGAGCCATGGCTACCTGAAGATTCTCAAGATCATACACCACATAGGCCGAGCGCAAAAAGTTGTCACCCAAAATGAAGTAGTCCTCAGAAGCCTGGAGGGCAATGGCACAGGCAGGGGTGCCGTCATCAAAGGTAGCTGTCTGAGAAGGATCGGTCGAGCTGACCAATGGGACCATGAATTCGGACAGAGGGACAGTAATGTCAAGTCCGTTGAACGAAAAAACCAGCGAACCTGCAAGCTCGCACGACTGGAGGTAGTAGCCCATCTCCCGAGAGAATTCACCGCCGAGGGCCTCGCCAATGGCCTCCACTACCTTTGAGGGCAGCATGGTAAAAGTGGTACCAGAGTCAAGGACCATAGGGATGTTAGATGACATGAGCGTTTCAGCGTTTGAACCGTCACTGGCAGCAGAGGCAGAAATAGAGCTGAGCATTACAGAAAAGGTGGTGGCTCGTCCCCGTCCAGACTGAGAAACAAAAGGCAGCAGTTGCAAAGTGCCAGAATACTTGTCGTGGTCAATACCTCCAAACAGCAGTGATCCCGTGTCGGCGTTGAGATCATTGAGGTACAGGGAATAAGCATAGGCGGCAATCTTGCCCTCCTGGTACAGCTGAAGAGGGAAGTTGGAATAGGTTGACCTGTCGGTCGATAGAGTAGACTCTTGAGAAGTGAGACCAATACCAAACACTGCATTAGTGGAGTTAGATTCTAGACCAACAGCAAAGCTAGCCTTGTCCAGAGTCAGGTCAGAGCTCAAGCTAATCTTATCGGTGGCCCATCTTCCCTCTGCCATTGTGGTGTCGGCATACTCGATGGAAAAGTCGGTGTCGTTCCAGCTAAACGATGAAGAGGAATTATAATCAAAAGTACCAATAGCGTCGCAGTCCACATATCCCTGACCAAGAGCAGCAAGCTGCTTCTCGCGCCTTGTTGTAGCGCAGTATGGGTTGTCGGCCGCCATGACCCACAGGTCGCTGGAACCAGTGTCAATCTGGACCATCAACTTCTGAGCAGGGTCACCAATACTAATGTTGGCAGAGTAATAAGTCAGATCATTTTTGAGATCGATCGAGGACGCTTTAGAGTCTCGAGCCTGAAGATTGGAACCTCTTCGAGGCGATGATACACGGTGTCCCTGAAGGTCAAACTGAACCACTCCTGGAGTCGCGGCACCCAGAGTCGCACAAGCAATTAGAGATGCAAACCTCATGGCTACTCTTGGGATGTAATAATGAAATAATTTAACGAAAAAATGTGATGGATACTAACCGACAAGGTCAAATAGAAGTGTTCTGACCCCAAGCGGTTAAAGTGCAAGAACAAAAGAATAAACAAGTTATTTTTTCAAGGCAATATCCGACCTCCCGCGGCAAGCTTGGCGTGCGTGGATGATTACAAGGTTTCTTTTCTGACAAGAGTGAACAGAAAAGTGGGATTTAGGCTTCAGGTAATATCGACAGGGGCAAGTCTATGTCGATACTGAAGCACTCTTTTTATCTGATGAAAAATCTGAAAAACAGTCCCCGCCTTCGGGTTATAAGGAATGGATGTGGCAGGTGGATCGGACTTTGCGGTCGGGTCTGCGCCACGTACAGGATAACGTCAACAGGGCTCAGCTCCAATTAGCGGACTTAAGCAGTCTTCCGCGGGTCCCATGGAAGCTGGTTCACACCTGACCACTTGCCGGCCACGATTTCTGTTCTAAATGGTCCAAATGGGTCTGGAAACCTTTCAACTCTATCAACTCATGGTTCGGTTAATTTTGGGCGTGGTTGGATTATGACGTACGCCGTCTGCGCGTCGCTGACGATCAAGTCTGCCTCCGGGGGCATGAATATCTGCCCTGACCGCGTTGGTAAGAATAGCCATTGCATGCAAACAATGGTACGCCTACTACAACGCCTGCAACGGTCTTCATTTGGAGCAATCGTTTGTTTGGCTACGCCTTGGCTGATATTGGTCTGATGACTGTGTGAATCTCAGTTGGGCCGAATACGCGTACGAACAATGCCCGTCTCACACCGGTTGTCTAAGACTGGAGCTGGCTCAAGTTCCGGGTGGGCCAACTCCTATTACATGTCTTTTCTAGACATACATTCGCTTCGAAGCCGTGGAGTAGCCTAAATTAGCACACAAGCTTTCGTCTCTACGGCCGACAGGTGTATGTCCGCCTCAACGTGCGTGTCGCGGTATGCAGGGATCATGCATTTGCTGGCCCGACTTCACTCTGGCACTATGGGTTACGGATCCAAGACAAAATCCACTTAACGGAAGGGACGGAATTTTTTGCAGCGGTCCTGGTGAGACCTGCACTAACGCCGACGGAAAAACTTGACACAGTGCCCCTTTACGCATATTACGTACCATCCCCAGCATTCTGGTAAAAGCTTCCATTGTCGCCGTCACCGCGACACCATCACGTCACGTTATCTCAATCGCCAGCATCAATGGCGCTTCGATTTTAGCGAGCCATTTTAGCCATTTTAGTGAGCCATTTAGCCATTTCAGCTCGTTGAAAGCACCTGTCGTGGCATTCGTATTGGATAGATAAAGTAGTGGTACCAGGGAGTGTACCAGGGGGTGAAAGGCCGTTTACAAGATGCTACTGAGATGTTGCCAGAAAGTTCGCTAGTAATCAGCCGAAACACATTGAATTGGTCAAAGGCGTGAAAAGACACATGCCATTATTCTCCGTCTGAACCTACAACTATTGTGAATAATGCCACAGCCTGTCAACGGAGCCTGTCTGTTGTACATTTTCTCTCCACAGACGACTAACTTGCCGATCAGTGCGGAACAGACGATCGCTGACGGGCTCCCGGTGTTTGTCGAGGCCAAGATAGAGGCCCAATATTGTGTCCCTGCAAATGCAAACCTTGTCCGATACTTACAGGGTCTCCGCTATAATTTGCTCGTCCTGAGGCCATTTCTAAATTCCCTCTCGGAATTCATTCGGCAAGTTTACAAAAGAATAAGAGTGCGGATCACAGAAATGTGGGGTGGCAGATAACCTCTCTACACTGCGCTGTCGATTATATTCGATTATATTCGCCATATTTTCCTTGTTAATGCCAGTCTAAACCTACACCTATCCCCGCATTAACAATGGTCTCGTATCCGCCCATTGTTGTTAAGATTACAGTTTATAGTGGTCCGGCTCCAACTGCCGAATCAGGCGAGCGGCTTTTAATTTGCTCGTCGAGACCGAGAAGCGCTTAACGGATGAGCAAATTTCACCACAATGGGTATATATAAAAAGTGCATTCGCATTTAGACTCTTCAGTCGACCGGTTTAAAAAATGGATATGGACATGTCTTCAATGTCAATGTCAGCGACCCCAACAATGTCTTCCATGTCCATGTCTATGGGCTCTTCGGCCATGAACCACATGAGCCATATGGCTTCGACAGGATCTATGTCTATGGCATCTATGGCATCTATGACCGCATCTTCGGCCATGGCCTCTTCCACGGGAATGGACATGGGCGGCCACGACATGGGCAGCATGGACATGGGCTCAAGCTGTCAAATGAAAATGTTCTGGAACTGGTACACTATTGATGCATGCTTTATATCCGAATCATGGCACATTACTTCGAAGGGAATGTTTGCCGGCTCTTGCATTGGTGTCATCTTCCTTGTAATGGCATGGGAACTGCTGCGCAGGACCCAGAGAGAGTACGATAGATTTATTATCCGCCAATGGAATACAAAAAAGGCCGGCACTACTGCACCATGCTGTGGATCCAACGATAGCACTGAAGATGTGGCTCCGAAATCTTTCCAGAACAAGCTTCCCTTGGTCAAGTTCTTCTCTTCGACAGCATGCGCTCCGGTAGGAACATTTAGACCTACCGTCTTCCAGCAATTGATTAGAGCTTTATTCCATGCTGTCAATCTTGGAGTAGCTTACATTGTCATGCTCTTGGTAATGTACTACAATGGGTACATCTTCTTCTGCATTTTAATTGGAGCCCTTCTGGGCAACTTTTTCTTTGGCTCAGACTGCTTGGGCCAGACCGTCGCCGAGGAATCGGGCTGCTGCTAATATCGAAACTGTAATTATTGGTACTTTTATTAATACACTATCTATAGGACAATTGATGCCTATTTTGAACGTAGAAATGTCAAATGTCAAGACGGCCAAGCTCTGATTCCTGGTCACGAAGCCGCGTGAGGCTCAAAACCCGCACCGTTAGCGGCGCCCAAATCAAGCTCATCGTTTCTTCTCTAGACTTCAATGGGACCCGGTTCAGCAGGCCCCGGACTGGGCCCTAGCATACTACGGTCAGCCCGTAGGCTCTCCGTAAGAGCATGTCCAGCTGAGCCAAGTCCGGATCTTATAAGACTCGCTTCGTGCTTTGCAAAGGGTTCTGATTCCACCAGGAGCCTATCCGCCCGAGCCCGCTCTGCTAACTCTGAAAAACCCATTGCTGAAGTGCGGTCCAAGAATCCGAGGGTGCTGCAAAGTAAAAAGCTCCTTGTTAAGCATACTCTTTTTCGTGAGGAAGCTGGAATCCTGAAAGGAGTTCGACCATGGCATTGCACGTACCTCTGGGGACAAAACAAATATGTAAAAGCCAAGTTTCTTCGGGCCCTTTCTAACATTCAAAACACACACAACGTTCAAGTGAAAAACTTGATCAAAACTGCAAATGGCCTTCTCAAGGCTGGTAATCCTACGGGAGCTCTAAAAACATGGAATACGATCACCTTTGAATGTGATGGGCTCCCTCAAATGGAAGGGTTTTCTAGTCATCATCGACCAGGGATATGTCATCCCATGATCAACTTGTTATTAGACGCATATTACTCAAACGACCGACAAGTATTTGCACAATTATGCGCTTCGTTACCGCATTCCCTGTATCCTGAAATGATGCCAGAGCTAATTCGAGCAATCTGTCTTAAAGGAGACTACGACAATGCTGCAGAGCTATTGCTAACGTGGTGCGAAGCTTTCAAAAAAGATAGACATGATTATATCCGGTCTGGGCTAACGAATTCTCTCAACAGTTTTCTGTATTATACGCTCATCTGGGGTCGAAAATCATCTTCAGCGCAACTGGGCAATTGGGAAGTTGCCCTTGACACTTTGAGCAAATTTGACCATGGTATTTCTCCAGAAATCATTCCTTCCATAACCCAATTTCTCCACAAAAGGATCCCAACTCACACTTACTTGCCTTTGCTTAAGCTTCTAGTCTCCCGAGGAGTAGACCTTAAGCAGCACAAGTACGATGCCTTTTTAAGAGCAGCGTTCCAATGTTCTCAGGAAAACAGATATGCAATCATTGGAATGGCTCAAGATGCTGCCAGAGCCACTGGCCAGACATCGCCAATTTTTAACGTTAATTTTTATGAATTTGCATTTTGGGAACTGTCCACTCGCAAATCCAGGAATCTTGCCACTTGGATTTTAAAGCATGTCTTTTTGAGGTCAAATTCCCAAAGTTCCAGCATTGTTCGTACCCTGGCAACACATCCCGAACAGTTCATTTCTACTGTCAATTGGAAGGTTATCTTTCGAGCAGCGTGCAACCAAAGCATTGTCACCGCCACTCAGGTTTACGATTACATGAAGGAAAACGGAATTGCTCTGTCTACCCCCGTTCTTTCCGTTATTTTTAGAGGATTTCGTAAGCGAGATCAAGAGCAGCTATGCTATGACTTGTTAGACATGCATTTTCTTCGACCTGGGCGCCCTATTCCCCCTGAACTGGCAATAGAACTACTACTGTTATTCAAAAAACTCTACTCCCCTTCGGTGGTGGCTCAATTATACACCAAAATTGTACCCCTAGGTAAGGAGGATCTGATAGAACTTGGATTGTATGAGCATGTGCAGCCAAGTGGAGATGAATTCCAACCCCCTATTAAGCTTGATCCATCTCTTTTACGGCACACGCACCTTTCGGAATACTACAAATCCCTTGCATTAAATGCGGTATATGGTTCTGTGCTTCCACATTTGGAAGAGGATCGAATTGTACAATTGTACAAGACTTTCAAGAAATGGGCTGCAAAGAACTCGAGACCGAAAGGAGGATCAATTCGACCTACGCCTCATGTCCTGGTAAAAGTCAGGCTTCCCAACGGTCGTAAGATTTGGACCCTTCGACGAGCAAGACCAGAGCAGAGCGTGTACTACTCTTATCTGGTGCCAAATGCTCTTGTCAACGCACTCCTTCACAAAAAGACTCGAGAGTCAGTCAATTTGGCCCATAAGATATTTGTGGACTCAATGTCTAGTTTAAAGTTCTCCACTTCTGATAGACGGCAGGTAAGGAACTTTCAGGCTCTGGGAAATCTTTCCTACTGGCATTGTAGGCCAATGGCCACTGCGACCGGTGAAGTGAGCCCTCCACAAGTGCAAAATGCGATACACCTTGTGTCGCTGGCAAGAAAGCTGTCTAGTCGAATTCCAATGGTCTCCGCGCACCTGTATATTCCCATCATCAAGTACTACAAGTATCATGAGGGTAATGACGTCCAAGCTAAACGATGGCTTGAATATGCTAACAGGCTTGGGGCAAAAATCAATGAGGTCAAACTCCGCTAATCTCAGTAGACTTTGTACAATACAATTTATCATTAGTTATGATATACGTGACTCATTACTTTCTCACCACTTTTTGCTCATCCAAATCTCACTCTATCCCATAAAAGCTCCTCCAGCTAGACACACATTACGAGGGGTGAAGTGAACCTTGTAAACCGGGGTCTTACGAGTATGGAAGACAGACATGTGGTCACTAGTGGCTACAATCTCTCGTCGCTTTTTATTGTCCAATTGCTCGCCACGCTTAGGGCCATCAGTCTGCACAGAAGATTGTCCATCTGCATTTCCCAGAGGCTCCGGCTCAGGGCCGGCGTCCAACGTACCTCGCTTGATATCCCAAACTCGAACCGAATTGTCTGCACCTCCGCTCACCAGAACACTTCCGTCCTGAGAGAAACATAGAGAATAAATAGACGCTAGTCCATGGCCCTTCATAGACTTCAACCTTCGTCCTGATCCAAGATCCCAGACATTGATGACTCCATCCTCACCAGCACTAGCCATCCATCGTCCATCTGGGGATACAGCAGTGGTGTTAATAGCAGCAGTATGACCAATAAATACTCGCACAGAATTACCTCGGTTAACATCCCACATACGACAAGTCTTGTCACTGGATCCAGTGATCACGTAGGTGCCATTAGGATGGAACGAGACTGTGTCGACGTCGCCAATGTGACCAGCAAAAATCCTCAATGGATAAATATGGTCACAACTCCACAGGCGAGCAGTCTGATCATGCGATGCTGTGGCAAAGTAATGGCCATAAGGACCAAATGCCACGTCCCATACAGGGTGATTGTGGCCCTTGTACGAGACCAGGGCGGTGTATGTGTCTAGAGACCAAAGGCGAACAGTCTTGTCTTCTGAAGAAGAAAGTAGGTAGCGATTGTCAGGACTGAATGATAGTCCGTAAACTGATCCCGAGTGTCCTACCAATCGTCGACTAGTACTTGGTTCGTCGTCCTTGAGAACGCTTTTGATCTTGTCGCCTCGGAGACTCCATACTTTGACAAAGCTATCCGAGAAACCTCCTGCCACTAAAGTAGAATCAGCCGAGAAGTCCAAACAGTTGAGGCCGTCATGCGTATTGTGGAAGGTGTACATGCATACACTGGGCAGAGGGGCCTGAGATGATCCCAACTTAATTTTGGCGCGAGAGTCTACTACTCGCTGTACCTCAGCCTCAATGTCTGCAGTCTTGTACTGAGGAAGCGGCAAAGACTCTCTTGTAGGCGCCTCTACACCCTCTTCCTGTTTGACGCTGGCTTGGTACTCGTCTACCAATGTGCTGGCCCCGGTTCCCATTTCCTGCTCACTCTTGGCCTGGTTATCCATGTCTGTGAGTTTCTGGGTAACATCCTTCTCCATATCTGGATCAGGAGGCAGCTTGCCTAGCTTCACTGGCTGAGAATTGAACTTTGCAACTTGCTCAGCGGCACTTCCACCAGATGCCTGAGTGCCGACTAATCCCTCGTCGGGGTCCAACGAGGAATCCGTGTCAAAGATACTAGGTCGCGAAAAGGTAATATACGTATCCATGTAACGATTGAGCAGTCGAATGACAATGGAACCTCCAGAGGTCTCAATTTCATGTAAAAAGTCCAGTAGCAGATCAAACGAAGTGCGCGAGACCTTGATACGATATTTTGACTCTCGGAGAGCATTTGCTAAAGGATTTTCCGTCAGATGAGCAGGTAGAGATACCGACGACAGCTTATCAATGTCCTGGCCGTGTAGAATTTCATGGTCAAGAGAGAAATCTCCGAAAAACTGCTTTGCTGCGTCAGTATGACCCTTTGCGATCAGTTCCAAGAACATGTGGACAAAAATAGGATACAACAGTCTTCGCAGCTCTGGTCGGTACAGCTCTAAAGAAGACTCTGCCCAATCTTTGAGCGACGCATATGCTCTATAGTACAACGAAGGGTCTTCAGGCGTTCGAGCAATGGGAGTCCCCGGTCTTGAGCTGGGTCTAGGGCCAGTCATTGGACCGCTGGCATTTGTGCTAACACCTGGAGTAGGAGTTCTGGTCGACTCAAGGCGGAACATTGCTTCCGTTTTAGAGTATCCCTTCTTGTTGAGATACTCCAGCAGATACTTGTTCAGGTCCACCAGAGGCATGGCCTGACCGTTTCCCGCCGGCCTGGCGGTGTTTGCCATTCCCGACCCGTTCTGCTGAGTGTTCTGGGGTTGCTGAGGTTGATCGGGCATTGTTGTACAACAAAACTAGATCCTACTTGTCGTCAGTAACACGATCAGATCCAAAGGTGATGGTTGTCTTCGCGTTTGAAAAGTGAATTCTGGAGGGTGCGGCTGCGACGGTATGCCCAATCCCGGATGCGACAGCAGGGTATTCAAAGATGAAAAGAATGGGCTAAAGCAGTGGTTATAATGAATAGGCACCATGAACAATTGGCATTTGTATATAAACTAACGAGAATGAATTCAAAACGAACTCAGGATAAATTCTAGCTAGTCATTGTATGTATTGAAATAGGTGCGAAACTGTTAGGTCTATTTCTACTCCTGGGATCGGGGCTTCTTCTTAGCGGCTTCCTCAGCCTTCTCGGCCTCAATGGCCTCTACGTAAGGGGCCAGCTCTTCTGCTTGCAGAACCTCGACAGGTTTTCCTGGGCTCATGACAGCAATCTCAATGTTACGGGCTCCGGTCTGGACGACTTCCAGTAACGATTTTACCGCCAGCTTGATGGTAGCATCTCGGTCCATGTCAGCAGCGTAGTTCTTCTCCAAAATCTCTCGCACAGTGTCCGAACTGCGACCAATAGCGTTGGCCTTCCAGGCGGAGAAGACTCCACTGGGTTCGGTGTGAAACAGTCGTGGTGTCGAGTCGAGGGGATCAAAACCCACAATCAGGGTGGCCAATCCAAAAGGTCGCACACCTCCGCTCTGAGTATATCGTTGCATGACTCCTCCAACATAACGGGTCATGTATTCTACGGATGCTGGATCTTCCATGTTCAGCTTGTAGGACTGAGCCTCGACACGAGCCTTGTCGATTAGGATTCGAGCATCAGCGTTAAGTCCCGCAAATGCCAGGGTAATATGGTCATCAATCTTAGAGATCTTGGACGGGGTCGTTCTGGTATCCTGAAGCTTGAGGGCGGATCTCTTTTCGCATCCCAACACGACAATATCCTTTCCGCGCACACCAACGGCAGACGTTCCTCTTTTCACGGCCTCTCCGGCGTATTCTACTTGGAACACATGTCCGTCGGGACTTGTTAATCAATTGAAAACACTGCACAGTCAACAAACTTACCTGAACACTGACAATGCCCGATCGTATCCACTCATTATTGTTTAAAGGTAGGTTGAGTTTGTGGCGACTCCAGCAAAGTGCGAAGTATCATTACTGTGCACGGCTATTAATAAATTCCACCAAAGAATAATTAACTATTTCCGTATATATATTAGTCGGACTAGTCAAAGGGTTTTCCATCCCAAGTGATGAGATTGGCCTGATAGCCAATGGGTTCCTTTTGATAGTTGAAATCCGTAGTCTTGTTATAGTTCCAGAAGAATGAAAGGTGCTGGGGATAGTCAGTGGGAACGTCGCAATTCGATACATAGTCAAGCTCTTGAGCACGGCCTCCGACAAGCTCAGTGTAGTTGGACAGGGGACAAGAGAATCCGGGACCGTTTTGGCATTCGTTAAAAGGCACAACTGCTTCATTGAGGACCGCTCGGACATATGATCCCTTGGGGTACTTGGCAGTTTTGTTACAAGCCAGGCGTTCAAGCACAAGGTGTCCGCCCATGGGCATTATATCAGAAATCTTATAAGGAGAAGTCCAGTCAATATAATCCATTGGCAAAGGTCTCTCTGGCACCACCAGTCCAAGGGCAGCCAGCATTGGTGTAATATTCGTATCGTGGGTAAATGAAAAGTGCAGCTTACCTGCTTCTTCGGGACCCTGATTGAGCAAAGTCAAGGTAGCATTAGAATAAACGGAGCCAACTAGTTCTGAGGTATTGGAGCCAGGGCCAGCATAATAATAAAATGCCACATCAAACATGTATCGATAAGCAATCCACTCATCTCGAGTGAAAACATCAGCCCACGGGGTGTAGGGACGAGTGTTGAGTTCATAAGGAGCAAAATTCATGAGAGTCCTAGCGTCTGTAGCAGTGAGATTCAATCCAGGATACTCTCGGTTCAATCTATCTGCAGCATCAAAAAATGGAGCAAGTACAGTAGGTGGATCAAAGATAGAGTGAGTGACGTTACTAGGAACATAGCAGACTGGAGTCAACGAATTGGCCCCTTGGTCTTCAGTCTCGGGAATAATGTTCACATACGCCTTAGAGGAGTAGTTGAAACCAAAGAATCCTTCTCCAAACTTTCTCGCAGTATCCATAACACGCTGGCTACCAGAAGTGAAGATAGGGACACCCTCACCTCCCCACAAATGACCATATCGAGCCCGGTAGCTAACCCCTCGGTCAAAGGCCGTCTTTAGGCCATTGTAGGGTCCCGAGAAGGTCTCCTGCTCAAGCATCCCCTCGTCACTGAGAAACGACTCCCAGGTATTGAGAAACTCAAGAGACCCACCCTTGAAATCGTCGCTGTAGTTGTGCAGCTTCTCCAGAACCTCCACCAATTGAGGATAGGTGTCTGAAGCGTCTGGGTACCTTTCACCATGGCGGTGAACCATGATTACCTGGTCTACTTCACATTGAGCTGGAGTATCTCTGGAAATACCATAGGATTGGCGGTCAGTATGCGGACCTAAGTGCCCAAAATGTTTCAGAAGGTTGTATCCGTCCTCAATCTTCTGACTAAATTGCTTCTCAGGACCTCCTCTGTAAAGCTGTCCGTTAGCTAGAGTCGCCAGCACCAGTACTGAAATTGTGTTTAGCATGTCTTTTCTGGTGCCAAACCCTGGGAAATGAGCCAGTCAAATAGTCGCTCGGCAATTTGCCCAAAGTCACGCGAAACGGCATTTAGTGATCTCCACTCGCGGTGCGATTATCGTGCACAGTAGATCAATACGGGCCCAGTGTTCTGCAATAAACTACTGCGGGGTGCATTTAACCGTTTGTGTATTCCGGGGGGCCAACGGTTTTTTAACTGTGCCGCTCTGTCGATAGGTGCCGAACTGAAGGTAGGCCGTGTAGGCATACGAAACGACATTTGAACGCAGGTACAACCACTATAAAAAGCGGAAGTAAGGGGGAAAGTTCCCATGATGCATGACCAACAGTAGTTATGCCAATGGTATAAATTGACCCCCCTACAGTTCCCCTTCAGAACTTGTCGTGAGGATGATTTGGTCTGTGACACATGGGGCAAAGGTAATATGGGTCAGGTAATATGGGGCCCCATCCTACATTAGTGCCGTTCTCTTGCGCACTGCATTGAAGTATGTGGCAGTCAAGTTGTGCCCAATGGTGTTTTCCGATCCCACTTTGTTTGAGGAGTACGACGGCAGATCACGGCGATCCGAAAAGACGGAATTGACCGCTTTGTGGGACGGTTGCAGCGAACTTGTCATGACAATTATGTCAACTCTGAGGCCTCAATTGTTACACTTGCAACCGTGCGAACCTTCTAACTTAACAGGCCCCTTCCATAGTCACCTGTGTAGTTCTACACCACATCCTCCTAAACCTTCCATCTTATCGTAGCCTGTCGTCACCTATTTTCCCACTCGGTTGAAGATATTCATATCATCGAGCGGAACGACAATCGTGGAACTGTACTCTTTAACACAAATAATGCCTAGAGTCGCTCAGAGGGATCGTTATGCTAGAGTGTCCTTCTTATACCAAGGAGCAGTGGCTGCCATGGCCAACAATTACGGGCCTCTAGCTCGAGCCTACGGCTATACCCTAAAATCCGTCGCTAAAAAGAATGTTCTGCGACTGTCACCGCATATCAAGCGCAGTCTTTGCAAGAAATGCTCCCAATTGCTCATTCCAGGAGTGTCGTGCTCTGTGCGAGTGCAAGGAGAGGGTAAAGGTCAAACTCTGGTGGTGGCATGCCAATGCGGTAAACGAAAAAACTTTCCAGTTGGAAAAGATCCCAACTATGTCCCTTGGTTCGACCGCACTGAAACAATCAGTTACGACAAATGATGACAATGACGCAATAGCCCATACCGACAACGCTATTAAAATCAATGCCTACATTCGTCGCTGTTCTTTGAGGCAATCATCAATTTAAGGAAATTCCGCCAAACTGTGGGCAGTCAAGTGTCCCACTGGCAAGGCTGCGTGCCGCACGTGTGGAAATACTGGATTTTTCGCATCGAGCCATCGAAGCCACGTGCGGAGGGGATTGAGACACGATAAGGACGCTATCTAAACGATTTATAAACATGAGCGATGGAAATATTACTCCAGAGTCCATCGACGGCGGCGACGACGGTGGCGATATGACCAAGGTTGCGTATTTTTCTGTGCCTGGGGAGTCGTATGGCCTCCATAGGGCCGGATCAGACGCATCACTTCAGTCTCTGGATGACGAGACCACTGCTCCTTTGGACCGGATGACGATAGTGGATTTGCTCGATCCATTTGCGGCCGGTCCAGTTCAGTTCACCAAGCGTCTAAATTCTCGCGTTAAGGCCAAGGGAAGTGAGATTAGGTCCATGGCCAAGCGACAAAAGGACCGGGTTCTCAAGGGGCATGAAGAAGATATCGATAGGCTGAAGCGTTCAGTAGTTCGCAACGTGGAGCGGTTAGAGCAGCGGTTATCTTCGACTAATGCAATCTCTCTCACTGAAAAGCTTACATTCTCACTGGGAATTATGAATATTTTCCTCATTGGTTACTTGATTGGAAGCCACCCTCACATGTTCCATGTTTTGTATACCATTGAGCTGGCCTTCTTGTTACCGTTGCGGATTTATACTTATCGTCGAAAGGAGTGGCATTACTACTTGGTGGATTTGTGCTATTTTGTCAATTGTTTGGCACTGCTTTACCTGTGGGTGTTTCCAAACTCAGTCAAGCTATACATTAGCTGTTATGCATTTTCGTTTGGAACGCTGTCCTGGGCAGTAATTACTTGGCGCAATTCTCTGGTGCTTCACTCCATTGACAAGACTACCTCGACGTTTATTCACGTACTTCCCCCGGTAGTTTTCCACGTTATTACCCACCGACTGGATTACAACTACAAAGCAGAACGGTTCCCCGGTGCTGTAAAGCTCCAGTCATGGAATTGGGTCCAAGGAGTGACCTGGACAAGCGTGGCCTACTTCACATGGCAGTTTTCTTACCACTATTTCATTACTCTCAAGCGTAAAGAGAAGATCAAGGCCGGCCGAGTGACTTCGTTCGAACATTTGCGAAAGTCCTATGCAAAAACAATGATTGGGCGCTTTGTTAACAGTCTCCCTGAGCCATTCCCAGTTGTTGCTTTCACCTTAATCCAGTTTGGTTACCAATTGTCCACCATGGCTCTTTGCCCCTTGTGGCATTCTAATGAAGTTCTGTCCACATTGTTCGTGTCCTACATTTTCTATCGCGCCTGCTACAACGGTGCCACCTACTATCTTGACATTTTTGGCAATCGATTCCATAAAGAATTGCTAAAACTTCAAGCAGAAGTGGCCGAATGGCAGGCTAACCAGCTCACTCCCCCGCTCACTGGAGTGACCAGTGCGGTCGCTCCTCCTGACATGAAACTTCCTCCCCCTGGACCTACTGACCCTACCTCCGTTCCTGTTTCTTGAGCAAACTCACTAGTGCCAATGGCAAGCTAATCCCGCTCCTTCAACACTCAAATTCGACTAATCACTGGGTCTATTTATAAGAATAACGGTTATTATTCATGGAGCTTAATGATGATTCAATAAAACACAATAAATTTTTGGGACATTACTACTTTACAATAAAAAAAAAACCTAGTTCATCTTAGCCACCAGCTGGTTGATGTTGTTCTCGCGATCTCCAAGAGAGCCTCCCTCAATGAAGTGCTTGAACTTTCGAGGCACTCCCCAACCACCAGTAGGGTTGGACAGCTTGAAGGGCCACAAAAAGTTCGAAGCCTGCTTGAAGTGAGGTCCAACAGTGTAGATCTCGTGAATCAGATCTTCCATGCAGATGATTCCGTACTTGCCCAGGTTCTCCTCAATGATAGCATTGTCAGACAGAGCAATTCGCTGCTTGTTAACCTTTCCAAAACCACGCTTCAACAGCAGCTTTCGCACAGTGGCCAGATTGGGGTATCCGTAGGCCACAAAGGGCTCCACAATGCGAAGCAGTTCGATGGTAGCCTTGGTCAGTCTAACAAACACACCATTGTTAATCTGGTGGAGACGGAGCAGTTGAAGGGCCTTGCGCTGCTTAGGGGCAATCTTGTTGATACCCTTAATTCGCACAACAAAGGCCAACTTGGGCTGAGCAGGAACGTACACAGAGCCAGTCTGCTTTGCCTGACGACGAGACTCAACCTCGTTTCGCTCAGCAGTCTGGTACTCATTGTAGTACTGCTCAGCACGCTTGTAAATCACAGAGCGCTTCTCCTTGTTTGCCTGGATGTTAGTATAATTGGCAAAAAATTGCAACTAAAGACGCTCGGTCCCGAAAGATGGTTAACGTTCGACAACATCGCTGAAGCTAGTCGAGGTGTGGTGTTATCGTCACCGCGTCTGTACATAACAGCAAAAACTTACCTTCTGGGCCTCCTTCTTGGCCTTAGCAGCCTTAGAAGCGTTTTCGGCATTAGCCCGGGTCTTCTTAAGCAAAGACTCGGGAACCAAAACTTCTTGAGCGGTAGGAACAGTACTGCGTTAGCTCAAATCCACTCAACAAAAAAAATTTTCTTGTCCCAAATCTTGGGATCCCCACTGGGACTCCCTTTCATCAATTTAATCCAAGGAAAATCCAACCCAATCCAAGGACAAGACCGCTCCATACAATGGTGCGAGGTTATAGCGTTTGCACATGAAAATGCTCAACGCACAATCACTTTGAGCCAAAAGACAAATGTTCGTCCTAAGGCCAAGACTCTCCCAGGGGAGAAGAAGGGGCTGTAAACAGCGGTACCAAAGACTTGAGTATCTTCGACACTCACGTTGACATAATTAATAACTAGAATCTAAAAAAGACGAAAATTTAGGACGAGGTAATAGGAAGAAGAAGAGTGAAAAGTTTTGTTTCGCTTTTTGAGACCTTCGGGAGTTGGAGGGTGGGCAACCGCACGCGGCATGTCCCTGAGAAAAAAACTGCCGGCCATGTTGTTCACCCCAAACCCTTACCGACCGATAAGGTGAGGATAGCTAAAGAAAAGAATCAGCTTAGGGCAACATCGCGACTAGTGAGACCTCGCGAAGTTTAATACGCAAGCTCCGGCACTAATTTTCCAAACGATATCGTCACTTTTAGTACCTCAAAGACGTTAGTTTAACTCTTATCGCAACAGCAAGCATCATAAGGACTGGCTTGATCGTTCGGAAACACCCTACAGACAAGCTATTATCACGATGTCCAGTGCAGGCGACTTATCCAACGCCGTTATAAGGCGTGGAGAAAATCCGGGCACTAGTAGGCAATCCGTAGCTAAGAGAATGACGGCCAAACATCGACGAGGAGGTAGCAATGCTCCAAAAAGCAGACCGGCCTTTGTAGAGAAGCTGTGGAGCATGGTGAATGATGAAAAGAACCATGAACACATTCGTTGGATGCCTGATGGAAAAGCTTTCCAAGTTCTAAATCGCGAGAATTTTGAGCGGGAGGTACTTCCAATTTACTTCAAGCACTCAAACTTTTCTTCGTTTGTGCGTCAGCTCAATATGTATGGATGGCACAAGATCCAGGATGTGACTTCTGGCGCCATGCAGGGAGGAGATGAGACTTGGAAGTTCCAATCACCCTACTTTATTCGTGGCCGGGAGGATTTGTTGGACAATATTGTCCGAAACAAGGGAGGACGAACCGAAGACGACGAAGAGGAAGTTACGCTTGCCAAAATACTACGTGAATTGAGCATGATCAAAGAGAACCAAGCCATGATTGGCAACGACTTGTTACGGCTCAAGGAGGATAATCAGCTGCTGTGGCGAGAGAATATTCAACAGAGAGAAAGGCATAAGCGATATTCTGATACATTGGACCGGATCCTTCGGTTTCTAGCTTCATTATATGGACAGAATCGCTTTTTATCTGATGTTATCAGCACCTCACCACACAAGACGAACCAAAAGCTAATCATGCAAAACCCTGAAACCCAGAGGGCAGCACAAATTTCGGAAATTCAAGAGAGTCACAACAATTCTAAAGATGCCATTAACAATAATGAAGACAATCCTGTCAATGATCGCTCTACTGCTCCTAACCTCGAGGAACTGTTGGACTTTGCAAAGTTCCCCATGAGCCCTGATACCCAAAACCGTATTTCTTCAATTTCTTCTGCAGCCACAACCCCTAAGGGCACTGAGGGCGGTTCACCTAAGCCTTCCTCTAATACTGCGACTACTGCTGGGGCTAATCCGTCTATGTCAGCAGTTTCTCCGGGAACAATTCAACCCTCACTGGATTCGTTCCCCACTCAGTTGGTCCCCTATGATAACTCTAGTTCTGTCCAGACTCCTCGTCAGCTTTTCCCAGAACTTATGCAGGGCGCAGCTGGACCCAGTATAGGAAATGGTGCTACCGCCAATGATGGTACGGATGAAGGAGCATATCCTGGTTTGCATGACGCCGCTGGACTTGGAGAGCCCACAGACAATTCAGACTTGATTGCTACAAATGGCGCCAAGGCTGAAGAGCTGGCCAAGCATCTGGATCTTCAGGGTAGCTCTCTACAGCAAGTGGAGGAACTATTACACCGGTACATGCCTCAGTATACGGCCTCCCTCAAGCATGATCCGACGGACGCTAATGCCAATATCAATTATGACGACTTTTTGGTGGATCCCACTGATCATCAGTACGCCAATGACTATGAAGACGCTCCGGTTGAGCCCGTGAACGAGGAGCCGACTAAGAAACGCAAGCTGAATGAATAATGTAGATTGATAATGACCAAACAGCAACGACCGCAGATATATTGTTTATTACTACCTCGATATAGGTAAATATGTTATTGAATCGTTTATATGCCTACAAATAAAATAAGAAATGTCCTCTACATAATAATACAATCTTTCTTCTTGCCATTCTTGGACTTTGACTTCTTTGAGCCCTTTGATTGCTTCTGTTGTTGAGCTCTACCATTGCTCTTGTTCGCCTGCTGGCGACTCTGGCTCTGGCCTTGCTCTTGTCGGCGAGCATTCTGCTGTTCCAATTCGGCAGCGTAGACTGCGTCCTCGTTTTCCTGAAGCTCCCTAGCGAGGGCATAATCCCGGTTCTCGTCGACAAATTCTCTATCATCATGTTCCTTATCAGTGGTTGGCACCATGAAAGAACCATCATAAAACCCGTCGGTTGCTCCTCTAACATCAGTCAACGATTGCCAAACCAGGTTCTTTTGATCCTTGTATCCATGGTCACTCAGCAGTACATACAGGGTCCCGTTATGCTTAACAACGGTAGAAAAGTGGTCATTGCGGAATAGTACAGCGGGAGAATCTGAAGACAACAGCTCTCTCAGGAACGAGAGCCCATATGGAGTCAATTGCGTAGCGTTAGTGGAAATAAAATGTCTAGCAGCCTCTGCTAACGAATGCAAGTTGGAATCAGTCTCGTTTTCAGCTCTGACAATGATAGACTGGGACTCATCATACGACCTTATCTCTGCAATAGTGCTATATTCAGGATCCTCTGGATCACAGATCCATCCATGAACAATATCCACGTCGTAGGCTCGGAACAGCGACATTTCTGGGGTATCTTCAAACGTGCCGTCGAACCTGACATTGACGCTCAGTCCTGTAACAAGATTTGGAAGCAACTTTAGAGTTTCATGTGCATCTCCTGACCTATCTTCAGCTGAAGCAGGAGAATCATTTGAACTATTATTCAGTGCCGCCTGCGATGAAGTACCCTTCCCCGACGACGGTTCTGCAGGCACCGCTTCTTCCGCATTCTCCTCCCCCTGCTGCACAATACCGTCTTCTTTGGTTGTGGAACGTTCAAATAGCTGCTCTCCTAACAGCTCCAATAGCCCCTTTACACTCACTCGCTCCTTTCCCCTGAGGTAATCGGCAACCCCATGTTTATCACTCAAAACTAGAGTGTTTATAAGCGCCACAAGAGGACAGGGGCCATTCTCGTTCTGCACCAGAATCGTTCGTTCCTCTACACCGCGCGAATTTAACGCATCGATCGTCTTTGTATCGAAGTATTCCACCTGGGCCGCCATATTTGCCTCCGCACTCTATCGATAAATCCTATCTGTGAAACTCTCCACTCAGCCGTAGACTAAATAGTGGTTGCAAATAAAAATCCGTGACGTGACACGGCAGACCCGAGACCAGTGTGCGATTGACCATTAAACCTTCACTGCCCTAGCGTAGCGGTAGCCATGTTCTCGGCTTTCAAGGCATTTTCGACTGGAATCACCGCGAATTATACGGTGTCCAAGACGCCAGCGTTTCGGACTGGGCCGTGGACCGTGTTCAATGGAAAGCGCAAATCCAACCAGGAATCGGTATCCGTGTTTGTTTTCGATAAGAAGGCCCTCATTTCAAATATCCAAAAGCTAGGACTACCCAAATCAGCCACCGAAGATGTTCTCGATCGCCTGAGACGCGAGGTTGCTGCGTTGGCAAAGATTCGTCATCCAGACATTGTCCGCATTATCGAGCCGTTATCGGAATCGAAGGCTGATGCAATGTTCGTCACTGAACCGCTGAGTGCATGCCTCAAGTCCATTGTAGACTCTGGATCGTCGCAATCATCTCAGTGGGACCTTGATGAACTGGCAATTCAAAAGGGACTGCTACAGATTGTCGAGGGACTCAATTTCATGCACAAGAATATGGGCCTGGTGCATTTGGACGTCCAGCCAAGCTCCATTCTAATTGATTCAAAGGGGGACTGGAAATTGGGTGGTCTTGGGTTTAGTGAAAGTTACAAAGGTGGAAGTGACTATTTTATTTCACAATTTGACCCCCGATTGCCAAACTATGTTCATCTAAACTTGGACTTTAGCGCCCCGGAGCTCGTATTAGATCGAAGGCTGGACCCTTCCAATGATGTGTTTTCTCTGGGATGTACCATTCTCTACATTTACACTCTCAAGGCACCAATGTCTAATCGCAATTCATCCTCAGAATATCGTAATGAAATTGGCAATGTGCTACGAGCAGTGCGCGACCGTCGAATTCCATCCTATCTGACCACCATCCTGCCTCGCGTAGTGGAAAGACAGCCCATTCAACGAATCACTCTGGACGATCTTAAACAGTCTGAATTTTTTGATAATGTTTTGATTAGGACAATCAACTTCCTGGACGATTTTCCCGCTAAACTGGCTTCAGAGAAAAAGACATTCCTGTCAGGATTGCTCACAATGCTGCCACAATTTCCACAGTCCATTCTTCAGAGAAAAATTTTGCATTCCCTCACCGAAGAACTGGGAAAAGATGACACTCTCACTTATCTTTTGCTACAGAACTTGTTCACTATTGGCAAAGACATGAGTCAGCTTGGTTTTGGGGAAAAGATTCTACCCAGCATCGTCAAGGTTAAGGACCAGTATACTGCACAGCAAGCCATGGTTGACTTTTTAGAAATCGTAAAGGGAAAGGTAGCTATTAGCGAGTTCAAGGAGACAATTCTGCCAATCCTTATGACTACTTTAGAGACGGCCCCTCCTGATACCCAGACGACTTTACTGGTTAAGACTGAAACATTCACCGCAGATGTGGACTTTGTCACCTTGAAGAACGATGTGTTTCCTAAAGTGTCCTCAGTGTTCTCAAAAACAACTAGTTTGTCTGTCAAATTAGAAGCGCTAAAATCCTTTAACGCTCTGCTTGCTGGTGGCCTAGACCGATTCACAATTGTAGAGAAACTCCTACCTTTACTGGGGGCAATGAAGACTAGAGAGCCCAAGATTATCGTCACAGCTCTTCAGGTCTACTCATCTATTGTGGAAATGGTGGATGTTGAAACACTTGCAAAGGAAGTGGTTCCTCAACTTTTGGGTCTTAGTATGGAATCTCTGCTTTCCCGTGAACAGTTCCACATGTTCACAGACAAGATCAAAAAGATCATTGACAGAATTGAGACTGAGCATGCAAGGAAGCTATCCACTGCACCTTCAACTGAGCTCCGATCGTCCACACCGCTCAATTCCAAGCAGGAGTCCGCGTCTCCAGTGGATTTTGAGACCCTGATTTCAAGACCCTCTAACAAAGACAGTAATAGCATCAACACTCCTGTGATGGGATCTAGTGTCAGTACCAATCCCACTGTCACTACTAATGCTACCAATGGGGGCACCAGGCCACCGGCATCCTCTTCAATGTCCCCTCCATTGGTACCTATGAGAGCTGGTATGCAGCTTAATGCAGCCAAACCCAAACCGACTCCCCGACCGGATTTATTCCAGTCAAATTCAACAAACTCTGGGTTTGGTGCTACTTCCAACTCTACATTGATGTCCTCTCAAGGTGCGACATTAGGTTCCCTGTCAAACCAGAACACCTCTTCGTTCCAGCAACAAACGTCCACTAACTCAATTCCAAAACTAAGCCAACCACCGTCATGGACTACTCTGCAGCCCCAACGGACATCGTCTAATCAAAGTATTAATCAGGCCAGTCAAGGCGTCAATCAAACCCACGCTCAAACTGGACAGCCTCAAAACCAAGGGGGACTAAGTCAATATCAGAGCCTTCTTTAATTGTATGTAGGCGATTCTCAAATGTCTATGTAAATACTAAACGCATTAGTTGATAACAATTACAGATATATAGGCATCTGCACTAGTGCTTATTTAAAAGAATGGGCAATAAAAGTCTGAGTAGCACGCAATGCCTCGTATCGTACCTCAGAGTCCTTGTGATTCATGAGCTCCATAATTTTCACCTTGGTGCCCATCTTCTGGAGCGGGCGAAGCACCTCTGGAAGTACCACAATCAGACGGGAAATATCATTACAGGCCACTGCAAGGGGTACAGCGTCGGCGCCTTCATTCGAAAGCACAGCATCAAGCTCCCGTACTGCCTTCCAGTCCTTGTCCCGAAACTTTGATGCATTCTCGCTCCAAAAGATGTCGCTTCGATGGGGAGGACTCCAACGCAGATGCTTGGATTCTAATTCTGAAGCATACTCATCGAAGGTGGACATGGACTCGAACGCTTCTTTGAGCTTTTCCAGAAGAGTTCCAAGATCCTCTACCAACTCCTCGTCTGCCCACTTACGCTCGGACAGGGTTCGAACAAGAGGGAGTGCGCCATTGGCAAGCAAGGAGGGGATTGACAGCTTTGGCACTTGAGCAATGAGGTTTGTCAAAGTGGCAGTTGCCACACGCACAATCTTCTCCTTGACGGCGGTTCGAGCTACTTCTAGAAGCGTGGGCACAGCATCGTACGAAGACACAAACTCCTTCGAAGACATCTGTTCGAACGACAGAAGCCACAACACCAGCAACGCGTGGTACTGCAGCTGAAGTGCTCCCTTGGACTCTACTAAGATCTTGAGCAGTGGAGGAATGACCTGGGCGTGAGTTTTCCAAAGCACGCTTCTATAAGACTTGTTGCGCATCAAAATTCCCAACGCCTGGACAGCGATATCCTGGAGATGGGTGTTTGGAGAGGTAGCTAATCGGGTGGACAAGTGGTTGACCAAAGTGGCTACTGTGTCAGAGGGAATGTTCTTGTCGCTAGACGATCGGGTGCTCAGCAAAGATACCAATGTAGAAGCACCCAAAAGGTGTAATTGCTCATCGGACTTGTCCAAGAGCTTGGTGAGCGATCCATACACTCTGGACTCCATGGTTGAGTCCTTGAGGAGCGAAGAAGTAAACTGGGGAACGTCCACAGTAAGGTCTCCAGTGAGAGAAAGCACGTATTTTACCACGTCATCTCGACTGACTCGTTCCAACAGGTCAGCCACTACTTCTGCATATCGTTCAGGCTCCTTTGCTACAGTAGCGGCCCGCTTCTCTTGAGTCTGCTTCTCAATGCTTTTCATTATGGATGCCTCAGACCCTGACAACAGGTTGGCGCGAACATAGCCCTCCCAAGGGATGGGACGAACTCGAATGTTCGTCTGGATATCATCCAGATACTGGCTGGATATTGTTTGCACAGGGGTCTGAATTAGTTTCTTTGTCCATCACACTTGTCGTTTGTGTCCAACTTACCTGTGTCATGTTTGATCTTGTGTACCTTAATCAACCCCTATCCGTTGTTGGCTCTCGATAACACTGTCACTGGCTGAGTTTGGGGGTGGGTGAATATCGAGCCGCGTGTTTTGCGGCGTTGCTACGAACCAAAGGTCAATGCTGAATGCATCCCTGGAAGATTTCCCTGAGGAGTCGACTACGAATTGACTGGTACTAACTGTAGATAAAGAGAAGGCAAAGAATTGACACATCAATTTCAACAATCTTTGAGAAGTAATGTCTATGGAATCCACAATCGACCATTGTGATCCTTATTCACCTCTCGCACTTGAAAACATGCAGATTAAACAAAAAGCTAGAAAGCTAATAAATGAGCAATTGAACAATCAACATTTAGAGCTCTATGTACTAGTTCCATATACTTTCTAGACCACAAAAGGACTAGGTCTAACTAACTAGCCAGAGAGATTGGCCCTCTAATAGCATGTGCGGCATTTACGTAGTTTAATTGCACTTTGGCGAGGGACGGCGGCATTTTTAGGACCAAAAAAGGAACAAAACGGAAAAAATAGGAGATTAAAAACACACCAGAATAAAACCGCGAAGCCGACTTTCACCCAGTGTCACCCAATTTCTTCCAATCCCTCAAAAATACAAAAATGTCATTTCCTGATACTATTTCATGGACTAAAGATAAAAATTTGCCGTAGAGACAATTTGGCCGAGTTGGTCTAAGGCGTTCGACTCAAGCTCCCAGCTTTCGCAGCTAAGCGCGAATTCGAATCTCGCAAGAGGCGTGGGTTCGAATCCCACAGTTGTCACTATATTTTTTGATCTTTTTTTTTTTTTTTTTTGGTTTTTCATGCCCTGCTTATACGGTGCAGGGTCTAGTCGGCGCGTAAAATTCCCCGGTCATAACGTTCCCTCGCAAAATTTGTGGCCTACACAATGAGTATAATAGTCCTACAGGAAAGGCCGAACGAGTCTGAGCTGATGACTCTGGCAGAGCATCAGGCAAGTACACCTGCCACGTTTTCTTTGGAGGAAAATCCAGTGCTGCATTATAAAAGCGTGGGCGCCCAGCTAACGAGCTCAGTGGACCTGCCTGGGCTTCCAGCAAATGAAGTCACTGCCGCTGACTTTTACGTGTGCTCTTCTCAGTTAATGGTTTGGTTTCCAAACAGATCAGGCCTGACTATTCCATATCCCAGCATTAGTTTGCACGCCATTCAAGGAGGCCAACCGAGATCATTGTACCTCCAAATTGAGCCACAGGGAGGAATTGGGCAGGCAGACGGTCAAGGCAAGGATAGCGACTTTAACTATGCGGTCATTGAATTGACCATTGTTACACAGGACGATGTTCAAGAGTTTTACGATGCACTGACCAGATGTGCCTCATTACATAGGGATTATGACGACGATAATGATGATGATGAAAACGAAGGGATCATTATGGGCTCTCCAACCGATGACCATGGAGACATGGGCCCATGGATAACGGCAGAGAACTTTGAGCAGGGCGAGGCAGATGATATTGGAGAGTACAATGGTCTTGATGACGAAGAGCTTGCCGGAGTGGAAGTGGAAATTGAGGAATCTATTCGAGCAGGAATTCGTCGTGGCCGAGAAGAAGATGACGGTGAAGATGGTGCTCGCGCTGAAAGTGAGGATGCAAAGTGGAGACGCATTAACGAAGATAACTAGACAAACTGATCGTAACTAATGATTCCGCCAGACAATAATTAATGTGTTACTAGCAAATCTACCCAATGGAAAATGCAAAGAAGGTAACTGTATGGACAGGGACCACTGGGAAATCATATGATATGGTTCATAAGCGAGGATCATAACGAGGGTCATAAGCGAGGGCCATAACGAGGGTCATAACGAGTATCATAACGAGGGTCGTGAGTCATAAAGATGGACTTGGGTAAGAGGAAGGAACCAAAATGGGACTCCAAAACCAACAAAAAAAAACAACCAACAACAATAACAATCGCAAACAAGGTTTGCGTGAGCATAACTTAGGATCGGGCGGCAATGGTAGGTCCGGCCAAATCATGGGTATAAGCAATTGCGATCGGAGCGTCAAGGAAACCATCGTCATCATCATCCTCAAATCCTTCGCTGAATAGCGGCTTGAGCGATGTTCTAATCTCATGCTCCTTAGGGATGTTGACGTAGCTATTGCGGCGTCCTGGGAACTTTGGCTGTGGGATTGGCTGAACTAGTTTTGGTCCATCATCAAAATCGTCACAGTGATCAATGATGTTAGTAGGAAGATCAGGCAAGTAGTCGGCAAGGGACGCATCTAGTAGCAATCCTTCGGGCTGCAAAGGCAAAGATAGGCGGATCCTGCTACTGCGAGAATCGCTATCTTTGGGTGTAGAGGGCGAAGGGGGACTCAGCGTTCTATTGGGACTAGGGCTTGCCGAATGAACTAATTGGTCATCAGTCGTAGCAGCGCCCTTTGCCGGAGGAGGGGGAGTGCGAGGGGCATTGGGAAGAGGCGGTTCAAACGAATCGTAGGGGGGATCGTAAGGCATGAGGGTTGGGCTCGGAGGTAAAGACTTGAACAGTCCGGAAGCCGATCCGGATCCAGATCCAGATCTAGACCCATATCGTCCAGAACTCCCAGAACCCAAGGTCATTGCACTAGGAGCAGTTGCAGTGGTTACTGTACTGGCAATTCGACTTGCTTGAGTGCTTTGGTAGATCTGGGATCCGCTATCAAGGCGGTTATAACCTCGCACACTATCGCCCAGAGCTAGAGATACTGTCGACGCAAACGGGTCGCTGGGCACCGCCGTCTCCTCCTCCTCCTGTTGGCCGACCAGGCGCTCAACGTCTCCAGCCAATAGCGGAGACCGCTCCTGTCTATGAAGATAGGTATAAATGCCCATGTATACTGATGCCAGTGCTATCAATGCGCACAAGAGAGAGATGATCGCGATAGCTGCTGCTTCCATTGTCAGTGAAAACGAATGTAACAACTGGCTCACTAGAGTCGAAGCAGAGTATATTTGCATCTCGGTTGCCCACAGGCTATTATATATATAAGAAGTGATCTCTCTCTCTTGCCTTGGTCGAACAAGGCTTCCCTCGATCAGGGTAGCCGGGCCCAAGATGGTGGTGCTTGCAGCATCACTGACGCAAAGCGCCTTGTTCAAGAGTGGGGAGTAGGGAAGATCCGGCATCCCGTGAACGAATGGTCACGATAATCAACTACTGAGCAACTAGTAGCAACCCCTAACCATCCAAGTCAGTTAATACCACTGTAAATCGGCACAGGCCAATTTGTCCTGGGATTCCTCACATCAGGGCCATGGCGCACCTTGTTAGACCAGACCTTGGCCATTGTCTTTGTACCCACCCGGCAAATGGTGAGACCGATATGCGATAACGGCAAAGTCTTGGATAGCACCACTTTGGTACTGGGTTATGCAACCACTTGGCTACAGCTATGTATCGAATAAACTTGATAACATCTATTGATAACATCTATTGTTCGTATTACAAATAAATTGGTCACTTTGAGGACTCAAGTCAATATTCGCTTATCCATCCCGATAACAACGCACCGGGTCCCTGATAATATGCGTGGAACGTGCATGAGGCTCGCTTAATGCCGCCTTGTACCATTTTGACACAACGTGCCTGACAAGACCACAAATCAGGAAGCGATTTGTCTCTTTGTAGAAGTGGACTTAAACGAGGCTCGAGCCACCAATGGAACATTGCCCTCACAAACTACGACGGTAAAGTTCAATTTTTACCTGGCCCCACAAATGCCACCATGGTGTACCAATTGTGTTTTAAATCTCAAAACGGTGATGAGCCTACATTGGCCAATTTTCTGGGCCAAGCCATACCTGGAGGGGAAGCAAGAGAAATGCGTGGATCATACGGATGCGCCTTCATATGCCTATCTTACCCCAGGTATCCCCTCTACGGGTAAGCGAGATGCCGTGGTTGTTAGATGCTTGCGCTTGAGCTCATATTGACGATGGCAGTTCCGCTCCTTGAAAGTTAGTTAGTGTGGAAAGTTAGATGGAATTGCAACCGATCTGTTATTCATCTTGAGACCTTGCAAGACAGATTCAAAAAAAGATCGAATGCCGACAGAACCCGGTGATGCCGGACTTCTGTGACACACAGAAACCCGTTGTCCTTAGGAACAACTGGAACAATCACTTTAGGGACGACTGGAACAATCAGTGGTGCGTTTCTGCTGCACATGGCATTTGCTTTCCCATTCACATCTGGTGTACCTGCGCTTACGTTGCATATATAATAATTGGCCCAAGGGACCGGGCTGTTGCATCCGGACGATCTCAAAGGTCCGTATGTACAAAATCATTAGTCCTATGTAGTAAGAAACAAAACGGATAAAGACAACAAAATTTTAGCCCATAGATAGTCGACGAGCAATACGATTGATAGACTCATCCTTGCTGGCTTCATTCATGGCCTGGGCCATTGCAGACTTGCGGTGTCGCTCCTCATCCCGGGCTACCTGCTCTGGAGTGGGAGGCAACGATTCGTTGACCAAGTCCACTTGTCTGGCTTCTTCAAACGACGTAATGGCGTTTCGAATTCCTTGAGATCCCAGCATAAGGGTTCCCGTGGGCAATCGTCCGCCAGTCTGGGCCTTGAGCTCGTTAACCGACTCAGACTCCTGACGCAATACTTGGAACATACGACTGAGACGTCCAATGGCCAGAATCTTGTTCTTGAGCACATCTCGGCGGGCATCCAGATCATCTTCACTACCCTCAGGGTTTCGGTTGGTATTTGCCTCAAACAGAGCATCATCTTCAAGCTCCTCCTTGGTGCAAATGTTGAGGAGAGCAATGAGCATGTCAGTGATCTTTTCTCCTACAAATGGCAATGACCACGTAAAAACGTCCATAAAGTTTGGCAACCAGTATGGGTGAGGAGAGCAATTGAACTGACGAATATTGAGAATGTTGTTCTCGTACTTGAGCACGGCCGCCTTGTTGTTATAGGCATCAAGGTAGTTGGGTGCTGAGAAAATGGTCATGACACTAGGGAACCCAGTGGCTTTTGTTTTTCGGTACGTGCGGTATCCAGCATCCTGAGCTTCGTGGGCGCGAATAATCGACAACAAATTGTTCTTATCCAAAAATGCGCTGGCAGCAGAGTAAGAATAGAAGAAAGAACATCCTCGAACATGATTATGGGTGAAATGCTCGGATGTACGCTCTCGGCCAAAGTCCTCAACTGGGTCAGCCCATAGCAAATCGCACATGAGTCCATGAGTAGGAGGCTCTCGGAACCGATCGAGATTACGGATATCATCCAGAGTATGAAGCTCGGGAGACAGGCCACCATGTACACACAAAAACTGTTTGTTCATAATAGCTGCCAACGGGAGCGCACAAAATGACTCCATGCATGCGTCGTAAATCTTGAGGTTGTACTTGTGCTTACACTCCAACTTGAACGTAAAGTAGTCAGTGAGGTGTCGACATTCATGATTGCCCCGCAATAAAAAGACCGAATTGGGATGCCAGATCTTGAGCGCCCACAAGTAAAGAACACATTCAATGGAAAAGTATCCTCGGTCTACGTAGTCTCCCAAAAACAGGTATCGAGTGGTCTCTGGGTCTCCTCCAACCTCAAACAGCTTCATCAAGTCGTAGTACTGTCCATGAACATCTCCACAAACTGTTACGGGGGCGTCTACTTCAAGCAAGGTAGGCTCTTGCTCCAAGACCTTTGTACCTTCATGGATAATATACAATGCCTGCTCCTCGGTTAACCTACCTTCTCGAAACAGGTGGTTCTTAAGAAACTCCAAATTAGGCTTTGTGCGATCCTTAGGATCAAAGAATTCTTCATCTGTGGGAGGCTTCCATGCCGGAGCGGGAACACTCTTGACAGCTCGGTCAATGGTAGAGACCTTTTGACCCTCAGGTGTCTTGTACACAGTGAAATCAATGTTGGGGATAGGTCTCTTTTCCTGGAATGCCTTGATGGCATTCTCAATCTTTTGAGAGTGAGGAGTATCCTGCCCAGATACAGTCCCTGACCCGGACCCTGAAGGTCCCTTGGGTTTGTTCATCATATTCCGAGGGTTTAACCGGTTCAAAGGAATTTTGCTCTGTTTACCGTTGATAATCGGAAATCTTTCCCTAGTAAACTATGTGCGTACCCTCTTAGCAGATCCTGGTTTGTCGTATCACCAGCTGTTAATCCGGACCAATCTCCGTTAGGGCAAAATAAGTAGTTTTGGTGTTGCTTTGCTGGTACTGCTGCGCCTTGCGTAGTGTGCCAGAAAAATGGGTTAAGACCGACAAGGACGTGACTATGGTAGTATCCAAATCAATTAGCTTTGGTTATTAAACCGCTCCAAAATTCCTGGTAGTGTCTAGTCAAACTAGTATCACCTAGCAGAGTTTGGCAAGGTAGTGGCGAGTTTCGTTAGGGATAGGGATGTAGAATGGCCCCGTGAGATTTATCACGTGATCGAAGCCAGGTTTGTACATTTTCAGTTTTAATTTTGTGGTCGACAAGCTGACGAGGGACAAAACATAGAATGACCAAATTGTCGCCTGCTGAGCTGTCGTATTTGCGCGACTCGCTAGCTTCGCATCCACCTATTCGACCAGATGCTAGGTCCCCAACTCAATATCTTCCTTTAGAAGCTTCAGTGGGATTTCTACCAGCTGCCAACGGATCAGCTCGAGTGCGGGCATCGGATGGAGGAGAATGTATAGTAGGAGTTAAGACGACAGTTGTTCGTCCCAGTGAAGTCGAGGATCTGATATCTATTGGCATAGACATCGAAGGGGCCAGAGACGACGATTCCATTGTGCTTTCTCTCACGTCCATTGTTAGTGAGCTTCTTGGAAACTCTGTGGTTCCTCAACTTCGAAAACGTCTTCAACTTACTACCAGATTTGCATATAAACTACACATTGATGCGACAGTTTTAGCTCATAACGGTAACCCTTTGAGCATTATCACATTGGCTGTTTACCTTGCTCTCAAGACCACTAAGCTCCCATTGCTACTGTCTTCTACAGATGATGCCAAAGCCGAAGAAGTGCCAGTGTTCCATGATGATTGGGACCAGGCTGTGGCTCTATGTGAAGGGTTTAATCCTCCAATTGCACTTCTAATGGCCGTGGTTGGGGATACTGTGTTGCTAGACCCTTCAAAGGATGAAGCTGTGGTCGCTGATATGGGAATCTATACCGGCTATGCTAACGGTGCTGTCACTGGTCCTGTTCGCACAATTGACCTGGGCTCTCTGGCCAATCTCAGTACTCGTGAACCTGGCATACGACCATCGGCACTGACTGCGGTATACAAGGTGGCCGCTGAAGCCGGAGACGAAGTTATTCAGTCACTAGACGCAATTGCTGCCGCAGAGGAGGATCAGGATGAGAATATGGTCAAAATGTTCTAATTGGTTTGACAGTATTAACGAAATGATGATATTTGTGCTATAGTTTAATAACAGTTTCTACATGCTCCCCTCGGCGCCTCACAATGTGTGGGGCTCAAAAAATTCAGATAGTGATATTTTGATATTCTGATCTCTGCACAAAAAATATCAAAACCAGCAGTGAAAGATGGATGCTTATGCCCTAGAGACCGAGGCTCAGGCCCTCACATTTCCTGACGATAAGCGTCAGAAGCGTTTTGAGCTAGGTGTATGTATGGCCATGTACAACTGGGAGGATCTGACCCTGGCTGTCGAAAACCAGTGGGCAGGATCCGAATCGTCGGACATTCGAGATTGGATGGTCGGAGCAATTGTCGAATTGTTTGAGGACAATTACACTGATGCCGGAGAAATCGAGACCCGTCTGCTACAAATGATGCAGGATGAGTTTGATGTCGATGTTCAAGACGGATCCGGCGAAGTAGTGGCCCAGCAAATTGTCAACATCTACCGTCAGTGTGCCGAAGAGAACTTTTCTACGGTGGAAAAGCTGTTTGCTCAGTACCAGGAACGTGAAGAAAAGAGGAGCAAGGGCCTGCTGAAGCCCCAGATTGTCAAGCCTCAGCCAGAGAACGGTGAGGATGACGATAGTGAAGAGGAAGGAGAATGGGAAGATGACGAAGCTCAAAGCTCTAGTGGCCCCAGCCAGCCTCCCACCGACGAAGCTGCTGGACCAATTGTTGATGATGATGGCTTTGAGCTGGTTCAAAAGAAGAACCGCCGTGGCCGATAATGATGATGTGATGAACTTTTTCTAAGAATTTGTTAAATAATACATATAATATTGATATTTTGCCCTCAAACCGTCTAACTGCGTCTGCGAGGGTCTGAGCTGTCTTCAGATCCACGTGAGTTCCATGCTCCAGCAGTAAGCTGTCCAAACTTTTGAATCATTGTATCAGCCACTGCATCCACTGCACCTTTAGGTCTGGTTATACTGGGCCCCGAAGGTGCTACTTCCTGAACTCGGAACAATTTGATATCAGTGCCATTCCACACACCAACATTCAGATTATGAGATCCCAAAACAGTGACAGGACTGTTCGCGCGAGCAACTTGGTTCTCCTTCTCAAAGATACTTCCCCACAGTATAGAGGCGTACCAGCCCAAGGACGAATCGTTCCACACAAATTTCAGTGGCTCAAAGTTCCAGTCTTTTTCTACGTCCACCTCTATGAGGCCTGGAAGCTTGTCAATCTTGCCAATTGCCTCAATTACGGCATGTGGTACTGCATGCGAATCCCCTAGACCGCCCAGCTCCTTCTTTACTGCATTGATAAGGGCCAGAATACGGTCCACTAGCATCCACGACGACTCAATATAGTTTAGATCTTGGTTCTCACCAGTAGCAGGCAGCTTTCCCTTGACCTTGGCAGTCAGCTTCTTCTTAACTTTGCGGTACTGATCTGCCTTTGCCGATTCTTTCTCCGCTTCATCATCGCTGTCAATGGCAAATGCGGTGGTGCTGTTGTTGTTGCTGTTGTTGACACTGTTAGTGCCGCTATTGTTGTTGCTCCTGCTGTTCTCAGGGTTAAGCTGATATTCAAGATGACCTTGAAGCTGTTTAAATAACGCCTCATTCTTGTAAACATTGTAGACAAGATTCCGATTGGACTGGAAGTTGCTAGTCATGAGCAGGTTGAGAGTTTTTAAGACAATGTCCAACAGCATCTGGTTGGTATCATTAGCCATGAAAAAGGAAGGTGATGAAGCAGCACTCAGGAGCTGAATGAATGAGGATGACGTTAGGTAAGAGATTTTCTGGATGTATGGGGAAATGTTGTAAATGCAATCCAGAAAAGTTGGCAATAAGTATACCAAGCTGTCTCCGCCAGTGCTCACCAGCTTCAGCAGTTGGATGATCATATAATCTCCATACGTGCCATTAAAAGCTGGCACCTTCGCACTAGAAGGCAGAGCTCCTTGACCCTCGAATTGCTTGCTGAGGGATTGAGCGTATTCCACATTCGCGGAAAGGTAAAGTAATACATAGGCGCAAAGCCTAACCAAGCCAGACCGAGCTGAATTGGACCGATACTCTAAGAGGTAGTAAAGTAGAATGATGGTAAAATCGTGCACCCGAGAAGATGCAATCATGTAAGCCTTGAACTTTTTGTTGCTTTGAATCAGATCCCAAAACAGCATCGTAAGCTCCGTGATCCACTCAACTTCCAAGTGGCTCCCTGGTAGATAAGATGTGGATACCTGGATGGGTTGGGTAAGCAATCTTTGGACTGAGTCAGCGATGAACTGAAGGTCTTGAGTCCTGTGAATTTTCGATGCATAGTATCTGAACCAATTACGAGAACCGGAATCAGATCCTTCGGAAGACTTTGAGCTCTCATTAATCGGCAAGGGGTACATCAGAAGCAGCTCCAAGTATTGCAAGGAATATGTCACTAGCTGACGGTTGCGATCCGAAAGGAGCATATGGTCATAGGGGACCTTCCACCCCGGACTATACTTCATAGTCACATTGAGCAATGAGCACAGTAATGACATGACCAAGCGCTTGTCTTCTCTAGTAACCATATAAGTCAAGTATGGAGACCCTCTACTGGCAAGCTCCTGCAACGGAGTATAAATGCAGTCGGATGAAAGGGCCAGTAAGAGTCTCAGCATCTCAACTCTATTGGACACCAGCTCATGTGAAGAAGGCATTGGCGTGCTAGATCCCACACCAGTCTCCCAAATCGAATAGACAATCTTTGAATTTCCGGTCTCTGCCCCATTATTCTTGCCATTTGTACTCCTGGCAACGGTAAACCCAGAGTAAAACAGCAGATTCATACAAGTGTCAATCAACTGTTCTGCCAGCGGAGGAGAATTCTCACGACGGGTCCACAGAAACTCTCGCTCCCACTGCCTAACATTTTCCTGGCATCTGGCCTCGTACACAAACGGTAACACTCTATTAATGATTCGCACACAGTTGATGAGTTCTTTTGCCGGCGCCCGTTCAACATGAGGAAACGCTGAGTGATTGTACAAAGCGAATAAGCGGTCGCAGGTAACTTGAATAAGAGTCTCAAGGTTCTCCAGATGCTTATCTCTGGTATTTCTTACGTCCGAAGCGGTGAATAGAGAGAATACGTCCCCGGCAGACTCGGGCTGTTCCCAATACTGTTGTTAGTAGCTATTTCAGGGGGAATCATCTTGTCCATCTCAACTACCTACCTTCTTCCAATACGGATCATCAGAGGGGATGTTTGCCACTTCGAACAACCGAAGAATATGGCTTTTAAATTGCAACTTGGAGTCTGTGGCTCCCATGGTAGATGAAGTAGGCTCGTGCCACGGGGTACTACAAGAAGTCCAGATGAGGCGACGTGAGGCGTCTTATCAGAATAATCCTATCGCGATGACCCTTGCGCCTATCAGTGAGCTCGGTTTAATACAAATTTGAGCTATTGGTATATAATTATTATTACTAGGTAGAACTTTTTAATTAGGAGCAATCGTCTTCCTCGGAGTCGTGGTGTCCATGGTGTCCATGGTAGGGGAAGGGGATACCATGGCCATGGCCGTGGCCGGAGTCGCTCTCGTCTTCGCAGTCATCACTTTCGCTGTGATGATGCGGGAATGGGAACGCTTGTGGAGTTACCTTCTCATCTTCAAATGATCCTGCAACAGCAGTGGAATTGTAATTGGGGATGGCAGCAGCAGTTGCAATTCCAATTATGCACAAAAGGCTAAACAAGTTCATGATGGATGGGGGATGAAGGAGGGTGATCAAGGTATTTATGCCATGGGCACTAACGTAGAGAACTGATCAGGGTTTCCCAATCTGTGATCAGGACTGATAGACAGTAAGGTTAGATATGGAAACCCGAGCTTGTAATGATGTACGATTTTGGCAATCCCGCAGACCAGATCTTATCTTTATCATGGACCATAATTCTAGTTCCACACCATAGTATTATGGTTGCTTAAATGTCACATTTCCCTCAGCTTCTCTTTCCTTCCTTACAGGGGTCCTTTTGCTTTGCCTGCGTTGCTTCCCAACTCCATAGCACTAGCCTGTTCGTTGATACCTTGATCAATTATTACAATAATTGCAATGGAATCCTTGGGAGTCTCGGTATCAATTGGAGCAAAGACTGTAGGATCTGTATTCTCGTCAAAACTGGGAATCAGGCAAAGAAGTGGAAGCCATGGGCAGGCGTCCCGCATTCCCCTGACCTGTAATGCAAAAGCATTCTATTTACGCCGAAATCGCAAGGATCGTAACAGGGTCATTAGTGTGTTCGACCAGGATGGGAAGAGGTGTTACACAATTGAACGCAAGAGCAGGCTGTCTCCAGTATGGCAGATTCTCGACGTGCCCTCTCGTCGAGATGTTGCCACTGTCCACGCGGGCCTCATCAAAAGATTTGTTGATTTTCACAATAAGCAAGGGCTTCGGCATCGAAAGCTCTCGCATCCCTTGCATCCACTCCTAGAGTACCGCACGTTCTATCTCACGGACGGTGCTGCCTATAGATGGTACTGTGCTTCCCAGTACCTTGAAAAGGTTATCAATCCCGGAGGAGGAGATGAAGAGACATATATACGAGTTGCGCACGCCAGATTGATGCGTCGTTTCCGATTCGACTATGAACTACTCTATGACCCTGAGATGATTGATCCCGAGGTAGTGCTAGCTACTGGATTTGTGTCAATGGTTACGGAATGGGGTTTAGGATACGTACCCGAAACTCGGGGCCCAACAGCTATTCCAAAATCACTTGTTCGCAGACCACAGGTCCAGGAGTCTGATCCCTGTACGACCGAAACTGAGGCCCTGGTTGCCTACGATGACGTTGATGCTCAATCCATCGTCACTGACAACTCCAATTACACTCACAGTCGCAATTCCGTCTCTCCGCCTGCTCTTCCTAGGCGTCCAGAAACAGTGGATATCGAAAATCGAGTCTACCTACTAATAGAGAACGAAGACGGGACAGTGTCGGAGCCTCAAGAAATCTCCCGGAACAAAATTTACCCCAAACTACTCTCCAATGAACCCCCTGCTGACGGAAAACCCTTTTCTCTGAAGTGTCAGAGCCAACTGCTGCCCAGCCATTAACTGTTAGCGCTACGTAGACTAATTCCATTGCAATTTTATCGTCTCGAGTGTCTCTGATATCAGTCATCACGTGAAGTGACAAGATTGAATGCACGGCCATCTCATAGGTTCTCGGATCCTTGACTCGACGGCAACGCAAAAGATCCAATGTTGGTTCGTTGTGTGCGGTTGCGCCCTTGCAATATAGGCAAATGGGCACCTCCGGGCGCTACTTCGTCATTCCGTGTTCCAAAGCTGGCGTATGGTCCAAGTCCGCTGCTAAGCCGATTCCAATCGACTAAGATCCCTGACCCCAAGCAGAATGGGATCAAGGCCACTCCCCCGCCAGCACGACCAAAGTCTAATAACCCAAATGATTTCATGTCAGAGACTGGAGGTGACTCAGATAAGGTCCACAAGGTAATTCTCAAAAACCTGGTAAAGTATCTGTGGCCAAAGAATAGTGTGGCAGCGCGAGCCCGAGTAGTGCTTGCATTGTCCTTATTAGTAGGTGCAAAACTGCTCAATGTACAGGTTCCGTTCTACTTCAAGAGCATTGTAGACTCAATGAACGTAGACTGGGTATCGGAATTGGGTACGGTAGGAACTGTGGCTGGTACGATGATTCTGGCCTACGGTTTGAGCAGGTTTGGTGCCGTCTTGTTTGGAGAACTTCGCAACGCAATCTTTGCGACGGTAGCACAGAAGGCCATTCGCCAGGTCGCTTCTAATACATTTTCGCATCTTTTGAACCTGGATCTCGGATTCCATCTATCTCGACAGACTGGAGGAATGACTCGGGCAATAGAGCGAGGAACTAAGGGTATTAGTTATGTGCTGACATCGATGGTGTTCCATATTATCCCCATCACTTTGGAAATTTCTATGGTATGTGGAATCCTCACCTACAATTATGGCGCTCAGTTTGCCGCAATGACCCTGGGAACCATGGTTACATATTCGGTGTTCACAATCTGGACCACAACTTGGCGGTCTGCGTTTAGGCGACGAGCTAATGCTGCCGATAATCAAGCTGCAACAGTTGCCTTGGATTCCCTTATCAACTATGAGTCAGTAAAGTACTTTAACAACGAAAACTTCCAGGTTCAGAAGTATGACAAGGCTCTGGCGACTTATGAAAAGGCATCGATCAAAATTGCTACCTCACTGGCGTTTCTAAATTCTGGTCAAAACTTAATCTTTTCCTCTGCACTAACTGCCATGATGTATTTGGCTTGCCAAGGAGTGGCGGCAGGTAGCTTGAGTGTTGGAGACCTGGTGCTGGTGAACCAACTGGTGTTCCAGCTGTCCATGCCTCTCAATTTCCTAGGTTCCGTCTACAGAGATCTCAAACAAGCCTTGTGGGATATGGAGACGCTATTCAAACTCCAAGACGTGAACGTTTCCATCAAGGACTCTTCCAATGCCAAACCATTAGCCCTCCGAGGAGGAGAAATCAAGTTTGAAAATGTCACATTTGGATACCACCCTGACCGACCCATTCTGAAAAACGTGTCTTTCACAATTCCTGCAGGCCACAAAATTGCGTTTGTGGGCCCTAGTGGAAGCGGAAAAAGTACTATTCTTCGCCTTCTTTTCCGATTTTACGATGTTCAGGAGGGTCGTATCACCATTGATGGCCAGGATATTCGGGATCTTACTATCGAATCCCTTCGTCAGGCTATTGGAGTCGTTCCTCAAGACACCCCACTATTTAACGATACAATCATGAACAATATTCGATATGGTAGATTGGACGCTACTGACGAAGAGGTTCATGAGGTGGTGCGCAAGGCAGAGCTTACCCGTTTGTTGGCTCAGCTTCCTGAAGGCTACGATACCAAGGTCGGAGAGCGAGGATTGATGATCTCAGGAGGAGAGAAACAACGTCTAGCAATTTCTAGGGTTATTCTGAAGAACCCTCCCATCATCTTCTTCGATGAAGCTACCTCAGCTCTTGACACCGAGACTGAAAAGGCCCTTCTGTACCGGATTAGCCAAATCCTTCGCGACATACAAGCGACGAGTGTATTTATCGCCCATAGACTTCGCACTGTGGCTGATACTGATAAAATTATTGTTCTCCAAGCCGGCACTGTTGCTGAGGAGGGAACCCATACCAAGCTTTTGAATGATCCGTCATCACTATACTACCGCATGTGGACTGCCCAAGAAGATTATTCTCAGACTGAATCGAAGCGACTGGAGAAGCAGTAGATGAGGCATTGACTGATGAGGCACTGTTGAGGAACAACGGTCCTAATTATGTACATTGTATAATAATCGAGATTTTGGGGTTTCCATGCATGAAATGAGGATTTCGCATGTGGAGCTACTTATATTAGGCCCATGAGATCCTGCATTACAGCAAGCTACCTTCATTGAAGTCAGCATGTTCGGTGACATTGCAAGCCGAGGAATCAATCGCATAAGGGCTACTCATAGAAGGGGCAATGGGAGTGGAGTGACTTTGGTAGAGGATGACAAGGTCAATACGCACCCCAATGCGCACCCATATATAGGCCTGAGAGCCAGGCTCTCTCAAATCTGGCTAAACGAGTACACAATAGCAGCACTGTTAATTCTGATCAAGCTGATCCTATTCCGTCTTTCTATCAATTCAGGCCTCAACGGCATTGAACAGTTTGTCACTGGCAACTGTGACACAACCTCATCTATTCTGTCCAGCGCTGCTTCTGTGCCTCATTATGCTGCCTCAGGAGTGAACAAGCTCGTGTCCATGGGGGCTAATCAGACGGTGGAAGGCGTGATCGACTCCCTTTTACTAGTTATTACTGGAGTGGAAAACCTGCTCATCTTCTCCCTGGAATTGTGGATTGGAACTTATGCATGTCTTCTTACGGCGGCAGTTGATGGAACCGTTGGCAGTGCCATCAACGCAACTGAGTCTGTGATTTCATTTGTCAATTCATCCCTTGGGACGATTACAAGTGATCTGCAGGACGGTCTTGATGGTCTAGCTACCGTTATTAACGGTATTGAAGAAGGCATCGAGGATGTGACCGACTTTTTCACTGGAGATAACTCGGACGATGGCGGGACAGAGCTCAATAGGGTCAATCTTACGATAAGTAAGCTTCGAGACTTTACTATCCCTTCCAGTGTTAATGAAAAGTTGGAAGAAGTGGAGAGCAATCTTCCAACTTATGACAATGTCAAGGAGTCCGTAGAGCAGTTCCTTCGAGAACCTTTTGATACTCTCAAGAAGGAGCTGAATTCGACATTGCAAGATTCTGGCATGGGACTTGACCCTAATACACTTCATGTCCCCGCCAAAGCTTCAATCAACACCTGTGATTATAATGACGATATTTCCGATCTTTTTTTTACGTTGGCAAAGGGGATCGGAACCATTACCACCATTTGCATTGTGCTAATCGTGATTGCGGCAATCCTTGCCTGTATTCCTGTGGCATATCACGAGTACAAACAATGGAATTGGATGAAAGAGGTTTCTAGTGACTCTTCATCCTCTATGGAGGCCATTCATGATGCCAACAACTATGCTGTAGTCAAGGTCCAGAACCTTGCATCCCGAGCTATGTCCGATGACAGAAAGGCAATGCTGTCAAAGTGGTGGGTTGACTATGTGCTGTATCCACGATCTCTAATGGTTGGCCTTCTTGCCCTGGCAGGAATATTAGTGGTGGTGATGCAATTGGCAATTATATCCAAGGTGCGAGGAGCTATACCAGAAATTCAACAAGGTGTGGGAAATACCACCTTGTCCGCAGTATCAGAAATTGATTCTGGGACTTCAAAGTGGGCTGCAAGTGTGAACGATGCCATGAACTCTACCGAGGGTGATGTCAACGGTAACATGTTTAGCTGGGTGTTAACTGCCACAGAGAGCGTCAATAAGACCCTCAATGAGTTTTCAAGCTCTATGAACAAGACCTTGCATGATGACTTTGAAGGCACCATCCTGTACGACCCGATCTCTACGGTGGTGTATTGTGTGATTGGATCCAAGATTGAACAAGTAAAAAAGGGACTCACATGGGTCCATGACCACGCTCACATCTCCCTTCCTAGAGTCAATTCTTCGATGCTGGCCACCGGAGACAACTCAGACGGACAGAAGTTGGCAAACTCTACTTCCAACTCTGTGGGCAGGGCCATGACTTTGCTAGTCAATCAGTACCAAAAGTCTGTGCTGTTGGAGCTGTACATTTCTTTGGTGCTTTTGGCGATCTGGGCGCTAATTGCCCTAGGCGGGCTTCTGTACTGCATTTACAAGTACAGGCAATTCAGCAACAAGCCCTTTAACCCATTCATGGGCCATCCGGACAGCGGTAAAGACGGATTCAACTCTTTGAGCTATCCGAAACGACTTGTATGGTCAATTCCGAAGCCCCCCGCTCTTACTTCAATTTTGCCTTGGCCTACCAACAGAACCGCACCACCAAAGGCAACAAGCACTCCCCATTATCACGAGCGTGATCTTGGCACACCGCAAAGTACATTTGATGTTTCCCCAGACCACAAGGAGGAGGAGGACCTCTGGACCAGCGGCATTCAAGACTCTCGCTGCGTTCCAATCGTAGTGACAGAGCCTCCTCGATACAGTAGCAGGGCCGACATTTTCTAAACAGCATTTACTTTAGGACATACGTAGGGTATCATAATTGATTATTATTTATTAGTCTCTTTTTTCATATCGTTCTACTTATTAAACTCTATATAAACGAACTCGGATGTGATACGAGTATTCAGATCCCGAGCCGACGAGCCCCCCTGTGCATATTTTTAGAATTAAGTTGCAGAACTTAAAACCGTTTTTGGTCAGGGGAATGGGGACCCACACGGCATCAAACAACCCCGATTAAATCACAGTAACAGACATGTTCACATGTAGACCTATAAACAGTAGTAGGGAGTGTCAAGTTGAGCAACCTGGGGGATTAGCTTTCGTGCAATGGCCGTGATGGTCAAGGTTAAATACAAACAGGACGATCTCTTCGTATGTATCAACTCCTTGGAATGATCGGAGCTGACTATCGAAGATCACCGTCCGCCCATTAAAGCTTCATTCTTTGCTTTCAATCTATAATACCCCGCATAGCACATAATATGGCATTCCAGCAACCCAACTGACTGCATTTGCTCGAGCAACATTTCCACTTTTGGGTTTTTACCAGGCCCTCAGCCGCTGGATGTGAGCGGGAAACGAGGCCAGTTATCAAAACATTTGCGGTGTGGATACAATGCAAGATCCCTATAGAGGCTAAGAGCAGTTAAGGAAGAGCCGAGTATACAAGCTGCTTTTTTACAAAGAAGTTCCCCCCTCCTTCCTTACACTTTGACCGCACCCCACACGCCGAGACTGCCAGAAGCGAAACGGCTCAGGGGTAATAATAACCGCAGCGGCTGCTCGGAAGCTATTTCAACTATTGTCCAGACGAGTTGGAATCACACAACGACAAGGACATTCTAGGTATATTATTATAGAATAGTTCCGACTGTCATCAGTAGATTTAAAAAGGAACACTCGAGCATTTATCTCGCTCATCACCCGGACAATTGGTAGATCCGCCTCGTCTATCGGTCCAGATCGCCTTCCGCATAAGGCGAAGAGAGATCCCCAAAAATGCGCCGGCTGCACGGTACTGTATGCACCGGAATGTAGTATGCAGCCTTTGGTCTATCGACGACACAAAACAAAGAGCTTGTAAGAACATGTGGGCAAGATAATATAGGGCAAATTGGTCCAGATTAGTGCTAGAAATGACTATAATAGCCTAACGTAGCATTTTGTGGATGATAAGCAGTTGTCTGGTTGATCCTGAGAGCCGTATGAAAGAGCTATGAACCTACATTCCAAGATGTGAACGCCAAGTGCAGTTTAGGATTGTAGAGCGGCATGTGAATCGAAGTATTCCCCGCAGGAAAAGATCCCCGTATATAAACAGACCAGGTAGCGCGACGTCGCTTATAGGCCGCGTTTCTGTTTGTCTCTCGCTTAACAACCTATTGTCTTTCGTTAATTTTGGCTCTATAGAATGGTTTCGTGCTCTGGAGTAATTTCGACCGTCATGGTCACCACCACTTTGTGGGCTTCTGGATCGTGCCCTACTGGAGGTAGCGGCGGCAACGGTGGTGGTGCTACCACCGTAACTGTAACCCAGGGAGGCTCTGGAGGAGGCTCTGGCGGCAACGGTGGCTCTGGAGGAGGATCTGGAGGCGGTGGTTCTGTTATCACCTACACTCGAACCGGAGGTGATGTGGTCACTGCTACCCAGACCATGTCTCCTTCTCCTACTGGCGGCTCTGGTGGTTCCGGAAACTCCACCTCTTACGGACAGTGCGCCATGGGAGTTGTGGGTAAAATTAATGTTATTCAGTCCGACATCACTGTGCTTCTGAACGAGGTCGTGGACTACGAGAACGGTGGTCTGGACTCTATTCTGGCCCTTCTTAAGATTCAGCTTCAAACTATGACTGTGGGAGACGCCGTGAGCGATGCTGGAAACTCAATTGCTTCGTGCCCTCCCTTCAGCGACATGGACACTGCCCTGGTTGCATCTGCTCTACTTAAGGTTATCCCCAACATCAAGGCCGTGCTTCAGGCTCTGCAGGACAAGAAGGACGACCTGGACAAGGCTATTCTGGGAATTGCTTCTGCTGGATTCATTGTAGAGGCTGACCTCAAGTCTCTCAAGTCCAAGACCGACGATATGGCTGACAACCTTGCTGACAAGAGTTCCGATTGGATTCAGGGTGCCCTTGATGACTTGGTATCTCAGATTGACGACTGGTTCGACACTGCTATTCAGAAGTTTGAGAACGATCCAATTATCTCCCTGTAATCTTTATACCCTCTTTTACTTTGTTTTTTTAATACTAATTGGTGACAATAAAGGCATTATTTAATTGTCCCTTTTTATAATGTGTTTTTTTTAATACTAGTTGGTGACAATAAGGCATTTGTTCCTTTCATAATAGTGTTTTTAATACTATTGGTGACAATAAGCCATTATTTAATTGTCCCATGTTCAGTATAATGCTGTATTGTGATTGTCCCTTTCATAATAATGTTGTTCATTATAATGCTGTATTGAGATCTTCCCTTTCATTATGTTATGTTGTGATCTGAGCACCTTGTCGAGCGCTCGTATGTTTATCCTGATCGACTGATCGTCGGCAGCATTGCTCCAACTTTAGAAACGACTAAGCCTACGGACGATAATAACAAACTGCAATAGTTAGCTAACATATGCCTTCACACCACTCCCGACTTGCCGAGGAGCAACCCCTGGTTCCCTAGTTGTCCCACTGCCCACTGTCCCACTGTTCCACTGTCCCACTGGTGTTCCACAATACCAGTCTTAACAACAAAGGCACTAGATGACGGAAGCAATGGTGGCACCAGTGGCACCAACAGATGGCTCACGGCGTCTCCCCAACCGCCTTAATGGCCTTTGTGTGGAGACTGTGGAGGAACCCTAGACAGCAAACACACCTTGTTCAACATCGGGTCCGCCCTATGTTTTGGGTAGTCGTGATCGATCGTCCCCGGATCTCGATCTGAATCTCGGAAGTTTGACCGTTGTGTTTCGGTGGGTTTCTGTCACTTCTTCTCCTGTGTTCGCCGAAAGACAACCAGGTCTAAGACTTACCCAGGGAATTCTATCCCCTGTTCAAAGGTCACCCAACCCAATTGCAACTCCTGCACTGCGGTACAGCACCGCATCACAGGGGTGGCGATACAATCATGTAACAAGCACCTTGTACATGTATGTATACATGCTGTAGATACCTGTACTACGCTACCAATACTATACTTGTCTTTCCTCGCACACCGGTGCCGCAGGCCTCGAGTCAAGCAATAGCGCCGACCCGCTTCAATGGATCCAGCAGATCTCAAACACTTTCGGGGCTCGGTTCCCTCACTGCGGGAAATAGCGTGGGATTATTGGTTGCCATGGCAACCCCTCTCCCAATAACCCCGATGCGACCTAGTTGTCCAAGTTCGGATTTGCACTCACTGGGTTCAGGGGAACTCACCACGAAATAGGAAACAAAGATTAAGGCACAGGGGTCAGGAAACTACTCCGCCGGTTTTAACTGGCCGGCTTGGCACCAGTTTAACCACCGGCTCTCGGCGAACGCCATGGCTTGAGAAACCCCCCCAATTGCTTATCTCCCCCAAGGTTGGAGGTTCGACTACCCAAACTATACCCCATTTGCTCGCTGGGCCACCCGGAGGTTGCGCCGTAAAACACAGTGATGGGGGACCAGCCGAGTTGCAGATATATGCATGATCGGCAACGGTTATTCCGTATCGGCTGATACTGATTGGGAAGTTAATGCAGCAGGTTGTGTTGGAAAAAAAAAAAAAAATTCTAGGAGAATCAGCCTAACGGGATAGGACAGATGCTTAACAGGAGATTATATACATATATAAATACATACAGGGTGGGCCGTTTTTGAAGAGTTGGATGAGGATAGTGCCCCGGAAGTAACAAAAGCCAGTTGATACAACAATTCATTCCTCCACCCACGGTAAAACGAAAAACATGCCCTTGGCTCGGTCGTTGACAAAGAAGCTTCAAAAGCTACGAAGTCGGGCAAATTCTGAGGCTACCTCACCTCTGTCACCTCCTACTGGTGCCACTGGCACTGGTAGTAGTAGTGGTAGTGGCGGCCCTGGCGCGGGAGCTACCGATTACTTTTACTCCATTTCATTCGACCAGACTCAGTCGGCCACCATCTCTCCTACGTCTTCGCAAGCATCGTTATCGACCGCTGGCTCGCCCATGAGCCCGGACACTCCCTCGGGAGACCTCACTGTCCACGCCCAGCGGATATATGCCTCATCGTCGGCGAATTTGCAAAAAGTTACGGATACGACCACGACCACGACCATGACCTCGAGTACGACCTCGAGTACGCCCACGACGCTGTCGCAATCTCAAAAGGACTTGACGTCCACTGTGGCAGCGAAGCTTCAGCAGTATCCTGGAGGCAACTCGACCGGTTCCGAGGGCCCTAGCCGAAGCGCCAGCCAAAAATCTACAAAGTCTCAAGCATCATCAGTCTACTCGCATTCCGTTAATCAGCAACAACAGCACGCCCAAGTCCACGCTCCAGAGACTGTGGAGCTGTTTATATCTAACGCTGATGGGTCAATTGAGCCCGTTCACTATAAAGAGGAGGTTGTCGAGGACCCCATTGAGGCCCGAGCAGACGAGATGGCCATGAACATCTTGGAGAAGGTGTCTGCCGACGACTATGTCCGGGAAATCAAAGCTGGTTCCTGGTATATTAGCTGATGTATTTATTTATGATTAATGACCAACGAATGACTACCGTCTAACAGTAACAGTAACAGTAACAGTAACAGTAACAGTAACAGTAACAGTAACAGTCTAACAGTCTAACAGTCTAACAGTCTAACGTCTAACAGTCTAACAGTCTAACAGTCTAACAGTAACAGTCTAACCATTCTAACCAGTATTAGAAGCACCTTCGGAGGAGGTAGCTACTAGTGGCACAGTAGAGCGGTGGCAACTGCAGCTAACTGGATACTGCGTTGCACTTCGACGTGGGCTGTCCAATTGAGGGGCCTTGTCCGATTCCTGTGTCACCTGTATCACCTGTATCCTGTATGAAATTTCATCCGGCCGGTATCACTGCGGATCGCACGGGACTGTACTGCCTCTGGCTTACAGCGACCTGCGGGCGGTCTTAGCCTCTCAACGCTCCCGTTGGGTGCGCATAACCACTCCAAGACTGGTTCCAATACTGGTTCAGTTTACTAGAAATGCCCAGATTATTAATTCTTTATTTGGCCTAAATCCCTCTATCAACACAAAACAATGGAAATGACATGAAATGGCATGACAACGGGGAGGGGCCCCCCGAGGACAAGGGTCCTCGGACAACCGCACCCAGCTGAACAAGGTACCTGCCTCAATTGGTGCCACCCTAGTTAGCCCTCACCGATCCATAGCATTCTACCGCCTTGACTGGCTCATTAGCCGTCTATCATGTACTCCCTTCTTGTCAACGCCTCTGACTGGCTCTCGGCTAATGTCAGGTTTGGCAATCTGAAAAACAAAAGGTAAAATAATAAAAAAAGGAAAATCTTGTGAGACTGTGAGTCATTACTGGATTGGGACGAACAAGAAAGGTGAATCAGTTTTACAATGCGAGTTGAGTCAGCCCTGACTAACCAGCACTTGCTCGTTTTGGTCGAGTGTCAGGAAAACCGCATGAGCATGTAACAACCTGGTGTGTCTACCGGTTTGGCCTGGTTTGTACGATTGGCAATGCTACATTGGTGGCACCCATTGACCACCATTGGCCACCTCCGGGCTGCCAGTGTGCTGTCGTTGGTCCCATTGGTTCTCGACCGACTTGCATGAGCCCCAGCTCATGCGGTCCCACCCACCCTGGCCTAGACCGTCTCACATTAAAATTAGGGTTGGGACTGACGTCTAAGGCGTTGCGCCTCCTGGGGCTCAAGTGTCTACCCGAGATTCAGCACCACCATGATAGACCTTGATCTTGCTCTAATTGCTCTCCAGCTCTATTTAATACTATCTATTCTCTGTGACAATTGTTGTGTTGACTCAAACCGTCCAATGGCAATGGCTTCTCGGGCTTCTTCGCCGGACTGGCACTGCCCCAATCGCAACCACCCAACCCCCTCCTCACTGCAAAGTAGCAAGCTACCAACGCTACAATGCTAATGAGAATGTTAACCATAACTCAATTCAATCTTATCGACAGTTCATAACCCGGCAATTGATTGATTGATTCATTGATTGATTGATTGATTAATTGATTGTCGATTACTTTCTGCTTGATAGCTACCTGCAATACTGCTCCATGGCTGCTCCACGGCTGCTTGTTGGCATTGCAATTCTTCTTGTACAAAAGCCTTCCCCTTCACTTCACGGCACCTACCTCTCACTTGACACCCTCCTTTTCCCCGTACCTATCGCCTCAATTGCTCTTCTCCGCGTTTTAAGCTCGTGAAAAGCCTGGAGCAAGGGCCCTGGGTCTGGACCGATTTCGGCGCCGTCGCCCCAGCAACAACGGCAGACCGCTATCGACGTCACAACAGGCACGGCTGGCAAGTGCTCCCCCATGCGATTCTCGCAGGTACCTACAGTTTTCAGTCAGATTTTTTTATTCTGTACGTTGCACTCGACAGTACTGGTTCATCGCGGCGGTCTCGCTATCGATTTGTACACCCACAACCGTGACGAGCAAGCTGGTTGTGGTGGTGTTACCGGTTTTTATATTTTTTTTGGTACTTACCACGCGTTTGCGGATAGACTGACGTGGTGAACATAAATGTGTGATGGCATCAATATCCAGGCCAATGATCTACCCAAATTCAATGTTCAGGGCAAATAGCCCTTTGGAGTTCAACTCGCCTGCTTCTGTTTCGTCCCAGGGATCTACCATGACCACCTCATCGTCGTATCAACCACGACCCAAACGTAAGAAGACTGCTAGAGCCTGTATTCACTGCCAAAAGGCCCACGTTACTTGCGACTCGGGGCGCCCCTGCCAGCGATGTATCAAAAAGGGGTGCCAGGATACTTGTCATGATGGCCTCCGCAAGCCCGCAAAGTATCTGATTGGTACTGCTGCCGACAAATCATCATCATCGCCCCCGATTCTCAACCCCACGGCGGCCATCCAAGTGCCTCAGATTCCGGACCCGACTCCCCCTACTACTAATAGCATTTCTTCTTCTCTGTCCGCCCATAATGCGTCTGCTCTGGCGGCCACTACTGCCCCTCCGGCAGGCTCAACCAACAACTCCACTACGGGGCCTCGCGGACCTCCTCAGCCTTCTGATGTCGACCTATTTAACTATAATTTTGGATCCAAAGCAGCTGATCTAGAATACTCGGCTCTAGGATCAATGTTGGGAACCGGATCTGATTCTGACATGTTATCCCAGTCATCCTTAACTCCCCCAGAAGCCTCCCCTGCTGCTCTTCTTACTAACCTTGGTATTCGACAAGCTCAAGTTTACGCTGATAGCGGGGCCGACCAACGACGCCCTGAGGATGTATATTCCAGTGTCACCGCTCCTTTCCCTTATACTCAAGGATACCACGCATTGATTGCCTATCTACGGTCCCGATTCGACAAAAAGCATCTTATACACATGGCCAGGGCCATGGCGGCATACCGCCCATCTTTCATTGCTACCACAAAGACTCTCAAAGAGGAGGACCTCATATTTATGGAAAAGTGTTTCCAGCGCACGCTGCTAGAATTTGAAAAGTTCATTGCCTCCTCAGGAACTCCTACGGTTGTCTGGCGTCGTACGGGCCAAATTGCCGCGGTGGGCAAGGAGTTCTGCATTCTCACCGAGTGGCCAAGAGAGCGTCTTATTAATGATCAGACATTTATTGTTGAAGTGATGGACGACAAGTCTGTCGCGGACTATTTCGATGTATTCAGTCGCCTGGCGTTTGGGGACTCGCGAGGAGTTACAATGACCGAGTGTACCTTGTTAAAGCCCTCGGGAGAAAAGGTCCCCACCGCCTGCACTTGGACGGTGAAACGAGATGTCTTTGACATTCCGATGATGATTATTGGCAACTTTTTGCCCATTCTCTCATGACTTTCTCTATGACTGTATGATTTATGACTAACTGTATCCTATACTTGATAACTTCTGTGCTGTTATGTTAACTCTGATATCATCTACTGTTTGTCTCTGTTAAACGTGTATCGCCATCAGAACGGACATGATTTATTATGTCAATTAAATTAAATAGCCAATATTAATCTATCTTAGATGTTTATGTTTAGAGGTTTCGAAGCACTTCCTCACGCTCCTTGTCGCTCAGTCCCTTGAGAGCAGACACTGCAGACTGCACCAAGTTGTCCTTCTTGAGCTGTGCAATCTTAGCAGTAACCTTGTCATGCTGAGCCTCCAGGAACTCGGCCACGGCACGGTCATCCTCGACATCAGACACCTCCGAAGTGTAGAAGGCCTTGATGCGAGCCATCTGTTCCAGACGAGTGCTCTTGGGCAATGCGTCGCGGATAGCCTTGAGCAAGTACTCCTCGTTGAGACGACGACGGATACGCCAGAAGAAGAATCGTCGGGCGTTAACCCATTCCAGTTCCTTTCGGATGGTGCCCTTGGCAGCCATTCGTCCAGATCGGTCATGCAAGTCGGCAAACTGGACAGAAATCTGCTGGTACACGGGCAGCAGAGTCTTCTCTCGCTCGTTGAGGGCAACCTTGATCTTAGATCGCTCCTCCTCGCTGAGCTCCTTGTCCTCAGACTGTCGGCACAGCTCAGCGTACTTGGTGTCCAATCGCTTCATGGTAGCCAGCAACTTGTCTCGTCGGAACTTGATTCCAACCATTCCCTCAGGCTCCAGCACACCAGCGCGAGACTCCACGTCAGCGTACATCTCCATCATGTCAGAGTTGATGGTAGGGTCGACCACCACCCACGAACCTCCTCGCAGCTCTCCGTGAGGGGGAATGTAGGTGAGGATGGGCTGCTTGTATCCCACCAGAGCATCGACAATGTACGATCCGTACTTGAGAACCTCGTTGTACATGTCACGCTGACCACCCGAGAATCCTCGCCAGTTGGCCAGAATCATCAGAGGAAGCTCCTCTCCGTGGTTGAAGTCGTTAATGGCCTGGGCGGTCTTGAAGGCACTGTTGGGGTACCAAACCTGACCAGCCTCCTGGACCTTCATTTCAGTGGAATCAGGGTTGGCAGGGTCGGCAGGGAACACATTGTCCACAGCGCGGGTCTCAACAGCAATCACTCCGAAAGGAATGCCACCAAGACGAGCTCGTCCTACGACAACTCCCTTGGCCCATCCGCTCAGAGTCTCCTGGAAGGAGTCCTTGTCGAAAAGACCTGCCTCAAACTGGCCACTCTCGTCTTGTCGTCCAGCAATCATCCATCTGACATCGTAAGCACCCTGCTGAGGAGGAACGTAGTCCACATCACGGTCCCAGGCGTCACCAGTCTCTACAATGGGGACAGGCAGACCACGCTGGGCAGGAATGTACGACATCCAGTCCATGATGCGCTCCACACCGGCCAAATCGTCGTTGGCAGTCAAGTGGGAGACACCATTTCGGTACATAATCTGGGTTCCTCCAAGCTGGAGGTTGGAAGTGTACACCTCACGACCCAGAAGCTTGTTGATGGCAGGAGCTCCGGTCAAGATGATAGGCTGACCCTCAATCTGGATGGCTCGCTGACCCAGTCGGACCAGGTAGGCACCGATACCAACGGATCGGCAGGTGACAAGGGTGATGGTGAAGATATCCTTGTAGGCTCGCGAAGTAGCTCCGGCAATGAGACCAGATCCCCGCAGACACTCCACTCCGAGTCCGTCATCAGCTCCGATAATGTAAAGGATCTTGTATCGGGTCTCTCCGTTCTCGACAACCTTCTCGCACTCGACAGACTTCTTAGCGGACTTGGATGCTCGCTCGTAGTTCTCAGGGGTCAGGTACAGGTAGTCAAAGCCCTTGGAAGAGTCCTCAGGGTCCTTCCAAGCCACCGAGAACAGAGGAATGAGCTCCTCGGCAACACCAATTCGAGCTCCAGAGTTGGCAGACAGGTATACTCGGGGGATACCCTCGGCACGGGCCAACTCGGTGACAGCATTGAAGAAGTGGTCCTCCTGAGGTCCGAAGGATCCAATCTTGTAGGTGATATCATTGGCAATGACAATGAACTTTCGGCCGCGAGGGTACTCAGGAGTCTTTGCAGTGAACTTCCAGGCCACCATTCCAACATTGTTGGCACCAGGCTCTCGAGACACCTCGGACAGCTGTCCGGCCTCGTCGAGGATGAGCTCCGAGAACTGGGCAACGTCCTCAGGAGCCTTCTGGCCAGGCAGCAGCTTCTCCCATCGCGACAGAATTGCCTGGCGGAACAGATCAGGGAAGTCGTAGCAGTAGGTGGTACCCATGAGATGGGCCTTGTATCGCTTAGGCTGCAGCCACTCCTTGGTAGGGTAGGGAGTAGACACTGGTCGCAGGTGCATGTTACCAGGCTTGCCCAACGACTTGAAGATCCACTCGCCCTTGTCGTTCTTGATCTCAGCGTAAAGCTCGCTCTTGACCACGTAACCAGACACGTTGTTGATCATGGCTCGCAGAGGGAAGTTGACACCAGTAGTGGGGTCAGTAATCATGATGCGGATTTCAGCACCAGTGACACGCAGACGCCACAGACGTCGGCCAAATCGCTCCAAGAATCCTCCAAAAGCATTCTCCACCTCCTCAGGAACCAGAGGGAAAACAGCAGTGAAGTTGATGAAAATGTGGTTGAGATCGGAGTTTGTGGTGTCAATCACCTCCAGAGCGTCCAGAATATCAGTCATGAGACGGTTGGCCTCCGAAATCAGGTACTGAGGAGTGGAAATGTCTTCGCGAATGCGGCCAGGTCGCACGATTCCTCGAGTGAAGAATCGCTTGTCGGACGACGAGTTCTTAGCAACCGCCTCGTACACGTGGATGTTACGGTTCTCAGTGAAGACGGGTCGAATGTCAAAGTTGGACAGACGTCCCAGCTCAAGCTGGAACGCCAGAGCAGGCTCAATGTGTCGAATAGTCTTGTCCTCCACAAAGTTGGGGCCTCGGTAGGTAAAGTACTTGGGGTAAGTGCCCTGTTCGTTACCAAACACAAAGGTGAGACGACGGATGGAGCAAGCTTCCAGCTCCTCCTTGTACTCGTCTACAAGCTCGCTAACACGGCTCTCCAACTCTTCGTCATCCATTCCATCGGCGCTGCTAATGGCAATGTTGCACACGTTGAGCAGGCTGGGGCCGTTGTTGTTGTTCTGAGGCACTCGCTGCTGAGCGGCCAGGGACGAAGTAGGTCCGTTGGCAGCCTTGAACTCAACGCCTCCTCGGCGAGGATAAAGCTCGAGAGCTCTGACCAAAGCGTCTTCCATCTCTTCAACATGCTTAGCAGGAGCCATAGCACCCACACGAATGGGGGACACGTCGCTCTTGTCAGCCATCAGGGTCAGATCCGACACAGAAATGGCTCGAGAAACGTTGGGCTTGCCATTGTTGTTGTTGGTAGTAGTGTCGCGAGAGGTAGCGCTGTAGGCAGCGTTGATGGGCGAAGGCAGCTTGAACTTGTAGCTCACAGCAGGAATGGCACCGACCTCCTGGTGGTAGTTGACCTCAGTAATGGAGTAGGCACGGTAAGCACGACGAATGTACAGCTCGACGGCAGCAATAACAATGTAAGGATCGTTGTGAGCAAAGAAGTGAGCCAGCACGTCAAACACAGTGTACTTTGAGTCAATCACCTCCTTGAGGACCTCAAGGTTAGGCTGGCGGCGCTCGAAGCCAACCTCTCCGTAAGAGTTCTCAACCACAGACGAGCGCAGAATGTGCTCGAGCTGGTCGGTACGCTCCTTCAGCGAGGGCAGGGCGCACTGAATGAGAATCTCTCGTGCGCGCAGCACAACCTTTGCGGTCTGGCGAGACTCGAGGTCTACCAGCTTCTTGAGAACAGGCTTGAGGAACTGAACCAGCGCAACACTGTCAACCTTGCCAGGCTGGTACTCGTTGAAGATGGCCAGCAGGAGGTTGTTCTTTGCGCCAATTCGCGAGTGGGAAAGCACAATGTCGATAACCTTGCGCACGTCACTCTTGTTCTCGTCTCGCAGCTTGAGGATAATGTCCTCCTCCTGGCTGTTAACGCCAGGGCCGTAGAACAGAGATTCAATGCTGTAGTACTTGTCGATCAAAGAGCCCATGAGCTTGAACTCGTGAGCACCAAGTCCCTCGGCGTAGCGCTCGCAAATGTCAAACAGAGGCTCAAACGACTGGCGGAAGATGGATGCATCGCTAGCGTTGGTAGGAATGAACTTTTCAAAGTTCTTGAGAAGCATCTTTGCAGGGAACTCGCTCTTGCGGGCCTTGGCGCGGTCTACGGTAGCCTTGAGGTTCTCGTACAGCTTTGCGGGCAGACGAGAGTGCAGAGCAGAGACCGAGTGCTGCCACTCAGAGTAAGGAAGCTCGGGGTTGCGGAGGACGGTGATGAGCTCCTTGAGAGACGAGTTCATGACCACCTGGTTGTCGTAACCAGCCAAAATGTTGTTGATTGTCTTGAGAGCGGTGTGGAATCGCTGGAAGGTCTTGGTTCCGGCGGCGGTAGGGGGGCCGTACTCGGGGAGCTGACCCTCAAACGACTGAGCGTGCTTCACCTTGGAAGGATCATCGAGAGCCAGAATTCCGAGAATGTCTCCGGCATTAAGAGTAGATCCGGGCTGCTTGATGGCCTGGACCACACCATCCTCCTGAGCAACCAGGGGCATGTACATCTTCATGACCTCCACTTCAGCGTAGGGTTGACCGGCCTTGACGTGCTCCCCGTTCTCGACCAGGAACTTGACAAGCTTTCCGGGAGAGGGAGTACGAAGCTGGGTAGGGTCGTTCTCGACCTCGAGCAGACAGGTCATGGAGTCAACAGACAGACGGGTGGCCCCGACTTCCTCCTTCCAGTACACGTTGTGGGAGCTTCCGTCAATAGCGACCAACAGACCACCGTCGGAAAGAGCGCGCACGCCCACTTCGACCTTGGATCCGTTGATGAACAGAGTGTACACATCAGGCGAAGAGCGGGTGGCGGTGAACTTGTATCGCTGGCCCTCGTAAATGAACTCAATGGCAAACACCGACTTGAGGGTGTCCTTGGTAGGGGCCTGACCCTTCTCCAGCGACTGCTGGTACTCCTGGAGCGACTTTTCGCTTTCAACGTGAGCCTTGGTCACGGCACCACAGATGACAGCCACAAAAGTATCAGGGCGCTCGGCGGTCAGACGCTTGGAGATGAGCTCGTCCAGCCATCCGGTGGTGATCTTGTTCTCCTCAAAGTCAGGAGTCTCCAGCAGCTTGATCAGGTACTCGACAGTAGTTCGGAAGTCACCTCGAATGGACAATTCCTTGAGAGCGACGACCATGTGCTGGCGGGAAGCGGTTCGGTTCTCACCAAAGGCGAAAATGTGACCAAACTGCGAGTCCGAGAAGGAGTGGATTCCTCCCTGGTTTCCGACCGAGAAGTAACCCCACACGTTGGAAGAAGAACGGAAGTTGAGGTCGTGGACCATACCTCCCGAGGGCTTGAAACCCTCACCGGGGTCCTCAGAGGTGATTCGGCAAGCGGTAGTGTGACCCTTGGGCACAGGACGACGCTGGGACTTGCGGCCGAGCTCGGTGCTAAAGTCGTAGTCAATCTCAGTGTTGGTGTGAGGGTCGACACCGTAGAAGAGACGAATGTCCTTGATTCGGTGCAAGGGGATACCCATGGCAATCTGGAGCTGGGCAGCAGGGAGGTTCACACCAGTCACCATCTCGGTGGTAGGGTGCTCGACCTGCAGACGGGGGTTAAGCTCCAGGAAGTAGAACTTGTCATCTTCGTGGGAGTACAGGTACTCGACGGTACCGGCAGACACGTAGCCTACCAGCTGACCGAGACGGACGGCAGCCTTCTCCATGTTGGAGAAGGTGTCAGGCGGGGCAATTGTGACGGGGGCCTCCTCGATGATCTTTTGGTGACGACGCTGGACGGAACAGTCTCGACCAAACAGGGAGATGTTGTTTCCGTACTGGTCAGCCAGCAGCTGGACCTCCAAGTGACGGGCGTTGCCAGCCAGCTTCATAATGAAGACGGGGGAACCAGGAATCTCACCCACCACTTGGGAGTAGGCGGACACAAAGTCCTCCTCTTTTTCGACCTTTCTGATTCCTTTTCCTCCACCTCCTTCTGACGCTTTGATCATGACGGGGAAGCCAATTCGCTTTGCCTTGGCCAGGCCATCCTCAGGGCCCGAGCAGCAGCCCTTTTGGTAAATGTCGTCTGGCACAGACACCAGACCGGTGTTCTTGTCGACCTGGACCTCGTCCACGCCGGTTCCGGACCAGGGGATACAGGGCACACTGGCATGCTGGGCGACAATGGTGGAAGAGATCTTATCTCCGAGGGATCGCATGGCGGATCCGGGGGGTCCAATGAACACAATCTTCTTTGGGGAAGCGGCCAGGGACTCTGGCAGCAGAGGGTTCTCGGATGCGTGACCCCATCCGGCCCACACCGCCTGGACGTCAGTGCGCTCGGCCACGTCGACAATGAGGTCCACGTTAGCATAGTTGTTGTTATTTGTTCCTCCTGGCACCTCCACGTACTTGTCTGCCATTCGAATGTAGTCGGCATTGGCCTCCAGATCCTCAGGGGTGGCCATGACGGTGAACTTGATGGCCCGCTCGTCGCCAAACGTCTCGTAGGCCCATTTTCGCACCGACCGAATCTCCTTGACGGCAGCAATACCGTTGTTAGCAATCAGCACGTTGCTGATGACAGTGTGACCTCCGTGAGATTGGACAAAATCTCTCACGGGGGAGGCGGCAGCGGCCTCCACAGAATTGAGTCCCAAAAAGTGGGAAGGTAGAGTAGAGTGATCGTAAGATTTTGTCATTATTCTTCCTTGTTAGCAATTGCACTCTTAGCAAACTCCGATTGGGGTGGTTACTTACTCACAAATGCAATTGGCCTGGTCCTAAATAGTCCACAAAGTCTTGCGGTTGATATTGTGACGGCTCACACAAGATAACACAAGATTTGATACAAGATTTGAAAAAAGAATTGATCCACAACAATGGGTCAAAGTCAACTACTCAGCAATAGTCTGTAGCAATGGTCTAGAAAGACAGCAGTCCTGGCAGGCGCTCTAATGTGTATCCGGGTTAGCACAAGGCGATTAGTAGGGCGGTCCTCACTTTTGTAGGCTACCCCCAATGCACATATATACCTGAGTGCGCTTGGGGCTGCAAGATGAAAAAACGCGTTGGGAGGTCATTGCGTAGCCGCACTCAACAACGGTAGCCGTGTGCTTGTTGGCGCGGCTGCCAAAAGGCCCAACATTCCGCCAATCGGCTTTGGCACATTATCGGCCCCGACTCTTGTTACTACGACATGGACGGTCGAATGGATGGGGATAGGGGATGGGGGCTAGGTGGCAAATGTATGCATCTGTACATGATATGGCTACGCGATCTGTCTATGCTACATGTTATCTGTGATTTCTATGAAGTGTAGTGTTATGAAGCGATATTGTAACCCATAAATTATCCTTAAATAAAAATTAACCTCCAAAACCATAAAGAGTTCGTCCCTGTCGCTTGAGAGCGTACACAACGTCAAGAGAAGTCACAGTCTTTCGCTTGGCGTGCTCAGTGTAGGTGACAGCATCTCGGATCACAGACTCCAAAAAGGTCTTGAGCACCGATCGGGTCTCCTCGTAAATAAGGGCCGAGATACGCTTGACACCTCCTCGTCGAGCAAGACGACGGATGGCGGGCTTGGTGATACCCTGGATGTTGTCACGTAGAATCTTTCGGTGACGCTTAGCGCCTCCCTTTCCAAGTCCTTTTCCTCCTTTTCCGCGTCTTTAGTTAGTCCTATACTTCTAGCTTTTTTTTTTTTTTTTTTACCTACCCAGACATGATGTGTTTATGTTATTATCAAGAAAAAAAGAAGACAAGAAAGGTGGCAACCGGGTTATTTATATAGGTTTGGCGCGGCAGAGCGCCGTGATTGGCCACATAATTTGCTCCAAAACTGGCCCCCAATTGTGGTGTTTTTTTCCCTCCCAATTGTGTGGCGCGTGCTTTGGGACAAGAGCCATTTTGCCATGGTGGAATCTGCAGTGAGGGGTGTCAGCCGTTCGTGCCGCTGTGCGTGGGGCGCCGGTCCGCTATAGGGTACTTTGTGCGCTGAAGTGTTGTGCGATGGTGTGTCAGTGCAATAGTGCACTGGCGCGCTGGCGTACGTATGTGCTCTGTCGTGTTCCATATTAAATATGTTACTTTTCATTGCTTTACGTCTCTATTTGATGGCTAGGTATCCATTTATCGGTACCTTTATCGCGTGCACGGCGTCACGTGTGTACGCGCCATGTAAATATATGATGCACAAATACCAGGCATACCACCTGTACCAACTCGAGTAATGCTCTACAGAGAAAATAGAAAAACGGCACAACACACAAGACGCATGACACTAGAAACCAACACAGACACCGATCGAGTGCATAAGGTATATACCACAATACAGCACCAGCGCGCTAATTGCTCTTCACCTACACACGCGCCGAAGCGAGAGCCTCACACAGCGGCTCACCCCACACGATAAGATAACCCAAGCATTGATCAATTCACCATTCAACCATTCGTACCAACCCTGTAAGTCAGTCAATCCAATTAACCAAGCAAACAATAGACACTTTGTTTCATCAAACCCATATAACTGAGATCTAAATGATACCCAGAACCATCAAAGAAATGATCCAATACAGCCCTGTCTGACAGGCAATGCTACCAATACCATTCCACGGGGGTTCATACAGTATCTACCTATTCACACAACCGAACACAACCGAACACGCCAAATACACAGTCACACACCGCATACACCACAACACCACAACACCACATACACCACACACACCGCAATTGGCCGATACCAACTAGTTCAACTGATGCCTAAACGCCATGGACTCGGTCAACCCCGGCACGTGACCACCCCCGCCGACGTCCCGAGTTAACTCAGTGACGAGGGGAAAATTATCCAGTCCCGGGATAAGACCAACCTTACGAATACCATCCCAAACACTCATTGTCAGGACAAAAACCCAGCGGGCGTCGTGTAAACAGGACCACAAAAGTTAACACAAATACAATTAAACCCTTATAACCCCTCCAGCTGCCCCAGGTGTCACAATGTCCCGAGTTCAGGCTCTGAAGTCACTGCCAAAGGCAGTTCGCACTATCAAGACCTCATCCACTGCGTCATCATCATCCACACAGGCTACTCCATCGTCGTCCCAAACCGTACCACCTCGACGCAGACGAACAAGCTTTACTGATGTTCTCAACAAGGGACCTTCGTTTGAAGATTTCCTCACAAAGAAGGCAGCAAACATGCAAATTGACCCAGTAGCGGCCGCCGCCGAAGCCGGAGAGACTAAGCGTCTGCCATCATGGCTCAAGACTCAAGTCCCCAAGGGTAAGAACTACTCTCGCCTTAAGGATGACCTGAGAGGGCTCAAGCTGCACACTGTGTGCGAAGAAGCCCGATGCCCCAACATTGGAGAGTGCTGGGGTGGTTCAGACAAATCAAAGGCAACGGCCACCATCATGCTCATGGGAGACACCTGTACTCGAGGATGCCGATTCTGCTCCGTCAAGACTTCGCGAAACCCCGGCCCTCTGGACCCCAACGAACCCGAGAACACTGCTGAAGCAATTGCTAACTGGGGTCTGGGCTACATTGTTCTCACTACCGTAGACAGAGATGATTTGATAGACGGAGGTGCTCATCACTTTGCCGAAACTGTGAGAAAGATCAAGTCAAAGGCTCCCAAGATCCGAGTCGAGTGTCTGTCCGGTGACTTCCGCGGTAATCTGGACATGGTCGACGTGCTCGCCCAATCCGGACTGGATGTATTTGCCCACAACGTCGAGACCGTAGAGGAACTGACTCCATATGTGCGAGACCGACGAGCAACTTTCCAGCAATCTCTAGCAGTGCTCGCTCGAGCAAAGGAGGCCGTGCCCTCTCTCATCACAAAGACTTCAATCATGCTAGGATTTGGCGAAACTGATCAGCAGATTGAGAAATGCCTACGAGACCTACGAAACGCAAACGTCGATGTTGTCACCTTTGGTCAGTACATGAGGCCCACAAAGCGCCATCTCAAGGTAGCAGAATACGTGACCCCTGACAAGTTCCAGTACTGGCACGACAAGGCAATGGACATGGGCTTCTTGTACTGCGCCTCTGGCCCTCTTGTCCGATCGTCCTACAAAGCTGGCGAGGCATTCATTGAAAACGTTCTCAACAACCGACAGAAAAACTATAACGTAGCATAACTTGTAAAGCATTAATCCATCCATTCATTTTCCCACAATCTAGGCCTTTTAGCTTTTTGGTATAGAAACAAAATGTATATTTTATATTTTTTTCATAAACTCGTCACTGGCGGAACAGCTGGTCCACATTTTCCAACAGATCCATCACAATCTGGATTGGCAAATTGAGTGTAGGCCAGAAAACAATGCCCATATTACGGGACGTCATCTTATTCACGTCGCTGTGCCGAACTATCTCCGATAAAAAGGTACACAAAACGCATAGCAGGTCGAAATTCTCCTTCGGCATCTTTTGCACCGCCTGACGCAGTCCTTCCCTTCGCTGTTCAGCATCCAGATCCTTAAGACGGGTCGTCTCTTCTACCAGGTCTTGGGGAAGAATCGATCCCCCTGGCAATTCTCTCAAGTACAATTTTAACAATCCGGTAACGACGTGAATATCCTCATTCGAGTCAACCAGACTGACATCATGGTCCATGTCAAAACATCGCCGTAATCGTTTGATTGAAGCCATGGCTCCGTTGGATCGAAAGATCCCCTCTTCACACAGGGCCTGCTTCTCTAACAGCAACTCAATGCAACGGAACACAACAGCAGGGACTACCTTTCCACTAATATCCTTGGAAGCAAGCTGAAGAGCCCTGGAAAGAGGCACTCCAAACACACCATTTTCCACCTCGTCAGCACTCGAATCAGAGTCACTGCTGCTCGAAAAAAGCTGCTGGGCAATTGGGCGACCGGTCATACCATCGTAATCTGTCCCAGGGGACTGATAACCACTTGCACCACCACGCCTCTTCTTTCGGAAAAATAACCGTCGTCGATTGGACCAAGCATTCACCCCCTCAGAAACCGTGCTTCCCGGCTCGTCCATATCACTAGTACTGCCGCTGTTGGCGCTACCTGGCGGTTGGCTACTACCACCGGATTCTACCGAAGAGACATTGTTCAGACTCACACCCGTCGGGTCTCCTCGTATACAGTATGGTTCTTGGCCCACAATGGCCCTCAATGCTGCCACCCATTCATCTCTCTGCTGGTCTGTCTCAGCGCACAGAATATGACTGTTATCTCCCTTCTTTTTGTACTCCTTTATAAGGAGAGCATGCCGATACTCCAGTAGCTCCAATTCATCAATACCATTGATATCCACTGGCTCAATCTTGGCTTTATATATAGAAATTGTGCCATTGCACTTGCCAGTAGGGCTCTCGTAATAGTTTAAAAACGGGCCACTAAGTGAAAAGAATCGAGCTTTCCATCCACCCAACCCTCTTCCTCGTTTCGCCAAAAATCCTTCCTTGATCGAGCCCTTGAACACTTGAATATCATCGTGTCGGATAGCGTCAGTTGATAAAAAATAGCAAATGTAATCACTAACTCGTAGAGGTAGACGTGGAATGGAAAGCAAAATATCAAAGTAGTTATCTAGGCTCCTGCGCCGCGAATCAACCTTTACCGGATCCGCCGAATTGAACTGATTCTTGTCAGGCATCTTTGGTAGGTTGTATTGACCCATTTCCGCACGGGTATTGGCCTCCAGGTCCGCCAGAGCAGAATAATCCTTAGCAAGCCTCCACAGCTCTTCATTAGTATCACGATCTCTCACAGAGAAGATTGCAACCAACGGTTCGGACTTATCGCTGCCGGCCCTCTTCGGCAACCCCACTGAGGTCATTATAGTCTGACTAACACAAACGTACACGCTTGGCAATCGGTTACTGAGAACTTTAAGAGTAATGTTTTCGAGCACTGATCTTTGAAAGCCTGCGTGGCCCATATAGGACACTGTACTGAGACTGAATATAGCCTTATTGTCGCTCTCATTCTTCGTTAGCCTGACATGGGTTGCATTGTGTTTGTTCTTCCAGGTATTACTTACCATTCTTTGAGACGAGTTAGAGGATTGTGTAGATATACTTGAGGGAGTTCCCATCGACATGACCGGGGCATCTTCTCCAACATAAGATGGTGTCGTAACATTAATCGTCTCAATAGGGGTACCACTGGATACTCCTGTTACATGCTCATTTGAAGAGTACTGTAGTGGAGGCAGATGTCGCGCCAAAGAAGCGTCAAACCTTGACACAGTCTCAGGGCCCGCATAACTGTACCTCGCCGGCAATGCATTTGTTTCTGCCATGTCATGTTGTAATCCTTGTAATATCCCCCGCTGCTTAGAAACCAGATGGCGCAGCTGTCTATTCTGCGTCTCCGTGTCCAGCAGCTGAGTCTCATATTCGAGTAGCTTAGCCTCCAAAAGAGCATTTTCTCTGGCTACTCTTTCCATTTGGCCTTTCGTAAACTCATTTGGGTTGGTACCCAGAGGGGTACAAGGTGGTACCGCTCTATCGTAGCGTTCATTAGAAAGTCTGCGCTTGGCAAAAATCTCCTCTAGATTATTGGCCATGTTAGAAGACTGGTGATTTATAAAAGAGTATCCAACATGCCAGCGTAGAATAGCTTTACCACAACGAGGCAAAAGGTCGGTGGAAATAGAACTAGGAGGGGAAACCGTTCGTTAAAAGAGGGCACAATCGGTTCAAGATTTGTGGGCCCGTATTTTAGAGTTTCGCGACCATGGCTCACTCATTTAAACATAAAACGCTCAAACCAAGAAACTCCGAGCTCGGGAAGAAAAACAAAAAAACACCAACAATGACAACAACAGTAGGGGCATCAAGTCATGAAGATGAAGGCTATCAGAGAGAAGATAAAAATGATCCCCTAAAATAGCGATCAAAGACATAGACTTGACCCAACCGTCCATGCATGCCCCCAGAAATTGCCGTTATCTTTCGCAGAAAATGACGGGGTGCTCTCGGCTGCCTCAGGGTAAAATAACGTTACGAGTGGAGAACGAGTAAGCAAGCGGACATGGCCGTAGAACCTTCTTTTGGCTCAATCACAGGCCATCGGTGTTTACAGGGGTCTGACCTAGCTCCATGGCCAAGTAAGCGTCGCACGTAGTCACCAATTCCTCCTTTTCCATTCGTTCAATTCGCACCATTTCTTGGAGCTCAATCACCTGATGGTTGAGGTCGTCAATCTTGCTCTCCCACTGCTTTTTTAACATTTCAATCTTGTTGCGGTGTTTTTGTGAATAAATTCCATGAACATGGCGCATGAGCTTATCAATCTTGTCCCGGGTCGAACGAGATGAGGCCATCCTAGCGGACTCACTCTGTTGTAAAGAAGCCTTAATGGCTCTGATTTCAGCGTCCTTTCCTTCCAAGGCAGCTCGTAAAGATAAAACCTCAGTTTCATACTCCGCTCGTATCCGATCTTCCAAACTCTGCTCTGTGGAGTGGGGAGTGGCCTCCTGTTCGGTGGTACAGTCAGTATCGGCGTGGTCTTCGTCTTCTTCAGGGTTGACCATACTCAGATCATGGTGCTGAGATTCCTCATTTCCCCGCCTACCCGATTGGGTAAACGAGCTAGGAGACAATGGCTTTGCTAAGGCATCGCTGGCTACGCGAGGGGTGTCGATATCCAATAAACTTTTTTGGTGGGTATCATCCGATTTTTGATTCTCAGACTTTTCATCAAGGACTAGGAATCGTCTTTCGGACAGGGGCCGCTGAGGAGTGATGGATTTAGAGTCGGATGTCGTTTTAGGCATCTTCTGGGATAATGGGGATCCTTCTGAACGCGCCCTTTTGACTGGTGAAGCTTCTTTTCCAGGAGAGTTTGTAAGGGAAGGGATATTCTCCTGAATATCCATACGACTGGACTTTCTCAGAGATCGTAAAATAGCAGTTCTTTCTTCGCGGACGTCAATTAGGTTAGCACTTTTTTTTGTCGGGCTCAGAGACTGACGCGCCTCTCTCTGCACTCGTATCGCGGACCGCTTGACACTTGCATTACTAGGCAGTCTAGAGCTTCGTGGTTCGGTACGAACAGATGTAGGAGGTCTGGGCCTAGCAGACGACCGAGGAGTAGTAGGTATTGGCATATTAGTAGAGTATATTGTTGATGCAGGAAACTTTACGATGACAGACGCGCTTGCGAACGACGCGCCCGGATCAGCACGGCTATATTTATTATATTCTATTAATGGATTGCCTAATCGAGATCGTTAACTATGAAATTCATGATTAGATCACAAACGAGTAAAAAAAAAAAAAAATGGATTGAGTACTATATCACCATAAATGGGCCATAACTGAATCACTTTTGTACACAACCCAGGTAAGGTATGGGGGTTTAGGAAATGACACAGAGCCAGGGCTCGAAGGCGCCATCGCCAGAGACGTTGGTCTTGATGTTCTCGGGAGCGTTGATGTTGTTGGTAGAAGGCATTGTTGGTTGTTTGTTGATGGTTTCAATTGAATTCAATTGTGGTTGTATGAGGTGAATTGGTCCAGTATTTATACATTTAGTTTGTCCCGCTTGAACAGTCCTTTTCCCTATTTGGTACAAACAATTACTGCAGCACACCCTTTTCCCTAGACCAATCACACAGCAAATTGGACCCCAGATGATAGTGCCGATTATTGGGGTCATTGTTTGTCCAAAATAGGATTGCATGTTGATTGAGAGGATTTGAGGAGTTCAATTGTCTGTCCAAAAACGGATTAATTGTTTTGACCAATTCGGTAGCCATAATGACGATCGCTCAGGGGCCGTTCGAGTATTGGCTATAAGGGTAGAATGAGTAAGAAATCGATGAAAAAGATCTAGCAAGGAGTAATAGCGGGTCAAATATGTATGCAAGTTGTAAAATATGTATAGTAGGCTGAGAGGGGAACGTTGGCCGAGTACTTGGACGATGAAGCTCTGCTAGATCAGGATGGAGCTGATAAGATAAGGAGCCGTGCCAGTAAGGACCGAGTCAACCGTCGAGCCAATTCGGTCACGGAAACATCCCTAGTTATTCTCAATCCACCGTCATACGATCCTGACTGCTACTAAATTAACTGTAAAATGGTCTGATTTTCGAACTCACCATACATGAGCTCTTATCCTCCTCGGTTACAGTCTGAAACGACTTTGTCGGTGGTCAAATCTCGGGACAGAAGCATTTCCTAATTTCCCCGACACCACTAGTTCGCAGAGTTAGCTCACGGATGCCCACGGTTTTCACGGGTGCTCAACAGTGTCCGTATCTCGTTTCAGACAGCATCGTCGCCTGCAAATAAAGTTATGCGAAATTGCCCCTATACTTAGAGACCGGCTAGTTCCGGAATCTTTCACGAACCTAGAATGGAATAATACCTCGGTTACGTTTCGCGATTGTTGCTTCCACTAGAGATTATTAGCACACAATAGTGTAAATAAGTTTATTATGTTGTCAGTAATAGTATTATTATGCCGCTCATCCATTACACTCCCTCTGGCCACTATTAATTCACAAATGGGCATTCAACTCGGTATACTGCCATTGATCAGCTTGACGACAAACTCATTGTATCTCTACTTGTTGTATACCCGTCCTCGCAGCGGTGTTTTGCTGGAGGTAGTCGCGGCCTTGATAGCGATTCTGTTCTCATATTGGACCGGGACTCTTATTTACGACTACACTAGCCTGAAATTCTCACAGGCAGGACGCAGTACAATTAAGACAACTTTGGATCAATTCACAGTCGGCCTCTATCTCGCTGTCTTCGATGCTTTACTACTTGGCGTACTAACACTAGTATATGTACCCTCGACCGGAGCTGCGCTACTTATTAGTGGATCAGTATTTGGTTGGGTTCTAGCAACATCACGAGTCATCTCTAACCTGTTGGTGTCGTACTTTGCACCATCCTCTTTATGCTGACTTGTCTTTTCCTTTATTCCTTTCTATTCATTCTCGCACTTCTTGCATCACGATGTTGATAATAAGCTTCTCACTCTGAAATCAGCCGCCTGATGGTCGAATACCTGTTAACGACGGTTCAAGAGCCGTCGTCGGTGCTTGCGGCCGTATACGCTAGCGTTCTATCGTTTAAGGAACGAAATCTAGTTCTTGCTAAAGATTCTAGCCTGGAAATATATAATGTCAGCTCGGAGGGCCTCGAACTGGTCCACTCTATTCCGGCGCTGGGAAAAATCACCGCGCTAGCATCGTTTCGCCCAACTCACAAGTCATCAGGGTCCAAGAAGGATCCTCCATTGACAGATTGGCTATTCGTAGCACTTGAGAATAACCTTTGTTGTACAATCGCCTACGATGACGGGGAGTTTGTTATCTTTGACCATCTTTTGGAGTCATTTGGGCGCGTTAGTCCATCTTCTGGTCACTTTGTCGCTGTAGACCAAAACAGGGAATTCATTGCGCTTCATTCATGGCAAGGATACGTGAGCTTGTTCAAACTTCGGCCAAAGCCTACCGATCTCATCAAGGCTCCTAGTAGTGCCAGATCAAAGGAAGACGGAATGAACTCGATTTTTCAAAGCATCTCGGACGTGAATTTGGAATTGGTGACTGTTATAGCCCTAAAATTTGTTACGGGATTCAGTTCCTCAAGCTGCTTAGCTGTGCTATCGTTAGAGGCACAACAGTCAAAGGTTTTGACGCTGTACTCCATTGGTAACAATGGCACTAAGATATCCCCCATTCACGATACAAATGTCCCCGACGACACCCAACTCCTAATACCACTCCCGAGCGGTGGCCTTTTAATATGCAGTCCTTTCTCGGTAACGTACTATTATAAGCTATCAGATGATGACTCGGTCGATAGCAAAATGTTTCCAATTGACGTTGATGAACAGGAACTCACTGCCTTTGTTGTCATTGACTCCACCCGTGTGATCATTGGTACGAATGGGGGTCAATACATTTTACTAGTTCTGGAGTATGATGCTGAGATTCTCAAAGATATCGGTTATGTTTCAGTGGGACAGTCGTCCCCTGCAACAAGTATTGTACACCTATCGGGAAACTACTTATTTGCATCCAGTCACTTTTCTCATTCTGTTCTATTTCAACTGGACCTAAAAAAGCAAGCTATCCATCAATTGGTTACAATCAAGAATCTTGCACCAATATCTGATGTGCTGCCAATCTCGGAGGGCGCTACTGACAAGGGTATATCCTTCATTTTAGGCTCGGGGGGCTTTCACATGGGTGGGCTTAAAAAGATTACAAGAGGACGAGACGTCAATGAATTCGTTCAAATTGATCTTGGATCCTCTATTCAGAATGTCTGGTCCCCTTTCGAGGATACGATTGTCGTTTCCTTTTTAAACCAGACTACCAGGGCTTTCCGACTAAACGATGGCGAAGCCGAAGATGTGACTGAGGATCTGGGAATAGAAACAAACTCTCATACAATTGAGGTGGGGGTGTTCACTGATACTAGAGATCTTGCTATTGTCTCTTCTGGGCGGATATACACGTCGAACCGCAGCTACAGCCCGGAAACGCCATTGTCCTTTGGCTCAGCTCTGACTAATGTCGTGGTATTTTGCAGTGGAAAGCAAATGGGTGTTGTTGACACGAACCTAGAACTCCTCTGCCGGCATGAATTTGATCGAGAGATATCTGCGTTCGATGCTATCGACGGCTATGCGGTTGCTGGGTTCTGGAACTCAAGGAAAATTGAGCTCAGGGACACTGGTAGCCTTAGTTTATTAACTTCTATTGAAGTGAACCTCGACAACGATGCGCCAATTCGCTCACTCTGCATTAAGCGTAGACAGGGTGAATCCTTGACTATCACTGTTGGAACGGGAAGCGGCCAGCTATTGCTTCTGGACTATAATATCTCCACCAATCAACTGCGACATGATCAGACGATCAATTTAGAGCCCAGTCCAATATCTCTCCACCCCGTCTCTGAGAACGTGATTTTGGTCGATTCTAATCGTCGGTGTTCATTACTTGACCTTGGTGGAAACAAGATTATCCCCGTGCAACTTATTAATACCGAACTGGTTTCAGCTTGCCCTTTTCGCAGTAGTTCTAATAACACCAATTTGGTGGCCACGGCTTCTGGCTCTTCCATCAGACTGGTCTCCGTGAGTAATTGGACCAGTGTTGGGATCCAAGAGCTACAGTTGAACCAGCTGGTTCATAAAGTATGCCATGCTCCTGGAGAGTCTGGGCTAATATTTATTCTTACTGTGGGACTGAATCCGTTGTCTGGAGCTATCAAGCTCGTAAACAGCGACACTTTTGAAATCTTAGATTCTTATGAACTTGGGAAGCAAGAGACTGGCCAATGTATAGTCAGCATTCTCTCGGAGCAGATCTCTTTTCGTGGCGTCATGGTTGGTACCTCTATTGAGGAGGGCACGCATGATCTGGGCTCGGAAAAAGGACGAGTTCTCTTGCTTCAAATCACAAAAGAGCAAAAGATAGAAGTGGTAGACTCTCTTTCCGTTGCAAGTTCTGTTTATGACCTGCTTTACGACGAGGAAGATTTTTCGTCTCCAGTAACTAGGGTCCTTGCATCCATTGGCCCCATTGTACAGGGGATTTCGATAACCCCTACCGGGATTAATGAGGGCTTTCGTATCAGTCTTCTACCTGAGCGTCTATTTTCCAGTCCCAGTTTCACAGTTGCTATGTCTTATGATGGCAAATGTATTTTCTTTGGAGATCTGCTTCGTGGGGTTGGTGTCAGTACCATAGAAGATGGCGAATTAACATCCAGCAGTTTACAGGACCGCGCGTTTTCTACAGTAGATGTGGAGGGAATTGGGGAGAATCGATTTGTTGCGTCGAGCATAGATGGGGAGGTCATTTCTGGGCAGTCATCTACTCAGGGAGTCGTGTTGACTCATAAACAAGTGTTCAGCAGCCCCGTTAACGTAATCAAGCCGGTGAACCTTGGGCCCGGGATGAAGCCTACGGAGGGGGTTGGTTCGGCAGTAGTTCTCGCTACAACTGCCGGTGGTGTGTATCTACTCTGGGCTATCAACTCTGATCTTTACGACCGATTATTACCAATCCAGACTGCCGTTAAGGACCGCATTCCAGGAATAAACTACGGAAACAGCCGAGAATACAAAAGGTATGGATTTTATTTATATTATGACCATGATAATACTAACCTAGGTTCGATCAAGGATTTTTGGATGGCTCTGTGCTGAATAAACTTAGATATCTGAGCCCTGACGAGCAGAAAGAAGTGGCCAAAGAAAGCCCACCAGAGGAAGTCTTAGCTATATTGGATTCACTCGCTCAATGGTAATGCTTATAGTACTACTGTAGGATATTAAGAAGCTCCTCCATGGTGAGATTGTTGCGGAGTTCCTTTTTGATTTTCCCGTTCATCACACCGTCTGCCAATGCCCTCTTCTTTTCATGAAGATCGAAAATCCTCTCTTCGACTGAGTCTCTTACCACCATTTCGTACACATCAACAGCAGCTTTCTGCCCAATTCGATGGACACGATCAATAGCCTGATCGGTGACCATGGGGTTCCACCAAGGGTCAACTAATACTACTCGATTTGCACATGTTAAATTAAGACCCAGAGCTCCACACTTGAGGGAACACAAGAGTACTGGAACGGAGGGATCCTTCTTCAGTCTGTCCAAAGACATGTTCCTGGCATCAGCCTTCATGGACCCGTCGTAGCGAGTATGGGCAACACCATTACGATCCAATATGCCTTCGAGAAGATCGAGCATGGTTGTAAATTGGCTGAAAATAATGGTCTTTCTCTTCGGATCGCTTTTGATGATATCCAAAATCTTTCGAACCTTAGAGCTAGTTCCAGTATAGTCGATGTCGCCAGTTTCTGCTGTCTCTTCTTTGCTGTCAGTCAAAGAAAGAGACCCCATCAAGTCTTCAACGATTGTCTCTTCACTGGGCAAAGAGTTAATTAGCGACTCCTGATCGTCAGGATTCAACACCTGAGAGCAAAGTGCTGGGTGGTCGCAAATTTGTCGCATTCTTAGAAGTCTTACAAGCATTTGCACGTAGCTCTCTCCCTCCTCCGCTCCAGCTCTGATGCTCTGGACATGGCCCTTTACCTTGTCTGAGTATCTGCTGTATGCTTTCAACTCTTGTTCATTGAACTCCACCTCCACTTTATGAACACGACGTTCGGGCAACTCATAGCTACCTTTGAGAACCTTTTTGGTGCGCCTTAACATCACTGCTGCAAGATAGACATGCAATCGCTTTAGGACCACACGGTACTGATTTCTTTTGATTGGATCGCTTATCTTAAGTTTCCAAGCACTCGGATCATTATATGGTGCGACTCCGACAAATTTGATCAATGAGTATAGATCATCCACATTATTCTGAATGGGTGTACCAGTGAGGCACCATTTAGATTGACCATAGAGCGAATGGGCAGCTCTAGCCATTTTAGTCTTACTGTTCTTGATAGTATGAGCTTCGTCCAAAATAATCCTCCACCAGACAAAATCTCTCAATAGGTGGTCATCCGAGATGATTACATTATATGTTGTGATCACAACGTCGTAATCTTTGAATATAGAAGAGTCCTTAGTTCTCCTGGGACCGTGATGGAATATGACACGAAGGCCAGGAGCCTTAGTTTCAATTTCATCTTTCCACTGCATTCCTAGAGATAAAGGTCCAATTACGAGAGTAGCCTTGATAAGCTCCTTACTGTGTTCTCTCTCCTTAGTCTTTTCACTTGTCATTGGATTGGAGAGAATTAGCGCAATTGACTGAACAGTTTTTCCTAATCCCATATCATCACAAAGGAATCCCCCCTTAGCATTAATTTTCGGTCCCTCCCTCTTTAATAAGAATTCTAGTCCCCGTACTTGATGTGATAGAAGCGAAACTGTCAGACCATCTACCTTTTTCTTCTTTGGGTCATCCTCATCCTCACTTGATGATGTGGCACCCTCCGAAAGGGTCTCCAACAGCTCTTGAGCCTTCTCAACGATGCTTTCGCTTTCTGATGTAGAGCCTTGGTGGGATGGACTGGAGAATGCCATGGAAGTTGAGTCAGAGTCAGGGCGAATGGCAAAACTATTAGCCTTGGTACCCCATTGTCTCCCCTCGACAAGCATAGCGGTCTCCGATTCTGAAAATCCTTGATCCTTTAGTGGGCTCACAATCTTTGAAGTATCCACATCGTCAGAATTCAGGAGTTTAGCTTGCAAACGCTGCTCATTCCTCATAAGCGACAAGTCCGCAGGTCGACTCCACTGCATACTCTTTGGAGTCCAAGCCTCTGTGAGAGTAGAGTTGAAGCGATTGAACGGACGCACTGGGGAATTGAAAGTAGTTTTCGAAGGGGTGCTGTGTGGGTTTGGACGGTGCATTGGAGGAGGCCTTCGTAGGCCGGCCTCAGCCAAGGAATTCTTAACTTGGCTAACCTGTCCAAATTTATGCTGTTGATGAGTATGCGGTTTTGATGACTGTCCATGATGTTGCGCTTGCGCTTTTTGGGATTGTTCTAGCTGAGCAAACATGCCTTTCGGTCCTTTAGGAAACTTATTAGAACTGTTCCCCGGTCCATTAGTATGACTGTGTGAGTTAGGCTTTGAGGGGTCAGATGTTCTCGGTCCTTGGGGGAACTTGCTGGGACTGGCTGCCGGCTTACTCTGAACGTGTGAATTGGGTTTCGAAGAGAAAAATGCTTTCGGTCCTTTCGGAAGCTCTTTGGAGCTCTTTGAAGGTGATGAAGGCGATGTATTATTCCTGTCACCAGGCCCAAGAGAGAGTGAGCCAACTGCTTTAGACAGATCATCTTCGGTGGAGCTACTACTGGGCTTGAAATTGGGCTTAGATTTGGGGTCTTGCGGTGATGCTGTCTTCAACTTCGACTCCGATGCCCCATTTGGAACCGCCTGTTTGTTGATTCGAGGTTTAACTGGCGATCCAAGTACTTCTAAAAGGTCATCATCATCGCTTTCGCTAGAGCTATCTATCTGGGGAGCAGGTCCTCTACTTCTACTGGCTAGTGGACTCGAAGACAATCTCGCCATGATTTAGAGTGCGATGACCTGGATAGAAGGAGTTACCGCTATCAATAATATTTCTGTTTTCGTTATCGGTGTGTCACGTGACGGTTGCCACAGTACCCAGGGGGCCGAGGACCCTTAGCCGTGAGGGTTCCAACTCCACAATACTACGGGCAATATGGTGAGACAAATTAGTAGATGGATAAATAAATAACTATAGTTTACAGGATATCCCATCGCTGTAGGTACTCTGATGCTGACTCGATAAGCGGACCTGATCGATCGTTCATTAGATCTATTAGACCGTCGAGGTCGGAAGGTAGCTCGATCCCGGGGTCAATTTGCCGGGGCAATAAATCGAAGGTAGGCTTTTCGTGAGAAGTAGTATTTGAGATTTTGTCATGCAAGAACTCCAACACCTTGAGACATCGAGAAGCACCTGGCCATTCTGGCTGGACCTTTCGTAGAAAATTGAGGGCCCCTTTCCAAGCCACTGCCATTCTTTCGGTGTCCAACTGGCCCTGGAGCGCCTGGTGAAGCTTTGCTGCTAGTAGAACAGTCGCTGAAGTGTGAACATAAAAAATGTTATACCACATTGCAGGGATATTTGGTGTGTGTTGATTATCCACAATCAATTCGATAAGACTGCAGGCAGCGTCGAGACAGAGCTTTGAAGCAGAGAACTCAACAGAGTTTAAAAGCTCACTGTGAACTCCTGGTGTGTTTGTAGATGATGCAGGCAGGAGGGACGGTCGGTAGAGCAAAATGCGTACGTGCAGGAACCGAGCAAATAACACGTTTGTTTGACGAGGGTATGGAGAATTTGCAATGTTTTCCACTCGCAGGTGTGGAGGGATCTCCTTTTCAAACTGGCACAGTTTGATTTCTAGTCTTATAATATGTTGAAGCAGCTTGTCGCGAGGAATTGTTGATGATTGAGACGGAGAACTGGCTCCAGAAACGGGCACGTTATCATATAACGAAGTTAGTATTTCAGCCAAGATATCGTATAGCTTTGACGTTTGAACAAACACGTGTATCACTGAGGGTGGTGCTGACAAGGGAGGAGAGGCAATCGAGCTGTCCCCAATATACTCGTCATCTACACAGCAAGGTGGGTCAACATCGAACTTCTGGGGGACCATCAGAGGTCGCCCAAAGGTAGTAGATGTAATTCGTTCCAAAATAAGACAACCATACCAAAGTCTGCGGCACAGTTGTTGCTCAATGATGTTTGAGCGTGAGAGAATATACCGATCTCGGTGCAGACCGACCTCTTGAGCAACTCGAATCGCTAACCCAAACACATTCCAGCATGCAGCTGGGTTTTGGCTAGCTTGGAGATACTGCCCAGACAGCAGCAGAGCCTGTAAGAGCAGAATTGAACCTGGTTCGAAGATGTCGTAGCGCAAAAACTGACGGGAGCGATCATAAAATGCCTTCGAATTGACAAATGGGTCTGGATGAGGGCCAAGCAAAGCACCCAAAGCAAATACCAAGTTAACAATGCAGTAAAAAAGATCATCATCTTCTTCATAGCCCTCTCCAGTCCATATCGACTCATAGGCCCGCATGAAGGTGGGCTTGTGTACAAAGGGATACAATGAGTAAGAGTAGGCGAAATATGAATCCACGTACGAGTCCGCAGTTTTCCTGGGCGGAAACACCCACTCTCCGGAGGCAGAGGAGTGTCCTGGCCTGGACATCTGATATATACCCGAACCAGTAGACACCACGGATCCGTTTGTGGAACCCTTCCTGAAAACATTATCAGCCTCTGTAGAATCCAAATCTGGTCCTGAATCAGACTCTATCCTTCCTACATTAGCCGCTGCCTGAACTAGCTGTGCAAACGATGCTGCCGATGATGAACCGTAAAACTTTTCTGATCCGTCCCCTCCAGTTGAGCCCATAGCATCGCCCTGCGGAGGAGGCGACTCCTTTGCCTGAGAAGGCTGCGGAATGACCCCATTGGCGCTTGCAAAAGCTGCCTTGCGTTCTAATTCTTGAATGTACTGGGCGCTATATCGGCTTCTGAGCCTTGGGTTGTACACACAATGCTGATTTCTCTTGGAGCAGTTACCACAGATGGGTTGAGCGCCATCACAGCGAACCTTACGACTTCTGCATCGGTCGCACGCCTGCTCAACCCGAGCTTTTTTCCGCGCCTGCTCATCAGTAGGCTGGGTCATGAGATGATTTTAAACGCAAAATCAGAGGTCGGGAGTATATTCGGCTTCCCTTCCGACTCTATACGCCGCGCATAGAATTATGCGGGGTAGACCGTAGGACATTGATATGAACCTGCCATGAATTAAAGACATGGAGCTATTCACTGAGGGTTGTATATGACTACTGTAATCATGGAGGGACTATTAATGGGTACCATAATGCGAACGACTACCATAATTCACGGCTCAGTTTATTACCAGGCCTGGCAGCCGCTATTAGACCATGGATGTAATCATCTGTCGATGAAAGAGTGGACAATGCCATCTGTAAGTCGAAGATGGACCTGCACTGTCCTTACTCTCCATGGGTTCATGGACAGCTCCGTAGTGCCACGAACGGTTAATGAACTGTTTGACCAAGTGATGGAATACAAACTATGGAGGGTCTTTCCAATTCGCAGGAAAAGGGCCACCTGCTCTTCATCGCTGAACACTAGCCATCTATCATTTTTTGATCTAGACCTTGACAATGATACGGATGATTTTTATAGTATTTGCTCCACCGAGACCCTGTTGGAGGATTCCGACGATTTTTGGGTGGTGCATGAGTATAATTTACTGGATGATCCATGGGGTAGCAGCGATGAGCTTGATTTCCCCGATCCCAAACGGGTATCTCAAGTGTTTCGCAATTCCGGTAAGGGGCAATGTGATGTTTGTATTGCCACCGTTTGAACTTGTGCTTTGATACAGGCTTTGATATATTTGAACATATAAAATGAATTTTAGACAGAATTGCTAACCAACATGATAATGAAAGTGACTTGCTGCACTCGGTGCCATTCTCCGAGTGCGTAACGCGGAGTGAAAGCCGAGATGCTCGGAAAAAAGTGATACGTTAGGTTACCCCGGCATTCGCTAAACGGCACGGAAGGTACTCGATCAGATACCACCGATTCGGCAACGACCGGCGGGAGCCCGATCAGATAATTCCTATTTGGGAAAGACCTACATCTTGGCCCATCGGACGCCCGTTTTGCTTCCTGACTATCCCTTATAAACGTTTTCACTTTCGTTTTATAAAAGGAAGACATCCAAAATGACTTCATTCAAGCTCATGCTACAAATGGCTATCCATATGATAAAGTTCCGGGCTCGGGAGCTCTTAGAACAGTGCCGAGGGTATTTGCATCGTTTGACCTACACTCCAGGACCAAACCCTCGCAAGATTGTCATCGTCGGGGGATCGTATGGAGGATGGAGAGCAGCAAAGCTACTGGCTAACCGTATCCCCTCGGGTTATTCGATCACACTGATTGAGAAAAACAAGCATCACAACCATACTTTTGTTTTCCCTAGATACTGCGTATACGGAGGAAATGAGTCGCAGGCGTTCATTCCCCGGGAACACAGTGACCTTGACTTTGCCCCAAAGGGCGCTTTTGAAATGGTTTTTGGTGAATGCACTTCAGTCAGTCGCACGGAAAAGAATCCCTCGTACAAGGTCACCCTTAACGATGGAACTGAGCTTGACGCCTCATACCTCGTGGTAGCTACTGGAGTACATGCTCCTATCCCTACTCAGCTCAAGGACCAGACGAAAGATGGAGGAATCGCTGAACTGCAATCTGTACAGCAGAAGATTGCCGATTCATCTATCATTGCTGTCATCGGTGCTGGTGCTGCGGGGGTTGAGCTGGCTACCGATATTAAGTATAAGTATGGAAGCGAGAAACAGGTTGTTCTGTACAACTCGCGAGCTCATGTCCTTCCACGATTCCCTGAAAAAGTTCACGAAATGGCCGAATTCGAGATTCTTAATCTTGGTGTAGAATTGGTGCATAAGACTCGACCAACTATTATCGATGAACACACCTTGGAGTTGCCTGATGGAACAACTAAAAAATTCGATGCTGTTTTCAACTGCACTGGTGGTCGAGCTGCTTCGGGCCCATTTGAAAAGCTGCTAGATAATGTCATTGACCCTAAGTCAGGTCAGATTTCGGTCAAGCCATCTCTTCAAGTTGATGATAGCTCCTTGAGCAATGTTTTCGCTTTGGGTGATGTTGCTGACACTCCTGGGCCTAAGATGGGACGTGCCGCATTTTCTCAGGCAAATGTGGTTGTAGAAAACATTGTAAGGGATATTTACAAGCGCCCAATGCTAACATACACTCCCGCTTCTGTCGAGAATGCATTGCTGCTAACATTGGGGCTGTCCAAGTCTCTACTACACATGGATAACACTTTCGAGATGAAGGAACATCCAGAGGATCCCTCGATGGGCGCCAAGCGTATGTGGACCTTTTTCGACGTGGACTATGATAGAGTAGTGGAAGAAAAGAGCGGTTAAACCCAAATCGCAATAATACATTAATAATATTTTTTAAAGTGTAGGATTAGTTTGACTTGCGGTTAGCAATGAGACGAGCGACATTCTTGCCTGCTAGTGCATTGGTCTCCATTGTGCTGATAAGTGGATCCATACCGCTAGTGTAGAACAAGTTCTCAGCTACCTCGATCCGAGCTAATTCTGGAGTTGGAGCCATCACTGGGTAGCTGTACCATTGCTTTCTCCATACTGCAGAAAGAGGAATGCCTAGAACCTGAGTCAAATACTCGTCACTCAAGCGCTCGTAGGAAAAGAGCTTGTAAACGTGGTTACCGTTCTTTGTAACTCGGGCATGACCAATGCTTGTGATTGGAATGCTGTTATTCGAGGGTAGAGTCACAAGTTGTTCGTAAGTTTTTTGAGAGCCGAAAAAGTTATACTGAGCTGGGATAGGGGACAATACATGAGTAACATGGAGCTCAGTATAGTCTACCTTTGGTACAGCAATAGAGGGGTAGACATTGACTGTTGAATGGGCCCATGGGGTAGCCAATACCACATAGTCATAATACTCACCATCCACACTCCATTTGTCTCCAATCCTTGCAATGACATCTACAGAGCGCTCAAGTAGAACGTTGGCATTGGATCGTTTAACAAATTCTTGGAAGATGCGATTGTTACCTCCCTCAACCGCATATGATTTTGATTGAGCCTCTAGGCAAACAAGAGCTGCCAGTGGGTGAATTGTATGAAGGTCAGTAGCATAATTCACTCTTGTCAGGGCCTCAATAATCTGCGACTGGTATTTCTGACTAATTGAATGGTTAGCAAAGTACTCAGAAGCCGACGTCCAGTTGGCAAAGAGGGGCTCAATACCTGCTTCCACTGTCGCAGACTGGAGATCCTCAAAAGGGAAATGTTCAGAGTAAAGAGTCAAAAACTTGCCAACCTGCTCCTCTCTTAAACGATCAGCCCAGTATGGCGCCAGGCCGAACGATCGCACTAAATGAAGCAATTGCAAATACTTGTTTGCTCTGGGAAGCTCAAATACGAAACCCGATCCATCCCACACTCCTAGATCATAATCATCTTTGACGTTCGGAGCAATATCGGTTGTGAAGTTGAATTCCCTGGCAGCATCAGACAGAATGGAATTTGCAGCCACAAAAATAGCTCCTCCTTGCTCAAAGGTCTCACCATCAATTTCAATTGTCTTTACTCGACCTCCGATATAGTCATTCTTTTCATAAATAGTAATGTTCAATTCAGGATTGTACTGCGACAAATGGTAAGCAAACGAAGAGCCCGCCGCCCCGGCGCCAATGACAGCTACCCGAGTATCATTAAACTGGGGAACACTTCCTATACCCAGGTAAGCTTGGAATGCCGCAGCTGAGTTGGCTAGCAACGATTTCCAGTTCATCGTTCAAACACCTTTCTAAGAGTGAATACGCGACTCAGGAGAGTATCCCCGGTAACCAGGGGGGAGCAAAGAGGGATGACGAAATTAGCCCCACCTTGTTGATAATCAAAATGGCCTGGGCAAAGCTCCATGTTGAGGTAACTACAAGAAGGTCTCTAAATAGCTATTTTGTTCATAGATGCACTAGTTAGCATAGCTCCCATGAGGGTTTTGAAAGGAATCACTTACGTGGTCTAAAATTCCATCTGGCGGTGATTGAGAGAAGGAGTCCATCCCTTGGGCGAATTGCATCATCATTCCCGTAGCAAGATGCCATGAAATATGGCAGTGGAATGCCCATATTCCTTTCAGTTAGCAATTTAAAGTTAAACACTCTTCGTGGTCTTACCAGGATTGTCGGCACGCCATCTCAATACAGTGTGTCCGAACGCAGGCACTGTTACCGTATCTCGAAAGACGGCCTTTTCGGTCTTGTAGAATGGTATATAACTAGGGGACCAATGTCCATTGGTCTTTTTGGGTGTATGGGTATGAACGACCCAAAAGTCGTGCCCATGCTTGTTAGCAGAGGAATGCAAACTCGGACATTAACTTACCAAATGAAATGGGTGAGGGGACTCATCTCCATTGTTGACAATGAGTTCCACTACAGAGCCAAGGGGTACTGGGACAACTATTTGGTGGCCACCCCATTTTTCTGTCGGTGCATCGCCAGTGAGCGTATTAGTGGTAATTGAAGCGTTTGTGAGCTCTAACTGTGTCAGTAGGTTCGGAGACCCAATTGCGGGAATCCAACTTGTCCTATTGAAGAATGAATAGGGTGCTCGGTTGTTTCTCTGCAGCTTCATAATCTTTGCATAGACAATGACTTGGATATCAGCTTCCGGAACTGGTACGTCATGAAGAGGTTCTAACAGTCCCTCCTCAACGTCCAAGCACTGGTCACGCTTTGTAAACCCTGACAGTTTAGAAGAAATCCTTCTCACCAAGTCCTTTGCTAGATCTCCAATTGATCCCCTCTGAATTGTAATTGTAGCCGTTGCTACAGGATCAAGGTAAGGATTGACGTAGTTAAAGCAGTCGGTATCCATTTCGGCAATCAACTGCCCTTGTCCTTTTCCTCGTGCAGCATAAATTAGGGAATATCTCTGTCCGGCAGATATTGGCAACTCTTTCGTATGGAATCTTTTGATGGGTGTTGAATCTGCTTCTATGACCTCGAACTCGTCTCCAGCAATCGAGACGACGAAATTGGCCATTGCCGAAGTGTTGATAAGTCTAATGCGATAGCGTCTACCGGATACCATGGAGAAGTGAGCACTCTGCGCCAATTCTGAAGAACAATTGAATTTGTCATTGAGTAACTTTGAACAATCAAACATACCGCGCCCGTTTATCAATCCATTGTCAGGCACAGGCTCAGATCCCCCGCTTTCTCTGGACAAATACCACTCAACCACATTAGAGGATGAGTCAAAGTAATGATCGTGAACCATGACTACCAATTCTTCATCGTAGTCTCGAAGATAAGGATCACTGTCATCACTGACTATCAATGCACCAAACATACCATCTGTTCGCTGTAGTTCATAATGGGAATGCCACCAATAAGTCCCGGCTTTGTCTACAGTAAATCTGTACGTGAATGACTCTCCAGGGGGGATTCCACATTGAGTGATCCCCACCGCCCCATCCATGAAGTTTGTACCATTTTGATGAATCCCATGCCAATGGATGGACGTCGATTCATTGAGATTGTTATGAACTGTCACAGAGATCATATCTCCGACCTTAGCTTGGATAGCAGGCCCTGGAAATTGGCCGTTGACCAGGATGAGGTCTTTTTCTATCCCGTCTGGTGCCCGTCGGTACTTCTGAACGGTCCACTCATAATGCGAGTGGTCCAATTGTGGTGTGACAGAGACCCTCTTTGCAGCGAATAGAAAGCTGTACTGGTATAAAGTGTAGAACCATGCCAGAGCGACGAAGCCCACTACTACTATAGCTCTGCGGAGCATGTTCTTAAGGTCGTCGCTACCCCGGCGCTCGGATCACAGCAAACACATGTGTTAATGGTAACATATTAGTGGCTGCTTAAATATCAGGAGAGCAAGGTCTTGATAATAGTGATTTGACTCTGGGGCAAGATGTACGGAAACGAGAGAGGTACGAGAGATCGATGAATATTGCCTATTTAGAACGTGTATAGACGTGATGGATAGAAAGGGTAGCAGTGCTATTAGTATTGCACAATTAGGACCAAAAGAATGGAAAACGTGCAGGCAAGCCTAACAAATGTATTGTACAAAAGACTTTTATAACATACGCTGAATGCAATTGTCCTGGAACTGGTTGACGGAATCCAGCTTTTCCCACCATTTGAACAGGTATGATTCACAGATGAGCTTGAACCAAGGGGTAAAGGTGAGAGCAGGGTCGTTGAACATTTGTCGGAGCTCGTCAGCGCTAACATACCGAGTGTCACGCACTTCATTAGGGTTGATATTAAGAGTTGGGTCGGATCGAATGAACAGGATGTAATCAATCTCGTGCTCTCCCCACACTCCAGAACTAGGGGCCACATAATGGATTCGAGTCAAAAAGTCAAACTTATCGAGGGGAATGTCCTCCTTTTGGATTCCCAGCTCATGGTCAAGCTTTCGCTGCGCGGCGACCTTCACTCCAGCAATGGACGAGTCCAAATCGCGGCCCAATTCACTAGGCACAGCCAGGGGGTGAGAGCAGCAGGTGTTAGTCCACATGGAGGGGAAGGTAATCTTTTCGTCTGCTCGCTGCTGCAGCAAAAGCTTGTTCTCAGAGTTGAACAGGAACACCGAGAAGGCTCGATGAAGCAATCCCTTGTTAATATTGTCCATGAGATGGGTGGTCTTCTTTGAAGAGTGTCCGACAGGAGCGTCGTCCCAGTCGAGGACGATACATCGCTCTTCCATCAGCTTAATCTGCTCCTCATCGTGACCTTCAAACACACTATTGTCCCCGGGTTGCTGAGAGGTAGCCTGAGAAGAGGCAGCGTTTGATGAGAATGCAGTCACTCCAGGAAACGCGAGAATCTCCTCGGTAGACAGGCGAGGGACAGATCCTTGCACCTGCACGGTCTCACTTCGGACAGGCTCAGTTTGAGTTTGGGACATTTCTCTCGGTTCTTGTCTGTCCGGAAATATAAACAAATATTCAACCTTTCTACTAGGTACTTTTTTTTTTTTTTTTGACCGGGCCTTTAGTCGATCTCACAGGGGGTTGAAGATGTCAAGAACCGGGTAAGTAGAACGTTGGGTGACCAGGAACAAAACCGTCCTGCTGTTGAAGATTGTTAATAGGGCTCTTGTCCAAGTCATGGCTCTAGTACTATGGGCTCTATAGCAATCCTACATGACTATTTTGCAGCTCTGTGGGAACACTTTGAATCGGTGTTGCGGTGGTCCCATGAGGCGTAATCGACAAGTTTATTTTTTGGTAGGTATATGCGTCCGCACAGTGCTGTTGTTCTGTTATCAGATTAATAAACCGTGGGATCTCTGAGCCGCACCATGGGACATGCCGAATCCGAGCCCCGAGGCGGAACATCTCATCGGGCCCTCCTCGGTTTCGGTCTCGGAACCGAACTGCCTACTACGGCGCCTCAGTCATCGGAGGGTCCCTGTTCCTGATCCACAAATTATCCTCGGAACGTTGATCAGGGCAAAATAACTGATATGACGGATGCAACATCTCTGAGGGCAGCAACAGCAAGTAAGCTCACTGCGGTCCAGCATCCCGACGACGGCCTCACAAGAAGCTCATGATATTCATCAACAAGACGGGGAGCTGCACAATCATCTCATGAGCGTCTCATGAGCACCTCGTGCGTCTGACAATCATGCCATTCCATATCATGAGCAGGACGGATATCACAATCGCACGCGCGTGCACCGCGTGCACCGCGGACAATAACGGACGTCTCATGAATGTCACACACGTCCCAACATACACAATACAACAAGAGCACGCGCGCGAAGATCACAACTATTCATGGAAACAATGAGCTGTTCAAATCACATTGGTCATCTTTATCAGTCTCATGTCCCGGAGAATGTCCCGGAGAAGTGTTGAGCAATGACCTGATGTTTTGTGGCCGCAAACCGCAACCCACACAGTTGTCCCTTATCAGCTCGTGCCATAGCAGAGCTCCAGGCCGGCGCTTAGATGCCTTTGGTGGCGAATTGATCATTGGTTCCGACATCCGTCCCTATCTCATCTTGGCGATCTCTTGAGCCACCGTTACACTACGGAATCCCGCTATCTGCACGGCGGAGTATCACAAGCTCGTAGGAGATCCGATAGGATTTTTCCCGGCTGACAAAAACCTGTGATGCGGCGTGAAAAAAACTGCACTCAAACGGCCACATCAGCCAGTACAGAACATTACCATTTCGAGCGCCCAGGCATCATCGTTTGATAATTGATCCTGTGCAAAGGAAAACATCAGCCACAAAGTAAGTGCATGTGACAAAGATGCTGATATGCAGATGAGCCCATCGATCCAAGGATGGTTTGTGTCTCGGAACAGGGTGGAACTGCGCGATGAGCAATGGAAAACGGATAAATATATAAAGCCTGGACCAGTGGTTACTTCCGAGGTTTATTTTTATCCTAATTTCCATTAATCTTTACTACTAACTGATAACCATTCATCGCCGAGCATGCTGTTCCTAGAGACCAAATTGAGGACACTGTTGTCTAAACCCTTGTCGAGGAAGAACTCACCAAATCATTCACCATCACTGTCTCCTCGAATGTCATCAAGTACTAACTCAGTGTCGGACAACCAGAAACGAGTAACCAGACCTGACAAGGAGGCCTTCCAGCTCAAGCTCACCGAGCTGGAGAAGGAGCTCAAGGTTAAGGAGAAGGAGGTTGAAAAGGCCCGAAACGACGTCAAGCACGCCCTGGGTAAGGGTCAGTCCAAGCAGAACTTCAACCACGATGTGCTGCGTGCCGAATTGGACCAGATCCGGGCCAAGCAGGCCAACCTCAAGACTGACCGTAACAAGGTTCAGGCTGAGATCCGCACCATTGACGAGCGAATCAAGAAGAATGTCAAGGATCTCCAGAACAAGCGGGCCAAGGCCAACTTCCGATCGGTCGATGAGATTGATGCTCACATCAAGCAGCTCAAGGCTGCCGTGGACTCTGGTAACCTCAAGCTGGTTGAGGAGCGTCAGACTCTGAACGAAATCTCCAACCTTAACAAGCTGCGAAAGAACTTTTACACCTTTGGTGAGGCCCAGACCGAGATTGACCAGGACAAGGCCAAGCTGGCTGCTCTCCGTAAGAGCCTTAATGATCCTGAGGTCCAAGCCCTTTCTGACCGTTACAAGGAGATCACCGCCGAGCTTGATGCCTCCCGTGCCCAGCAGCAGGAGGCCTACAAGAACCGATCCTCTCTGTTCGACAAGCGAACTGCTGCCGAGAAGGCCCGCAACGACGTGTACGCTCAGATCAAGGCTCTCAAGGATGAGCACTACGCCAATGTGCGTGCTTACCGAGAACAGTCCAAGGCTGACCAGAAGGCCCGAATCGAGCGGGAGAAGGCTGAGCGAGCCTCTGCTGAGAAGGAGAAGAAGCTGCGTGAAGCTCGGGAGAAGGTTGAGACTGCTTCTGAGCCTGCTTTCTCCAGTCACATTGCCACTGCTGAGAGCCTGCTCAAGTACTTTGACACTGCCGACAAGTCTGCCGGTCAGGAGAATGGAGCTGAGGAGACCAAGACCTGGGACCTCCCCGAGAACGCCAAAATCATCCAGAAGAAGGACGAGCACTTCTTTGCTGGATTCGGCCACAAGAAGAACAAGGCCAAGGGATCTAACCGCAAGAACGATAAACTGTCCATGGACCTGGGAATCATTGAGGACCTGTCTCTGCTTAACATCTCTGTTCCTGCCTCCAAGGACGAAATCCCTACCACTGTAGAGAAGCTCAAGGAGAAGCTCCAGTTTTACCGAGACAATGAAGACCGTGTCACTCAGGAGCGGGTAGAGCGTGCTAAGGCGGATCTGGCCAAGATTGAGGCCGAATCCGAACCCGTTTCCGAGGCTTCTGCTCCTGCCTCCACTGTCGCTTCTGAGCCCGTATCTGAGACTGCTAGCGAAACAAAGGTCGATGCTTAGACTAGTCTATTGATATAGGTTTAATGAATAATAGACTGCATATTTCCTTACTATGTTATCTTGTTTACCATCATTTGTAGAGTATTAATTTTGTGTAACCGCCTTGAACTTTAACCATATTAACTTCATTTGTCGGAGTCGGGGCGCTATACTACACAACAGACAGTCAGAATGTCCAAACCTCCGAGAGCA
>PPJH02000024.1:0-174974 GCA_003705705.2 Blastobotrys raffinosifermentans
GTGCTCTTTTGGCAACTGAAAACTATATCCCCCAAGCCTACTCCGCGGAAGAGGCAAGAGTGTGAGAAACGAGTGTTGTGTGAGTTTAATCCCTCCCCCATTTATTATTATTTTTCCCTTCTATTTTGTGTAATTCCCACTGGTTTTGTTCAAGATTAAGATTCGAGGTGAGCGACCGACCTGAATCCTGTGCTGCGGTGTCGTGGAGTTAGGATGAATGAGTTAAAACGAAATGGCGACTCGCTATTTGAATCGCTAGACGACAGTGCGGTTCCCGCCAGTATACCGGCCAGCGTGCCTCCAAGTAGTAGTGCTCCTGCTGCCGTTGACAGGACCGAGGACGAGGAGGACAGGGACGCTACCATTACTCTTCGAGCGCTGGTGTCGTCCAAGGAGGCCGGAGTGATTATTGGAAAGGGAGGCAAGAATGTGGCCGACATGAGGGAAGAGACCCAAGTGAGGGCAGGAGTATCAAAGCCAGTGCCTGGCGTTCCTGACCGGGTGCTGACCATTACCGGTACTGTCAATGGAGTTGCCCGGGCCTATGCCATGGCCGCCGAGACCCTTGTAGAGAGCCCTCCTCCCCCGGCCACCCTTATCCACTCGCTGTCGCCTCCTCCTCCGCCAGGCATTGCCACCATTCGTCTGCTAATTTCCCATCAGCAGATGGGCACGGTCATTGGACGCCAGGGGCAAAAGATTCGTGCCATCCAGGAGTCATCCAAGGTTCGAATGGTAGCGTCCAAGGAGATGCTGCCTCAGTCGACGGAGCGTATTGTGGAGATTCAGGGTATTCCCTCGGCGGTCAAGAATGCCGTGTACGAGGTAGCAAAGTGCCTACTTGCCGACTGGGACCGGTCTGCGGGATCCATCCCCTACAGCCCTCAGCCATTTAAAGGGGGGCTGCGGTCAGTGTCAATGACATCCTCGGGACCCGGACCAAGGCCCGTGGATGTTTCTTCTAATGCTGGAACTGCTCGTACAAGTGCCACCGCTACCACCAGCACCAGCACCAGCACCACCACAACCACGCCAGCCGAAGAGGCATACCGCGAGATTGAGGTGCCGTCAGCGCTGGTCGGCTGCGTGATTGGAAAGGCCGGCTCTAAGATCCAGGAGATTCGCCAATTATCAGGAGCTCGGATTTCAATTGCTCGCTATGCTCATGATGAAAGCGGCAACCGTCTGTTTACCATCCGAGGCACTCCAGAAGCAAACCAAAAGGCCCTGGACCTGCTGTATGACCAGATTGAACAAGAACGGGTTCGACGCAACCTGGAAGAACCACCCCGCATTTGACTCCCATGACGACACGACCACGACCCTACGCACATTTTTAACTCATCTTTTTTACTTTTCCCTTTTGCCATCTCTACCACACATTGGTTATTCATTTGTTTCCCTTTCACCTCACTTTTTACCTCACCTCTCACCTCATCTCACCTCTCACCTCATCTCACCTCATCTCACCTCATCTCACCTCATCTCACCTCATTTCATCTCATCTCATCTCACCTCATTTCACCTCACCTCACCATTACCTCCATTCATCCTTACTCAATGACACTACACTACACGACCTGACCTGACCCCCGCCCCAAGTTACGACCTCATCACACGACCCCCACCACACAAATGACATTGGCCTAATTCACACGACTTCGACCCTAATTCACACGATCTCTGCCCTAATTCACACGACCCCTGCCCTATTTCATCATTCATCCCCCTTGCACTTGCCCTAATGACCCCTCAAACGACCCTAACGACCTTTCACACGACCACGACCCCTTACGAACTCATGACATTGCCCTGTCGCGCTAATACCCCCTCTAGCCACTGTTAATTGATTTACTATTTCTCCCCAATGTAGTTAATGAAGCCAGTGACTGATTCATTATCAGTAGCTACGTAGCTCCACATTATTGATCTCCGAAGGGTGCGGCGTAATTTTTTTTGATTTCTTGTGTTTATCGGTTGCCGTTTTGGGCAAGGGTGCCCCTTGAGGTGCCGTGGACGTCAGTAAACAGTGCATAGATTCTGTTAACATCTTCAGTGAATCTGACAAGAACCGATCACGATGGAGAATCGAATGTTACAAGAGTCGAACGCGTTTCGACTGGCCGGGTTTGAGACTATAAATGACAAGGTCTTGCGAGAGATGAACGAGAGAGCAAAGGGGATTGCTCAGAAGTTTGATACCCCTGGGTCCCCAACAAGGACTCAAACCACTTCATCGTTAGCAGCGCAGGCAGCATCTAATAGCAGGTCGCCGAGGAAGGGACACAAGAGGTATTCCTCGATTCACCGCCGTCAGTTTGCAAAGATGGACTCGATAGCCAACCATTATGCGGTCAAAAGGGCCAATGGGACCATTCCAGAGTCCAAGAATACGTTTAATTATGGCACTAGCAGTGCACAGAGTAACAATTTTACAAGCAGCGCTCGCGGTACCACTACAAACAGCAGCACAACAAACTGGAATAGCATGAATAGCATGCCAAGCAGGAGTGCTCAGAACACAAACAGCACAAACAGCAGCAGTAGTGTCAATGATAGTCCCGATGGAAAGAGAACATCGGCTATGCAAAAGTTTGTGGACTCTCCCACAAAGAGACGGCGAATGGGTAACAGTGGATCTACGAGCTCGGCAATACCAATTGACTTTGGTCCGTCATTGACCCCTCACCAGGACATTGCAGAGCAACAAGAGCCTACAAAGACACCCAAGGAACCTCTCAAGGAACCTGTCAAGGCCAACCGGCATTTTGCTACTCCTGTCCAACGATTGCCAAAAACAATTCGACCTCCAGCCCGTTCTACATCCAGTTCAACATCCAGTTCTACATCCAGTTCCAGGTCTAGTTCAGGTTCCAGCTCCGGTTCTAGTTCCAACTCGGCAAAGAGCATCAATTCCACACCACACAATAATTCTACAAAGACCAGTCAATCCGATGCCACTACTGGTACTGGTACTGCCTCAAGACTGCCAAAGAGCAAATCTACTCTAGGTCTCAGTCCAACCAAACCCAGACCTGGCACCACTGGCTCCTCTCACAACACCCATAACACTCATGGAACGCTGTCTACAATCCCCCCAAGACGAGTGGAACAAATGCTCAATAGGCTCCCCGTCACTAGTCACGAACCTACATGCACATCCAAGCTGCTGTCCAAATTGCCGCCGCCCCCTTCAGAGTCAAAGACGTTAAAATCCTCCCCGTCCATGAACCAGCTCCGAGGCAACAGTCGAATCCCCATCCACAACCCCGACACCAGATCCCGGCTCGCCAGATCAAAGGACATGGCTAAATCATCCCCCAACCTACGGGGGCTTGCAAAACGTCGATAAGACCCGCCCAAACCTTTTTGCACTAGATCAAACCCCTCTCCCCACCACACTCACACACTCATCGCATTTGCTACATTGCCATCATTCACCGTTGCCAACGTTACCATCGGCTCATGACCTGCCTAAGCCTTGGCCCAACCTTGTCTTTCAAACTCTTTCTTATTGAATCTATAACCGTTTTAACTGCTTGGCCTGTTTCGTGGGGAACTGCACGCGTGCATCCGTGCAGGGGAAAATTTCACTCTTTTGCACTCCTCGGTATCCCAGCAACCACATGCCCATCTGATTCAATTCTGGTGGCCCAGCAACCACCACCAAACACCACAGGAGCCTTCCCCGCTCACAGCCCAACGTCCGCTGTGGCCATTGTAGTCGCGGCCACTTGTGTTTTATTTATCTTTTATATTATCTTTTGTATACCAAATCATTTCTTAATCAATTTATGTCTGTGAATCCATTGGCCGTCGGAGCGATAAATTCGGACCTTTTCGGAGCGCGGATCCGGGAAACTCTTGGCCAATCAGTGACCGCGGTTGCGCGGATCCCTGCCCCATGGAGTAACTATCCACTGCCGGGTAACGTCCCCTTACGGGGCGTCGGTCCCATTCGGATTCTGCGAGTGACACCGGTTAAAAATTTTTAAGACCCAGACGCATTTGCAGCTAATATAAATATACGGCTCCGGTTCTTCAAGTTTTTTTTTTTTCTTCTTCACCTAGTGTCGTGCCCTCAGAGTAAAAAAAAAGCCAAAAATGAGTGAGAAATCTGTAAGTATTGGATTTGGAACACGCTGGCTAAGGACGTTGTAATGTGGATGGGAGCGAACGGGAGATTACTGTCGCTTGCTGGAGGTTTGGAGGTTTTAGGGAGTTTTGGATCATGATTATTATTTTACAACTACCAATAATAGTATTATGATCTATCTCTCTATCTCGAGCCGATCAAGTTTTTTTTACAGCACAGCTGTGAAGCTACTGTGAAGCTTTTGTCGAACCTGTTTATTGGCCTGCGGTTGTGCTGTTGAAATTTCATATTCCGAGCACGCGATTGCAGCCAATGAGAGGCTGCAAAATTTTCACCCAGCCGCGCGGCTCCCGGTGTCCCCCTGGTATCCCTGTGGTATCCCCTTGGTATCCCCTTGAATACCTTGTAGTATCCACGGTGTTTGCAACGTCCTGACCTAAAAAATTGCCCAAAATTCAATGTTCTAACTGTAGAACTTTATGGTCGACTTCCTCATGGGAGGTGTGTCCGCCGCCGTCTCCAAGACCGCCGCTGCCCCCATCGAGCGTGTCAAGCTTCTGATCCAGAACCAGGATGAGATGCTTAAGACTGGTCGTCTTGCCCGCAAGTACGACGGTATCATGGATGCCTTCAAGCGTACTGCCGCTGACGAGGGTGTTGTTTCCTTCTGGCGAGGAAACACCGCCAACGTTATCCGATACTTCCCCACCCAGGCCCTGAACTTTGCCTTCAAGGACAAGTTCAAGAAGATGTTCGGTTTCAAGAAGTCTGAGGGCTACTGGCCTTGGTTCGCTGGTAACCTTGCTTCCGGTGGTATGGCCGGAGCTACCTCCCTTCTGTTCGTCTACTCCCTTGACTACGCCCGAACCCGTCTTGCCAACGATGCTAAGAACGCCAAGTCTGGTGGTGACCGTGAGTTCAACGGTCTGGTCGACGTTTACAAGAAGACCCTCAAGTCTGACGGTATTGCCGGTCTGTACCGAGGATTCGGTCCCTCCGTTGTTGGTATCATTGCCTACCGAGGTCTGTACTTCGGTCTCTACGACTCTCTCAAGCCCGTTGTCCTTGTCGGACCTCTTGAGGGATCCTTCCTCGCTGCCTTCCTTCTGGGATGGACCGTCACCACTGCCGCCTCTACCGCTTCCTACCCTCTTGACACTGTCCGTCGTCGTATGATGATGACCTCTGGACAGGCCGTCAAGTACAAGGGATCCTTCGACGCTTTCAAGAAGATTGTTGCCGCCGAGGGTGTCATGTCTCTGTTCAAGGGTGCCGGTGCTAACATTCTCCGTGGTGTCGCTGGTGCTGGTGTGATCTCTCTTTACGATCAGCTCCAGAAGGTTCTGTTCGGAAAGAAGTTCTAAGCATGTACTTTTCGTAATTAGACAGGCTACTTTCCAATCTATCCATTAGACCTTACACATTTTCTACATTTAGTTTTATCGTCATTTCCTCGCTCTCCTTTTTTTTCAACTGCGATCAGATGCTGCTCGTTCATGTCGGATCTCCGGGCCAGCCGTGGGTACAATTTAAACTTGCCTGTGCCATCGACAGACTTCCCCGGTTACAAATCGTTGGCAGGTTATCATTTTATTCAACTGTCTGTTACGGTTGGCTTTTTTTTTTGCACAAAGGACCGTACTGGACGTTAGAGTACTAATTTGACCGCTTAGATCTGGTCAAATCCCCCTCTTGTTACCTCTAATTTGCCATTCTATACCCTCTAATCCATAATGTCGGATCACTTTGGCTTCCGAAGGTCCGAAGACCCCCCCGCTAAGCGACAGCGAGTGTCCCAGGCCTGCGATAGTTGTCGACGGAAAAAGATAAAATGTGATGGAAACAGGCCTACCTGTACAAACTGCTCCAACTCTGGCGCCCAGTGCGTGTATACTGATGTTCCTCGTAAGCCTCGGGCGGTCCGTAAGCGTACGACGTCGTCGTTGACGGACCTTGAATCGAGGTTGGAACGGATCGAGTATATGCTAGAGGCTACCTTGGACCCCAAGCTCAAGGCGTCCATGCCTCGATCCATGTCCTCCCGAAAGCGCGGCCATGATGATGATTATAATAATTCCTTTGACGGTAACGATGACACTAACGATGGAGGCGAAGACGCCGAAGACGACGACGGCCATGAAGACGAAGACGAAGAGGGCGAGTCAGAAAAGGAATGGCTCAGAGATGAAAACATTCCCCTGACTTCGCATATCATTGGCGTACAGCTCAAGGGCAAGGTTGACAAACACTCTGACGCTTTCACCGTGTCCGCCAACCAGGGAATTGAACAATTTTGCACTGCGGGAACAATCTTCTCAATCTTCACAAAGACTGGAATGAAATGGGTTGCCGAAAAAGTAGGCGATCCTACCATTCCTGAAAAGCTGTCTCAACTGTTCACTTCGATCCACTCCGACCATGTGTCGGCCCTTCGCCCGTACGTTGAAACTAATAATCACAAGTTAGTTCCCAGTCCCCAAGTTGTTGATCTGGCTTGCCGAATGGTCTCGCTTTGTAAAGAGCCGTGGGATATCCTGGTGTCCGAACAGGAGATTCGCAGACTGGTTCGCTCCCTGAGCGATCCCAACGAGCCTCCAATTGGATATGCCGAGAATCTGCTCCTTCATTCGATATGCGCTGCAGCGATTCCGTTAGTTATATATGCTGGCGAGTCGGAAAAGTATTTAAACATTTCTCGACAACAGGCATGGGAAATTCAGGCCGCGCACACTTCGGCAGCAATGGCTCATATCTATAATGTTACCATTATGGGGCCCAGTATACTCAGTTTGAGAGCAATGTTGGTGGCAATTATTTCATTCCACATCTGTAACGCTCACCCCATCGAGGCACTGACCCCATTGGCACTGCGGTTCGCGTACATGCTTGGTCTTCATCGCTGGGAATCGGTGCACGGACTGCCTGCTGAGGAGGCTAATAACCGTCGCCGGCTGTGGTGGATGGCCTATAATGTGGACTGCGATGTAGCTCTCAAGATTGGAAGATGTCCTGGAGTGTTGGAGTTTGACATTTCTCAAAAGCTCCCTGATCCAACCCCCATGTTTGCAATGCTTGACTTTGACGTGTACAACGCTCTCAGCCGATTAGGAATAATTTTCGGCCGGGTATACGAGAAGTTATATTCGGCCCAGGCCTCACTCAAGCCTCCCTCCGCCCTTATTAGGGATATTTTGGAACTTGACAAGCAGCTGCTAGAATGGTACGAGGGTGTTCCTGAAAAGTATCGACCAGGGTCGGACTTGTCCTTTTTGGACCAACACTTTGAGGCTGCCCGGTTCAACAGGGAGTCTGAGAGCAATGTGAAATTCTTTGTATTGGGGCGGGGAATTCTCCATCTTCACTGCTATTATTTCCAACTCATTTCAATGCTGCACCGAATTACCGCTTACCACCCATCGTGGGTATATGCTACAATGACCGAGGACAAGAATACTAACAATTCACCTTCTACCGCCACTGGTACTACTACAAATACAAACGGGGCTAATACTGGGCCTAACTCATGCGCTAGCACCCCTAGTGGATCCATCAAACCTCCTCGGAGTGCTGGCAAATATGCTAGATTATTCCAATCCCTGGAAATTTGTGTCAAGTCCGCCCGAGAAACTTTGGCTATGGTAAAGAGAGGCCGAGGATGGGGTAATGAGCACTTGCCAGGAGCGGCCTTTTATGCCTCCAATTCATTTATTACCTTGTTCATCAAGTGCCTGTCCAGACCACGGGATAGTTCTGTCAAGACCGATCTTAGCCTCATGTACGAGGTGGTGGATATGTTCAATGCTATTGATGAGTCGCTTATCCCTCAGTTTTACGATTCAAAGAAGAAGAACATTTCTCAGTTCTGGTCCACTCTGTTTGAGCTTGCCCAGAGTTATGTGATTCGGGCCCAGAATTCCAACAGTCCTGCTAATTCTGACAAGGTCAACACTCCTGATGCTGATAAAACCAAGGTGTCCATGAGTCCCATCACTGGACCATCTCAACAACCAGCGCAAGCTCATGCCGGAGGATTGGGATATGGAATTCCATTGGTAAACGCTCAGTTGAGCCAGATGGAACCGGGCCTAAATCAGGGCCATCCCAATGGACCTTACACTGCCGACGCTCAAAATGGAGCAACACCAAGTGATGGAGGAATGTTTGACATTTCCAACGGCGAGATCAGCTTGGCTCAGGGATTGTACCAAATGTCTTCGTACTTTTACGCATGGGATCCGGACCTCTTCTATTCCGACACAATGATTAACCCCCAATAGACGGACTAAATAGACTACCACTACGAATATGTATATAGCGCCATGAATTGAATACCTAGATTGAATGAATACATTGAATGAATACCTAGATTGAACCTACTGCCAACTAGCTACTGCCAACTAACTACTGAGCGGAGAAGCATATATACAAAAATCAAAAACTCCTAAATGCCAAAATGGGCTAGCTGTGGTTAACGCCAGAACCAGCCAGAGGAGCCCTTGTTTTCCCCATTCTCAACAGTCTCTTTGACAGACTTCGTACCGTCGTCGTACCACTTTTCTACACGACGCTTGGTCTCCAATTGACCTTCGTTGTTAGTGATGGTCTCGGAAGTGACACTGGTGGACACCACCCGCTTTCCTGCAGACTCTGCTTCGGATTCGGCAATGAAGCGAGTGGGCTTGCTCAAGGCCTTTTGGAAGGAATCATGTTCCTTTTTCCCCTCGAGCTCTCGCTGCTGGCGCTCCTTGACTGCTACTTGGCGCATGTGGCGTCTCCAGTCCAAAAAGCCAGAGTATTCAGTGAACCACTTGTCCTTTTCATTGTACTCTGGGTTCTGAGGGAACAGGCATCGCCAGAGACCATCCTTGTTCCACGCAGACTTGCCACCGGCATCCATACACTGGTCGTACTGGCGCGCCGACGGAACTGGGTAGGACCACAAGTTCTCCGCAGCATCCTCCCTACCAGTGAAGAAAGGCGAAGATAAGGAGAACACCCAGGGGAAGTGTTCTTCCAAAGAGCCCTGAACCTTGTCGGTGTAGGAGCTCATGAGGTCTTGCATGCGATCCATGGTCTTGTCTCGCAGCTCGTTAAACTCATCCTTGTTGAAACTGTTGACAGACCACAATGAGTTGAGGAGGTCGTCAACCTTGGACGAGCCATCAGAATGAGAATCAGACGACGAATCGTCCGAATTGCGCTTGTTGGATCCAAACATACTTTTGGTGGCGATAAGATCAGTTCGATAAGGAAGAAGGTTCCAGAGCCGTACTTAAGTAGCAAAGTGGTGATAGCAACGTGAACATGCTGAACATGCTTTGCGAGGTGAGACTGGTGGGCGGTAATTGAGCAAGTTATTTACTCTATTCACCAATAGCAAAAACATTAAATTATCAGTGGGGTAGAAACAATAACTCTCAGAATGGCGTCTTACAGTTGTACTGTGTGCCAATACAATTCAATGCTTGTTCTAACCAATCTTCCCTTAATATACCAATGCCTACCACGGTCAGCCTACAATAAAAAGTCTAATTCATTCATTTATTCATGTATTTAATACAATGATCATAACAACATGGCAATCAATGGCTTAGATAGCATGCATGGCGCCAATGGCCCTAACTTGTACGTTTAAAAGCTTTAAGGGGTCTAAAACTCCTCCTGTTCATGGAAAAAGGCTCCGAATGTAATAATGGTCAAGTAAACCAACAATCCTCCGCTCAGAGACATGATCATGGCCGCCATTCCAATGAGATGGTTGTGACCGAGCACGACCGGTAACGCCAGCCCACTAAATACCAAAAATCCCGTGCAAAACCTTCCAAAGTCCACCACTGTGTTTGAATTCTCGCTCATAAAGTCGTCACCACCGCCATACCGTCCGCAAATGGCATTTGGCAGAGGGGCGATAAGGAACAGCGCTACTACAATGAGCGGTAGCCAGTTATTGAACAGCGCGCACGACAGTACAATGAGAAGGAATCCCAGCGCCAACACACTTGATAGCGAGATGATCTTTGACAAGGGACTTAGCGCCATGTTGATGGACTAGGACGAAATACTGAGCAAGGGCCCCTTTTTTTCTTTTCCCGTTGGTTATTGAGGGTGCTTTCTGGGTTAGATTGATAGTGCGTAAGTGTACAGCGGTACAGGGCGAGCCTCGCCTGGTACGGCTTGCCGGGGCTGGGGGCCTATTTTCCAGAACCGCATCACACACTCTACACACACCTTAACCCAGTGGCGAGGAGGGAATTTAATCATGGTAAGTTGTAGAGATTGAAAGGAGATTGTGCAAGAAGTTTGGGGCTGACATAGTTTCGAAATTCATACGATAATGACACGGTGACGTATTCGCCCACCGGTCGCCTGTTCCAGGTGGAGTACGCCCTGGAAGCGATCAAGCAAGGGTCTGCCGCGGTAGGACTGGTGTCCAAGAAACACGCCGTTTTGGTGGCTTTGAAACGTAATGCTGAAGACCTGGGTTCGTACCAGAAGAAATTGATTCGCATTGATGACCATATGGGACTTGCCCTGGCCGGTTTGGCTCCCGACGCTAGAATTCTGTCAAACTACCTGAGATCTCAGGCTATGAACTCAAAGCTTGTGTACGACCGCCCCCTGCCTGTGAGCAGAGCTGTATACTCCATTGCTGACAAGGCCCAAGGTAATACCCAGCAGTACGGGCGACGGCCATACGGAGTTGGTCTGCTGGTGGTAGGCTATGACGAGACTGGACCTCACTTGTACGAGTTCCAGCCATCGGGATCAGTTTTAGAATACGTGGGCACTGCTATTGGAGCGCGATCTCAGGCTGCCCGAACATATTTGGAGCGAAACTTTGAGTCGTTCCCCGAGGCGTCGTTGGAGGACCTTGTTATTCACGGACTCAATGCTCTCCGAGACACGCTTGCACAGGATAAAGAGCTGACTTCCAAGAACACATCTGTAGCGGTGGTGGGATTAGACACGGAGTTTAAGCTTATTGAAGATGACGAGGTTGCTCCGTGGTTAGACAAGCTGGACTCTGTTTCGCGAACCATTCCTTCTGCTCGTGAGCCAGAGACACAGACCGAAGCGCAGGAACCTCAGGGTGAGCAGCAGCAGCAGCAGCAGGGAGAGCAGGGCGGCCAGGCTCCTGCTGAGGGAGATTCTATGGATACATCTCAGTAGATTAATGGATAGAACTATGACCAACAAACTGTGAAAAGAAACACAAGAAACAAAAGCGATTAGAATAATGAATGATTCAAAGAGCTAGTTAATATTATATCAATTAAAATAAATCCGTTAGAAACTAGTAGCGAGTAGTCTACAGAAGAGCAGCGGTCTCAGAAGCAGTGGGCACTGCAGATGCAGACTCAGTCGAGGTACGGTGGTGCTTCTTGTGAGTCTTGTGAGGTCTGTCCTCGTGGTCCTTGTTCTTTCCATGACCCATGCGACCGTGAGGACAGTCACCATGGAATCCATGACCGTGAGGAGGTGGAGGAGGAGGAGGAGGAGGGTGAGGGAATCCATGAGACAGGGCATGCGATGACTTGTGATGCTTCACTGAGCGCACAAGGTTCACACTGGAGTGAACAATGGCCAGTCCGAGCAAAACAACTACCATCCATGCTGCAATGTGCAATGGCTTCTCGAGCTTAGCAGACAGTCTCTTGTGGTGGTGGTCATGCTTGTGGGCTTTCCACTTTGGAGGCTGGGCCTCCAGGTCGTCTTTGGCGACGTCTACAAGTCGGTCGTGCTCCATGATTTAGATTACAGATAAATAAAAGCTACACAAAAGTTACACCAGGGGTTTCGGCTCTTTTTATTACCTCTAGGTACGTACTCTGAAAAGTCATCGGCTCATGTACGTAAGCACTCCGCCTAGACATGCTTGCGTGTGCGATTGCGTACCACTTTTTATCCGATACTCGCCGGCGTCACCAAAGAAGCTTAATTCCATGCATTCTCGGATCGGTTCCCGAATGACCAACCGATGAATTTAATTACCCGAACCATGTCTGGATATACAGTTGAATGGATAATGCTATCGTGAGTAGAATATTAGATATTTTGATAAGATTATTGTACAATGCATTACTCGAATACGTCACCAAGCTGGAGCCGGGGCGCAATGTTCATGGCCATGAGCTCCTGGAATAACAGCTTGGCTGCGTAAGGAATGGTCATCTTGACCACGGGCTCTGACGTCTTGCACGACGTACACCACCCGTTGTAACCCATTAGTCCACAGTTGTTGCAAACGTCAACGTCAAAGGCATCGGAGGACAGCATTAGTCGCTCCAACAGCAGCTGCGAAGCTCCGTACGCAATCACACAGTCTCGCTCCATTTCTCCCAATCGTAATCCTCCATCTCTGGATCGTCCCTCGGTAGGCTGTCGAGTGAGCACTGCTCGAGGTCCTCGCGGACGGGCATGCATCTTATCCATAACCATGTGCTTCAGCTTCTGGTAGTAGATTGGTCCGAAGAAAATGTACGCTTGTAGACACTCTCCTGACGTACCCGAATACAGCATATCCTTACCGGAGTAGCTGAATCCCTTATCAACCAGAATTCTACTCATGTCCTCCAGCTTTGATCCTCCAAAGCACGTACCATACTGCAAGGACCCATCAAGCACTCCGGCCTTGCCCGATACCAGCTCAATCATCTTTCCTACTGTCATTCGGGATGGGAAACCGTGGGGGTTCATGATGATATCAGGGCAGATACCCTGATCGTTGAACGGCAGGTCTTCTTGCTGGACAATGATACCGCACACTCCCTTTTGACCGTGGCGAGAAGAAAACTTGTCTCCCAGCTCAGGGCGTCGGGTCTGTCGCAGCAGTACCTTGACCAACGGCTGCTCGGCCTCTGATGACGACAGCATAACCTTGTCAATGTAACTTGCTTCAGGGGCCTTGTACACTACTGGGGTCTCCCTGTACTCGGTGGATGGCGTGGACACCCCACCATTGCCATTGGGCAACAAGTCTTCTCCCGTATCAACTGGAACGGACTTGTTGACGTACACCTGTCCGGTCTCCACTCTGGTGCCCACTTCGGCCAATCCATCCGGACCCAGGCTCTCATGCTGGAATGTTGGCTTGACGCCAATTTGCTTGCCCTTTTCATCAAACACTGGCTCATGCTTTACTCCGTCCAGGCGGTCGCTGGTCGCGTTACCGTACTGCTTGAGAACAGTGGTATTCTTTTTCATAACCTGACATCGACCAAATCCTCGATCGATAGACGCCTTGTTCAGTACCAGCGCATCCTCAATATCGTAACCAGAGTAACTCATGACCGCAACAGAAGCATTCTGTCCGGCCGGTAGCTGGTCGTACTTGATAAGCTCAATGGTCCTAGTCTTGACCATGGGCTGTTGAGGATACACCATGAGGTACAAGAGAGTGTCAATTCGATCAAATTGGTTGTATGCGATAGCACCAATGGCTTGCTTACCCATAGCACACTGGTAGGTGTTTCGAGGCGACTGGTTGTGATGAGGGTAAGGAATGAGTCCTGCAACTGCTCCCAACACCGTGAACACTTCAATCTCCAAATGCGTAGTCTCGTCACAAATGTCCTTTTCGTATAGAGCAATGAAACTGTCGTTTTCCTCGTTACAGTCCAGATACTCCACTAGACCTAGTCTCAAAAAGTCGTCAAACACAAGCTTACCATCCAGTAGATCCCGGAGATGCTCCGCGGTGACTAGAGACTTTTTGTTCTTGACAATGATCAATGGACGACAGATTCGGCCTCCATCAGTAGCAATGTGTACTGCGGCATGATGGTCGTTAGTGTAAACACTAATAAACTCAGAAATCCGGCCACTTCGTCGCAGCTGTCGCAACGACCTGACAAACTTGGAGGGGAATCGGGTGATTCCAATCAGAGTACCGTTGAGGTACACTCCATAGTTGCCTGGGGCATGCAATTCGTGGCCACCAATGATGGACAAGTCTTCACAGCCCAGCAGCATGCATGTTCGTCGAATGGGCAGCTCTTCGACGTCAGTGGTGATATGGGTCATGAGAGCCAAGTTCTTTACCAAACCACACGCTTCTCCTTCAGGGGTATCAGAGGTACACAGCATACCAAACTGAGACGGTTGAAGTGCTCGGGGACCTGACACCTTTCGGGACTTTTCGAACTGCGAAGAGATTCGAGTCATCATACCCAGAGCGGAAATATAACTAAGACGACTAAGCACATGTGTTACTCCGGCACGTTCCATCTTGAATCGTTTCAAGGACCAGTTACCAGTCGAAATGGCTCGGTTGAGTCCACTGGTAATGTGACTAGAATGACTGGTCAGGGGCATGCTGGCGTCAAAGGCACTGTTCTTGTTCTTTTGCTTAAGGGCCTTGTCGATACTCAACCGCAGGTCACTGTTGAACTTTTTAAACAGGTCCTCAAACAGCAAGGACATGAGCTGTCCGGCCAATTCCAGACGCTTGTTACCGACGTAATCTCGGTCGTCGACCATTTTGGCATTGTCCATAGCCTGCACTACTCGACGGGTCATGACGGCAATATACACGGCCTTTTCACGGAAGTCGAGGTCGTTAACCGTAATGTGGGCAATAACAGTGGTGGCCAATGCTTCCAGACCTTCCTGGAGATGGTTCAATCGGGGGGCATTGTTTCGACGAACCGTTCTCACTCGAGCTCCAATGTACTCCAGAGCCTGCTGCTGGGTCTGAATGTTGAGCTTAGTGCATTCCTCCAGGTTGATTGCAAACAACTCCTGGTACATTGGGTTTGCTCCACACACCAGCTGTACAATCTCGTGGTCAGAGACGATACCAGCTGCCTTGAGTACCACCACAATTGGCACGTCTTCGGCAATAGAGTTGTGCTTGAGGTAGATTTTGCCATTTTTAGTCACCACATAGGTCTTTGACTTGCGTTCGTGGGTAGACGAAGTGACAGACGCTTGCACAATGCCCTTCTTTTCGTCAGCCTCTACAATAATACGGTTCTTACTCAACTGCTCTTGGACTAGAATCACCTTCTCAGTACCGTTGACAATAAAGTATCCACCAGGGTCCAGCGGACATTCGTCCATAGCAGCCATTTCCATTTCGGACTTGCCAGTGAGCACACATCGAGAAGACCGCAGCATAATGGGCATCCGGCCAATCTCAATGCCTCGCTTTCGCACAATCTTGTCATTTCGAGTGTACTCAACGTCAACAAAGATTGGCGCAGCATAAGTGAGATCGCGAAGTCGACATTCCTGAGGGTAGATGCGAGTGTTGAACGAGTTTACGTCTCGTCGCTGAGGCTCTCCGACTCGAATGTCCAGGTACTTTAGATAAAATTGAGGATCGATATCGGACAGAATCTTCTCGTTAGCCTTGACAATCTTCTTAAGGTCGGTCTCTATAAAGTAGTTGAACGAATCCAAGTGCTGCTTGACCAGACCCTTGACCTTGAGAAACGCCGGCAGCAGGTTCCACTTGTCTTCGGCGGTGTTGATCTGGTCCGTCAACGCCTTGCCCTTGTAAGTGGGCTTTAGCAGCTCATTAAATGCATCATCCGACTTTGCCTCGCTCTCCACAGCAGAAGCTTTACGTTTAACTGCTACTCCCATGCTCGAGCGGTTGCACTGATTAAAAATCACAAAGCTCGGTTTTTGATTAAAAAAATCCGAGCCTCACCGAGCCGCACACCACGCAGCGCCACACCGTTTCACTAGCCACCTCAGCCCAACGGTCATCCGGCGACACTAAACTGCACCGAAGTTGGCAAGTAAAGTTGGATACAATTGAGGGAGATTAAGAGGAAAATAATCCCCTAACAGTCAATGAACGACTAAAGGACTGTCAATGGGCTGTCAAATGCCATGAAACTAATATGGGTTCTAATTAACTATCTTCCTGATTAGAACCTATCTCCCCGGAGCAGACGCCCCTAAGATAAAATATACCATCATAACATTAACCTGGAATAAACTAGTCGTAACAAAATAAAGATCATAACCGTCCTGAGAGTCTGAGTCTATTTGGCCTTTGTAGCTCGAGCTCCCCGCTTAGTAGTCTTAGCAGGAGCCTTGGTGACCTTTGCCTTTGCAGTCTTTGGAGCAGGGGCCTTTGCCTTTGTTGTAGCGGTCTTCTTAGCGGGAGCCTTCTTGGTGGCAGTGGCCTTTGCGGGAGCCTTCTTGGTAGCGGTCTTCTTGGTAGTAGTAGTAGTAGTAGCCTTCTTGGTAGTGGCAGCAGCCTTCTTCTCTACCTTTGGCTTGTCGGCCTCTTCCTTAACTGCCTTCTTGGAAGCAGAGGGCTTCTTGTTGATCTTTACAGTACCAGAAGGTCCCTTTGGCTGCACAAACTCCTCATTCTGAACTCCGCGTCGCAGGGCGGTGTTAAACAGCGACTCAAAGTTAGGAGCCGAAATGTTGTAGTTGGCCTGGATGTACTTCTTGATTGCCTGACGAGAAGATCCATTGCGCTCCTTGAGTTGAACAATAGCCTCCTTGATCATGTCCTTGTACGCGGGGTGGGAGGCAGGTGCCTTGGCGGACTTTGCACCCTTGGTGGCAGTGGTCTTAGATGTAGCAGCTTTCTTCGGGGCCATTTTGTGTCGATTGTGTTTCGGGCAAATTCCTGTTTACTCTGTCGCGCGCGACAAGCTGTGGGGTCCCTTTTATACCTTGTTTTTATCAATCGCGGTCATTCGCAGCACGGGCACATCACAGTCCGCCGCGCATGATCACGCGGCAGTGTTTCAGTGATTCAAAGATAGAGGCCATCATGTAGATTTGTGTCTGGATAAGGGGAGGGGATGAGGGGTTCGACTCCTGGGGGCGTCATTTTGGTTGCGACACGAACGACCGCACTTGCTCGGTGAGCTGGTCCTTGGGTTGCCCGCCTACGATAGCGTCTTTGAGCGATGTGAATAGTTGTATAGTTTCCGCGTCGTACTGTAGGTTTTGTAACAGTTTGATTAGCTTGGGCACGTGTTTGCCAGTGGCCCGCAACAGGCCCTTTGAGGTTGTGCTGAAGGCAATCAACACCGCTAGGTGCAGTACCAAGGCAGGATCCTTGGCCGATTGGACTTGAGCTTGAAGAGACTTGACGGTGGCCACGCGAAGGTGCTCTGCTTGCTGCTCTAGCTGCTGCACTTGGGATGGCCATTGATAATGGTGTTTGAGAATGCCTTCGGTGTGCTCAGGAGAGTCATTCTCAAGAGAAGCTTTTACGCTGTCGTCGACTCTGGCCCAATTGTTGGATGCGTAGGCAACTAGCTCTGATTGTAGTTTTCCATAGAGCTTTTCGTCCTTTGACTTTACAAGCTGCATGCCTTTGAGGTATGCTAGCACCTCTGCTTCGTCGCACTGTATGAGTTCGTTCACCCTGCCCTTAATTACAGCCCGGGCAGTGGAGGTGAATGCTTGGTTGCAGTCCTTGACTGATTTTGACACCACCATTGCGAGGTATGACTGCGGTAGAGGGTGCTTTTCATGGTTCCACTGTCGCTGCAATTGCTTTTCCGTGACTACTGGGATGCTAATGCTGTTGATATCGCTATCATTGACCACTTTTTCCAGCGACACACTGTCGGCAAACTCTTTACCCTTTTGTTGGTAATCTTGTACAATTGAGTTTTTAATCTCGTCCAGGTTCTTTTTCAGGGCCACAACGTACTCTTCTCCTGGAACCACCACTAGGCCTCCCTTGACAGTAGCCCGCAAGGTAGGAACGAGGTGGTCTTCTACAAACGTGGCAGTATCCCGCTTGCTCATCTCAGGCACATGCTCAGCTAGTTTTGAGAGCCCGACCTCGTTGAGCTCTCTTGCGCACTCTTGCACAATTTGGTCCACACATTTCTGCAGCAAAAGATGCTCCTTCAAAACAATAGTGGGCTCCTCGGTAAGCTTCTGGGGCCGAATTCCTAGCTCTTTTAGTTCATCTAAAGAAATCGGTTGACCATCTTGTAGACCCTTGAGCAGCTCTTGTGTCTCTTGGTGCTGATACGCTTTAGGAACAAACCGGTTATTGATAACCGAGCCTATGGACCGGTCCACATTTTCAGCTATCCAATAAGCAGACTGAAGGTGCTTAAGGACGTCTGCTGGAGCAGCAATTGTAATCCTATCTACATCTGTAGGCGTCTTTAGTGCTTTCAGGGCATCTAAAAACTCTTTTCGAAAATTTTCAGCATTAGACTGGCTCACAATTACGTTGCCCAGCCCAGTGGCCCCCACCTGTGATACAATGGCCTCCAGAACATCCAAATGAATGTGTCTCTTTGACCCAAACTTGATCTTTTCAATTGCCTGTTCTGCCTCCAATTGCTCGTTTAGATCTCTCCTAAGCGAATCCAGCTCTTTCTTCGGCATCACTACATCTCCCCGAACCAAAACATCATTTGGATGCTCCTTCTGTAATTGATGCACAATCTCGGTGACCAGACTCCTAGAAAGGTCTTGTTCTGATGCAATAATACCTATGGTCAATCGCTCATCTGCCTCCAACAGCCTCTTAGTAATGACAGTCGCAGCATGGGATCGGGTCATAACACCTTCTCGACTTATATAGACCTCATCGTTCATTAGTTTCGAAAGGGTATCCAGCTTGGCCCTGGTAATGGCCTCTACATCTGCAGCAGTAAAACTTGCATTCTTATTACTCCAAAATACCATCCTGCTTGCCCCGTATCCCTCTTGATTGTCTCTGCTCAGAGGATTCCGGTTGATGGTAAGGCCGCACAAACCACGTGACCATTTCACGTGTAGCACGCGTAATTACATTTCCAAATCGAGACTTTAATTGGAAACAAGTAAAAAAAAAACACGCGTCGCGTTGCATATCCTCCTAACATCCCCTTTCTTGACCGATTCTCACTCCCAAAAACTCAGAAAAAGACACACAAAAGTTGAAAGGATGAGTGTGGAACAGAATAATATCGAAGGGGACATTGCTGACGCTCAGCTGAGCGACCGCGTGCGAAAGTTCACCGAGTTTCTCGATGACCAGAATGGTCCAACAAATTACAAGGAAGAAATTCGACGAATGCTATCTCGAGGCAAAAATAGACTTCAAGTGAGCCTTGATGAGCTGCGAGAATTTGATAGCGAATTTTGGCAAGGTGTGTTGAATCATCCGGCTGAGTTCCTAGATGCTGTTGACAGAGCTCTGGCTGAGACCGTGGCAGCCGTCAGAGATCCCCATATTCACCACATTGAAGATGGCACAAAGTTCTATGTTGCATTCAAGGGTTCGTTTGGTAATCATATGGTCAATCCCCGAACTATTCGGGCCAGCCATCTTGGCCAGCTCGTGTGTATCGAAGGTATTATCACTCGATGCTCTCTGGTCAGACCTAAGATTGTGAGATCAGTTCATTACGCCGAAGCCACTGGAAGTTTCCACTCTCGTGAGTATCGAGATCAGACAACGTCCTTTAATCCCATCCCTGGTTCGGCCACTTATCCCACTGAGGATGCGGAAGGCAATGCTCTGATCACCGAATATGGATACTGCACCTACCGGGACCATCAGACCCTGTCGGTGCAAGAAATGCCAGAGAAGGCTCCTGCTGGTCAGCTGCCTCGGAGCATTGATGTCATTGTTGACGACGATCTGGTAGATAGTGCCAAACCCGGTGACCGAGTCCAGCTGGTCGGTGTCTACAGGTCCCTGGGAGGAGGAGGATCCCAAAGCTCTACATTCAAATCCGTCCTCATTGCTAACAACGTGGTCCTGCTTACTACAAAGGCCAATGGCTCTATGTCTCTTACTAACATCTCTGAAAATGACATTCGAAACATTAACAGAATTGGCAAGAGAGACGATGTTTTTGAGCTGCTGTCTCAATCATTGGCTCCTAGTATTTACGGACATGAGTATATCAAGAAGGCGGTTCTTCTTATGCTGCTGGGCGGTATGGAAAAGAACTTGGACAATGGTACCCATATTCGTGGAGATATTAACATTCTCATGGTCGGAGATCCCTCTACTGCCAAGTCTCAAATGCTGAGATTTGTCCTCAACACTGCTACCCTAGCAATTGCTACCACCGGTAGAGGTTCGTCAGGTGTCGGTTTGACTGCCGCGGTGACATCTGACAAGGAAACCGGTGAGCGACGACTGGAGGCAGGAGCCATGGTTTTGGCTGACCGTGGAGTGGTGTGTATTGATGAGTTTGACAAGATGAGTGATGTGGACCGAGTCGCTATCCACGAAGTTATGGAACAACAGACTGTCACTATTGCTAAGGCAGGTATCCATACCACTCTCAATGCTCGATGCAGTGTGGTTGCAGCGGCCAACCCGGTATTCGGCCAGTATGATCCTCACAAGGAACCCAACAAGAACATTGCTCTGCCTGATTCTCTGCTGTCACGTTTCGATTTGCTATTTGTTGTGACCGACGAGGTTGATGCTGCAAGGGATCGTTCCATCTCCGAGCATGTTCTTCGAATGCACCGGTACATGGCCCCAGGCGCTGAAGAAGGAGAGCCAGTCCGAGAGAACCAGGCTCAGAGTCTGTCAGTCGGAGAGGAGGAACGCAGTTCTTCTACAAACGAGGACGCAGTGTTTGAAAAGTTCAATCCAATGCTGCACGCTGGACTGGCTGATGCCAACGAGCGACGCTTTGGTAGCAATAAGAAGCACCAGGTGCTCAGCATTCCATTCATTCGCAAGTACGTCCAGTACGCTAAAAGCCGAATTTGGCCTGTTCTTACAAAGGGCGCTGCAGACTATGTGGTTGCTACTTACTCTTCTCTTCGAAACGATGATGTTAAGAACGCCCAAAGAACTTCTCCCATTACTGCTCGAACTCTTGAAACATTGATTCGATTGGCCACCGCTCATGCCAAGGCCCGTCTATCTCGAGAGGTCACTGAGGACGATGCCAGAGTGGCCGAGGAGCTCTTACGATTTGCCTTGTTCAAAGAAGTGTACAACGAGACCGTGCGACAAAAGCGACGCAAGACCACGTCCAACCTTACTGACGACGAAGACGAGCTGATGGATGATGAAGAGGACGAAGACGAGGAAGTTCCTCTGGAAGACGACGAAGAGGTGCCTAGACAATCTACATCTCGAATTGACATCAGTGACGGCGAGGAAGAGGAGCAGACAGGTTCAACACAGGGTAACAGAGTAACTACAAGACGACAAAGGGCAATGATGGAGACCAGATCAAGCGTGGCCTCTGACCAGCAGCCTTCGTCATCCCTGCGAACCGGATTTTCTCAAGAATCATGGCCATCCAGTGTAGGAGAGTCTCAGGGAGATTCTCAAGTAGATTCTCAACAAGAGTCTCAGCAAGATACTGCACTTGCCGAAGCTAGCTTGTCGCCTCGTGAGCAGGCTTCTGTGTCTCCAAGCCGATTGGCCGAGTTCAGTCGAGTTGTTGGTACTCTGTTTGCATCTTCTGTGTTCCATGACGACTCTGTAGAGGCCGAGCATTTGATCGCAGAAGTCAACAAGCGCATGCAGAGTGAGGACCAATTCTCCATGGAGGAGGGTCAGGCCGCTCTGAGAAAGATGAGCGACTCTAACAAACTATTCTATGCCGAGGAGCACGGTACCGTGCATAAATTATGATCGGAATGCCCCCAAGTATCGTATTTAATGAACATGACAATTAATATTGCGAAGCATTCAGAGTCGTACGTAATCTGCCCAGGCAAACCTGCAGATTGACCCGACGATCGCCCATCAAGCAGGGGTATCAGGCGTCGCCCCCGCCCAATCGCGTAGCTTGTATTCGTCATCTTTGAACCGCACAAACAGAGTGTTACGTTAAATGGAGGCTCTGTATGATCCTCAGATCTTGTTGATCATGTCCGATCTTAACCTGTATAAGTCATATCCGGCCGGAGGTGTGCGATGGGTACGTAAAACGGTACGTAAAGTAGTATCCGAATGGTTGGTCCTAAAAAACTATAAGTACTGGACTCATTTGATGATGGTGCCAGACAATTTACCTCGCACTTCCCCTCAGTTTCATCCACTATGGTCCAATTATCCAAGCTAGCATTCCTAGGCCTCGCAGCCCTCTCGGCAGCGCACCCTGGCGAATCTGAGCCCAAGGGCTTTTCACGCGAAGTGAAGAGGGCCTTCCTGAACAATGCCAAGCGCAGTCTTGAGCATTGCTCTGAGCACCTTGAGCGACGTGGGGTCAATTCTCGCTTGCAAGCTCGTCGAGCTGCTGCGTACGACGCCTACCGCAAGCAGTCTCTGGAGGCCCGAGGCTACAATGATGCCGTGAATACTACTCACAAGTCTTCCCTCCACGTTACTGAAGACACCTCGGAGTCAGAATTGTTTTCCAATGACCCCGTGTGCATCTTGTCCCCCGAGGGTGAGATTGGCCCCTTCTGGGTAAAGGGAGAGCTCATCCGCAGTGACCTGCGTGATGGTGAGCCTGGAGTACCTACTATTATGGATGCCCAGTTCATCAACATTGAGACCTGCGAGCCCATTGAGGGCCTGTTTATGGACGTGTGGAGCTGTAACTCCACGGGTGTGTATTCTGGTATCCAGAGTTCTATGAATGGTAATGGCGATGATGCGTCCAATTTGAACAACACTGCCCTACGAGGCATCCAGCAGACTGATGAAGATGGTGTCGTTCAATTCAAGTCTATTTTTCCTGGTCATTATTCCGGACGTACCACTCATGTCCATGTGGTTGCTCACGTTGGCGCTGAGGTGCTTCCTAACAACACCCTTTCGGGAGGTAATGTTGCGCACATTGGCCAATTGTTTTTTGACCAAGACTTGATCAATGCTGTGGAAGCTACCTATCCCTACTCTGAAAACACCGTTTCTATCACTGAGAATGCTGATGACCATGTCGTTCAGGATGAGACGTTGGACACTGCCTCTGATCCATTCTTTGAATACGCCATGCTGGGAGACTCGCTTGAAGACGGTATCTTTGCTTGGGCCACCTTGGGTGTTAACGTTTCGGCCAGCTATGATACTAGCTATGCCTCCTTACTTACTAGCTCGGGAGGAGTATCTTATTCAGACAATAGTATGGGCGGAGGAATGGGTCCAGGTGAGGGCGGTAACGCAACCGGTAACTCTTCCTCTTCCATGCCACCCATGTAGGTTCAGTGGTAAATATTCAATTCTATCATTCCTGACATCCATTGAAAAGAGATCAGTAACAATAGATTACATAGATAGCATTGAATCACAGCATTGATCACTCAAGACAATCTCAACAAAAGTATTTAGAGAAGAGCAAGGTAATTGATTTTAAGGTCATGGTCCGAAGCTTACCCACTCAATGGACCCTAAGAATAGTAGCTTCCGAAGGGCCCTTTGTCGGCCCCTTGCTCAATGGTGCGTAATGCAGAATGATTATGCCTCTCTGCAAGGTTCCGCGCCGGGGTAAACACAGTCAGCACTGCCCAATCGCGTTATCCCTATTTACTGGGCTATCGCCAGCAGTGAATGAAAGTGCGACCTTATCCGGCATATGGTTTGCATATTTCCGATCCAGCAGCTGATCTTCACCAATATCGTTATGAGTGGACTAGGGCATAGCGATGGGTACGTAAAAGGGTACGCAAACTGAGGAGGGGGCATCAGGTGATTGATATAGCTATAAAATACCCATGAAAAGGTACTCACAAATCACCAATAGACACCGTTTGATAGTTTCGTCATGGTTCAATTGTCTAAGCTCGCGCTCCTCGGCCTGGCTACCGTCTCTTTGGCCCACCCCGGCGGACATGAGTCTTCGGGAATGTCCCGAAATGCAAAGAGGGAGTTCCTCAACAATGCTAAACGGAGCCTTGAGCATTGCTCCGAGCACCTTGAGCGACGTGGTGTCAATTCTCGCTTGCAAGCTCGTCGAGCTGCCGTATACGAGGCTTACCGTAGGTCTTCTCTGGAAGCGCGAGGATACAATTCTGCCGTGAACACTTCTCACCACTCTTCTCTCCATGTTAGTAAGGATACTCCTGCATCTGAGCTGTTCTCTAATGATCCTGTGTGTATCCTCCAGCCGGAGGCAACGATTGGCCCCTTCTGGGTACAGGGAGAGTTGATCCGCAGTGACGTGCGGGATGGTGAGCAAGGAGTGCCTACCATTTTGGATGCTCAGTTTATCAACATTGAGACTTGCGAGCCTGTCGAGGGTCTGTTCTGGGATGTTTGGCACGCCAATGCCACCGGAGTCTATTCTGGTGTCCAGAGTTCTATGAATGGAAATGCCGATGATGCGTCCAATTTGAACAAAACCTTTCTTCGAGGCATCCAGCAGACTGATGAAGATGGTGTCGCTCAATTCAAGTCTATTTTCCCGGGCCATTACCAAGGACGAGCTACCCACATTCACGTCGTGGCCCACGTAGACTCCCAAGTGCTGCCAAACAATACCCTTTCTGGAGGACATGTCGCCCATATCGGTCAACTATTCTTTGACCAAGATCTCATCTCTGAAGTAGAGTCTACTTACCCATATACTGAGAACACTGCAACCATTACTGACAATGCAGATGACGATGTCGTACAAACTGAAACCGAAGATACTGCTTCTGATCCGTTCCTCGAGTACGCACTACTGGGGGACTCTGTAAGTGACGGTATTTTTGCCTGGGTAACTCTGGGAGTGAATGTATCTGCCAGTTACGACACCAGCTACGCAGCTACTCTCACAAGTTCTGGCGGTGTGAGCAACTCTGACAGTGACTCTGGCATGGGTGGTGGCCCAGGAGATGCTCCGGGAGGTGCTCCCGGAAACTCATCTGCCCCAATGTCCATGTAACTGGCGTACTTGGTAGAAAATACACTATTTTATAGCCACTTATAGATTAATTGTAGCCATTGTAACCATCGAAACCATCGAAACCACTATAACCATTGTAGCAATTGTAATTGTAACCATTGAAAAACGTGAATTGGGGCTGTCGCTGTCGCCGATCCCCCAGTGGTGCGGCTTTCAGGGGAGCCTTAGCTTCCTTGAGATCCTTTCAATTAATCAACCACAATACCAAGGGACCAATACCCAACCACCACCACCAACGCACAGCATCTCACAAATGCTCTACCCAAATGAATTGCTCATGGGGTCAATGCTAATCTGTCAATGTAGATTCGTTCTATGGCCTTCTTTACCCCTCGGGGACGCGTAGCCGCGCGGTGGCATTTATCCCCGAAAATTCAAAGCTCTACGCCAACGTAGCTTGTTCACGCAACTAGACAGATCAAAAAATGTAAGTTCAAAGGGAGGTGCTTTTGAAGGTTTAAACGCTAACAGACCAGGCCAAGCACTCTGGTGCCGCATTCTATGATTGCGGAGGCTACTCTCCACAACCCTCTTCCGTTGTGGGCTAGACCTTACGTATGGCCGTTTTTCATTTTGTACCCGGCATTTGCCCACATCTATGTTAACCATTACGAGACTTTTCTCAACGGATCCGAGTGGACTTATGTATACCTGGGCTCTATTGTGACTCTGCAGGCCCTGCTCTGGCTGATGCCATTCTGGAACGTAGAGATCAAGCGTGCATTCACCACAAAGACCGCCAGATCGGTCGAGGACGCATCATTGATCCGAGTGATTCCTGTGGCCAACAATGGCGCACCTGAGATTTGTGCTATTCAGAAGATTTTCACTCACGATCACCAGGAGGTATCCTTCTTGTTCCAGAAGCGACGATTCATTTACGACGACAAGGAGGGCACTTTCTCTCCTCCGAAGTTCCTCATTGACGATTCGACCGTGACGGTTGGTACGTTCCAAAATAACAAGGGTCTGAACGACACCGATCAGCTCTACCGTCAATACGGCAAGAACCAGTTTGATATCCCTGTGCCCACTTTCACTGAGCTGTTCAAGGAACACGCCGTGGCCCCTTTCTTTGTATTCCAGATCTTCTGCGTTGGTCTGTGGTTTATGGACGAATTGTGGTACTACTCGCTGTTCACTTTGGTAATGTTGGTCGCTTTCGAGTCTACCGTAGTATGGCAGCGTCAGCGCACCATGGCTGAGTTCCGTGGAATGGGCATCCAGCCATACTCAATCTATGTGCACCGTAATGGCCAATGGAAAGAGGTTCAGACCGATGAGCTTTTGCCAAATGATCTTGTGTCGGTTGTTCGTACCAAGGACGACTCTGGCCTGCCCTGTGACTTGGTTCTGGTCAATGGAACTGCCATTCTGAACGAGGCCATGCTTTCTGGAGAGTCGACTCCTTTGCTCAAGGAGTCCATCCAATTGCGACCTCCTGAAGATGTCCTGAGCCCTACTGGTCTTGACAAGAATTCCATGTTGTACGGAGGAACAAAGGTTCTCCAGGTGACTGCTGGAACTCATTCTCAAGTCGCTCCTCCTCCTGACAATGGTGCCTTGGCCGTGGTTACCCGTACTGGTTTTGAGACCAGTCAGGGTAGTCTTGTGCGAACCATGATCTTCTCTACTGAGCGAGTAGGCGCTGGAAACAAGGAGGCCTACTTTTTCATTCTGTTCCTGCTTGTGTTTGCCATTGCTGCCTCTTGGTACGTGTGGGTTGAAGGAGTCAAGATGGACCGTAAGCGATCTAAGCTCCTGCTGGACTGTATTCTGATTATTACCTCTGTGGTGCCTCCTGAGCTTCCTATGGAGCTTACTATGGCTGTCAATTCGTCCTTGGGTGCTCTTTCCAAGTTCTACATCTACTGTACCGAGCCCTTCCGTATCCCCTTTGCTGGTCGTGTGGATGTCTGCTGCTTTGACAAGACCGGAACTTTAACTGGTGAGGACCTCATTGTGGAAGGCATGGCAGGACTGGACAAGGGCGACCACCGTGCGCTTAGAAACGTAAAGGATGGAATTCCCCAGGAATCTGTCCACTGTCTTGCTGCCTGTCACGCTCTGGTCCTTCTGGATGATGGCGAAGTCGTGGGAGACCCTATGGAGAAGAACACTCTTCGGGCCATTGGCTGGGTTGTCGACAAGAATGATTCTGTTCACAAGAAGCACCATCCCAAGGAGAAGCTTCGAATTCTGCGTCGATTCCAGTTTAGCTCTGCTCTCAAGCGATCGTCCTGTATTGCCAATATTCACGGAAAGACTCTGGTTGCTGTCAAGGGAGCTCCCGAGACTATCCGTCACCGCCTGGTTGAAACCCCTGCCGACTACGAGGAGACCTTCAAGTCCTTTACCCGAACTGGATCCCGAGTGCTGGCCTTTGCCTACAAGAATCTTGAGAATAACATTTCTGAGTCCCGAGTAACTTCGCTCAAGCGAGAGGAAGTGGAGAAGGATCTCACTTTTGCTGGTTTCCTGGTGTTCCACTGCCCTCTCAAGGATGATGCTAAGAAGACTATCCAGATGCTCAACGAATCCAGTCACCGCGCCGTCATGATCACTGGAGACAACCCTCTGACTGCATGCCACGTAGCCAAGGAGGTTGACATTGTGGACCGTGAAGTACTCATTCTCGATTACCCCGAGGAATCTGGCTCCAGCACTCAGGAGCTTGTGTGGAGCTCGGTCGACGAAAAGACTGTCATTCCTGTTGACTCCTCCAAGCCTTTGGACCTTTCTCTGTTTGAAGATTACGATCTCTGTGTTACTGGCCACGCCATTGCGCGTCTCCAGAACCACCAGGAGCTTCCCGACCTGTTGCGTCACACTTGGGTATATGCTCGTGTGTCGCCTACTCAGAAGGAATTCATTCTCACCACCCTCAAGGATTGTGGCTACATGACCCTCATGTGTGGTGATGGTACCAACGATGTTGGAGCTCTCAAGCAGGCTCACGTTGGTGTTGCTCTGCTCAATGGAACTGAAGAAGGTATGAAGAAGATGGCTGACAACGCCAAGATCCAGACTATGGTCCGTGTTTACGAGAAGCAGTGTGAACTGATGCGACGATGGAACGCTCAGGTTCCTCCTGTGCCCCCTGGAATTGCTCATTTGTACCCCCCTGGCCCTAACAACCCTCACTACCTCAAGGCCATTGAGACCCGAGGAGGAAAAGTGGACGAACAGACCCTTGAGACCATCCGAAAGATCCAGCTCCAGACCCAACAGAACAACCAACAGCAGGCATCTAACCAGGCCGCTTCCATTGCTGACCGTTTGACGGCTATGATGGAAGAGAACCATGATGAGGGTGAAGCCCCTACCCTTAAGCTTGGAGATGCGTCTGTGGCTGCTCCTTTCACGTCTAAGTTGGCCAACGTTTCGGCAATTACTCACATTATTCGTCAGGGTCGATGCTCTCTGGTTGCCACCATTCAAATGTACAAGATTCTCGCCCTTAACTGTCTGATTTCGGCTTACTCGCTGTCGGTGCTTTATCTGGCTGGTATTAAGATTGGAGACGGACAGGCCACTGCTTCTGGTATGCTTTTGTCGGTGTGCTTCTTGTCTATTTCCCGATCCAAGGCCGTGGAGAAGCTGTCCAAGCAGCGACCGCAGCCTGGAATTTTCAACATCTACATTATGGGATCCATTCTTGGTCAGTTTGCTGTTCACATTATCACTCTGATTTACATCTCCAACCGAGTGTACGAGCTCGAGCCACCGGCCGAGAGTGTCGACCTCGAGGCAAAGTTCTCGCCCTCGCTGCTCAACACTGCTATCTACCTTTTGCAATTAGCCCAGCAGGTTTCCACTTTTGCTGTCAACTACCAGGGAAGACCCTTCCGAGAGTCGATTCGCGAGAACAAGGGAATGTTCTACGGACTGCTGGGAGTTGGTGGACTGGCACTGTCCGGTGCCACTGAGTTTGTCCCTGAGCTCAATGAGCAGCTTCAGCTGGTGCCAATGACTACTCTGTTCAAGACCCAGCTTTCTGGAGCAATGATCTTTGACTTTGGAGTGTCGTGGGCCATTGAGCTTGTGCTCAAGCACTTTTTCATGGATTACAAGCCCAGCGATATCGCTCTCTCTCGCGAAGAGCGGGAGGGTAGCCTGGTGCAAAAGAAGAACAAATAATACTTGTATAAAGTAAAATAGATAATTACCTCAACAACTTTCTTCAACTCTATCGAATTTCATTCAGCAACTAGCAACTTTTTTTCGACTCTAAATATCGAATTTTAACAACAACTTTTTCACTAGACCTTCAAAATCGACAGTCTCTATCTGGGCCGTACGGATGAAACCTCCATTTTATCATCACCATGGGAAAACGCAAGGCAGGTGCCCAGGGCGAGAAAAAGTTCAAGAAAGGCAAGGTAAGCTTATCAGAACAAGCGAACAGTCTTAGGAGACATGGTATTAACTAGTACAATACCCAGCAGAATGTTGAACCTGGTTGGGCCGGGATCTATGCGACAACGGTTCGAGGAAAAGAGGCCCAATGTCGAAACGAGTTGAGAAATGTTTTCCAAGAAGTGAGTATGGTCCATATGGTCCAGTTAATATCTTTAAATCGCTACGAAGAAAGGGGCTAACGAATAGTACGCCGAAGATATGTACGGAGACGAGGAAGTTGATGACAAGGAAGAGGATGATGCCGAAGAATCAGGGGACATTGAAGACGCAATTGCAAAGGAACTGGGCCAGCTATCAGCACCAGACAAGACAAAGAAGGAGAGGTTTAGACCCATTGATACAGGATGCGAATGTGTAGTATTTTTCAGAACCCGCAAGCCAATTGAGCCTGTAGATTTAGTGCTCAGAGTGTGTGAGGATGCAGCACACTCTGGAGCTAAAAAGTCCCGGTACGCACAGCGATTGAGTCCTGTAACGCTCACAGCCACTGCCAACGTCGAAGGCGTGAAACGATTAGCGGCCTCGGTGCTGGAACCTCACTTTCACAAAGAAGAGGGCCAAGAGCCACTGAAGTTTGCAATTCGACCTACCATTCGCAATCACAATACCATGACTAGAGACGAAGTAATCAAAACTGTAGCGCAGAGTGTAGGCAGCGAGTATGGACACAAGGTGGACCTAAAGAACTACGACAAGCTCATTTTGGTTGAGATTTTCAGGAGTTCTGTGGGAATGTCAGTGGTAGACCGCCGATTCGAGTCCTTGGAAAGATTCAACCTGGAGCAGATTTTCCAGCGCCAATTCAAAACTGAGGAAAAGGACGAAAAGGATGCAAAGGAATCGAAAGATACAAAGGACGCAAAGGATGCAAAGGAATTGAAAGATACAGAAGACGAAAAGGAAGCAAAGGAATCGAAAGATGCAAAAGACACAAAAGACATTGACGGAGACTACTGACGTTTGTAAATAGTGCTATTAATGATAATTGAGTTAGTCTACATAACAGCGTGCTCCATCACCGACGGTGAACTTTCCCAAGCGAGCCAATCACTGCGAGTGTTAGGAAGCAGGCCCATCATTCCCAACTTCCAAATGCCGGCCGCAATCGTCAACAGATGGCATGCAATGTAGGCCATCTTGGCCATAGCAATGTCATTGGCATTAGACTTGCTTTCAAAGTTCTCAAACACCGACGACACCGCAAACAGCTGCTTGAAAGGGGTCACAAAGAACATCATCGTAGTCATGGTAATGGGGACAATCTGCAGAGAGTTTCCGCTCATGTAGCTCATAAATAGGTTCATCGGCAGTGCTTTTCCAGGAGCCAGAGCCATCTCCCACGCCTTTTTGACCTTCAGCTTGTCGTGTTCGGTGGCAGAAATGGGCTTTGACTGCTGCTTCTTGAACGCTCGAGCTTCTGTGAATCCAGGGGGAGACGCTACTCCCGGAACTCCAGCAGGACTTGCCGAAGAAGTGTCTGTAAGATCATAGTACCACTGCGGAGGGCTCAGCTTTTCTTCACCACCCATTATTCGTTTAGCGTTTCCTGGGTTCCTGGGTTTAACAAGCGACACGGCACTCGCCGCAGACTTTATCATATCGATCATATCAAAAAATGCCAGACCCGGGAAAGGTGATAAAGCACCCGCCAGTGAGACTGGCATGGCAGGTCAACCAAGGGGCGTTTGATATCCAGGTAAAGGCGACCTCTCCATTCATGGGTGTGGTGAAACGAACAGAAAAGAGCCTGGAACGAATCTCAAAACGCAAGATCCGGGCACGGCCCTGTGTCAAGGTTATGGGTATGGGAAAGGCCATGAGCAACGCCTTGAGCGTGGGTTCATACTTTGCCGAGAAGCGTCACCGGGTAGAGATCTTTACAGGCACTGAGGTTGTGTTTGACGAGATGGTTGAGGATGGCACTTCGACTCGCAAAAAGCGGGAGGTTTCCAAAGTCGAGATTAAAATCTACCCCTGATTCTTTCTCTTCTATTTTCTTCATGAAGTTTGTATGACCACTAATGATTGCATCAAGTTCTAGTCTGTTTAATATATAAGCATCGGTTCATCTTCTATAGCAGATGCAAGAGTCACGAGCACAGTTGTTAGCAGAGTTATAGAGTCCACTCCAGCTCTAGATTGTCTAGCCAGTTTTTCCCTTGGGTTCTGTGGTCCGTAAACTTGACGTTGAGCACATTGGAAGTTTCGTTGTACTTGTACATTGATTCGGGCAGAACCTCTTCGTTGAAGCGAAGCTCCTTGGGCTTGGAGGGCATGCCGAGAATGATGATGGCCTTGAGCTCATTGATGTCTGTCAAGCTTCCCCGGAAGTCAGAGTGAACACCGCCATGGCAAACATAAAATGCAGTGTAGGAATACGAAAATGGATTCATGCTCTCTCCATCGTCGATATATAGATCTCCACTGGCGTCTCCTTCTTCGTCCAGAGCTACCAACAGCTCCCAGGCCCCCTTGCGACTGTCGGCAACAGTGTAGCCAGGCTCCTGCAGAGCAAGCACACTTCCGCCTCTAATGAAAAGTGGAATATGTCCTAGAGGTGCATCAAACTTTTGTACTTCATCGGTAGCATGTACATTCGTCTGGGTGTACCAGTCGTACCATTCAGCATAAGGGAATGTAACGTCGACCGACGTAGCACCTGGAGTAAGCACTGGAGCTACCATTAGTGCAGGTCCAACCATGAATTGTGTCTCTATTCCTGACAGTCGATCTTCATCGGGGAAATCCCACGATAGTGCTCTTAGGAAGGTGTCTCCATGCTCATGACTGTTGTACAGCAATGTATAAAGATAGGGTAGCAGCCAGTAGCGAATCTCCATTGCCTTTTGAGCGGCCTCAGCTACAGATGGCCACTCATAAAACTCTTGAGATGCGGTGCCAATGTCATTGTGGTTCCTATAGAAGCTGAAAAAGGCATTGAGTTGAGCCCATCGGTTACAGAGCTCTTCATCAGCGTCGCCTTTGAAACCACAGGTGTCTGTGCCAAAGAAGGGCATTCCAAACATTGAGAAACTCAAACCTTGAGTGATGGAGTATCTCAGATAGTCCCACGATGACCAGTTGTCTCCACCCCAGTGGCCAGTAAACTTACCAGAGCCGGCAAACGTAGAGCGAGAGATAATAAATGGTCGTTTTCCTGGATGAATCTCTTGAGACAGTGCAACAAACGTGGTCTTTGACTCCTGGAATCCGTAAAGATTGTGCCAGTCATACTCTGCGATCCCGCCAGCGTGAATGGAGCTCGGGGGTAGAGTACGAGATCCCAACTCTCCAGGGGCAACAGTATTGTTGATAACGTATGGAGGATGGTCAAGATTACGGGCATTGGGATGAGGGGCACTCGCAACAGAACCATTGCTGAATACTCCATTAGGAGCTGAATTGTCAACTACTGCATCATTGATTCCACAATCGCGGCCAGTGCAAAAGCTCGATACCTCGTTCATGTCTAGCCAGATTCCATCATAAGGGATATCAGAGTGGAATCTATGAAGCTCACCCAGCCACCAGCCAGGAGTATTGAAAGCGAGAAAATCTGGGAAAACTGCAGGTCCGGGCCACACTCTGCCCACAAACGGAGAGCCGTCAGGATTCTTTACAAACACATCAGAATTGATTCCTCGACGGAACGGTGGATAGTTTTCTTCTTCGCTCTGCGGAGCGTAGACGGCAGCATCTACAATTGGCACATAATGCTGACCCTTTGCATGTAGGTCATCGACAAAGGATCTAAAATCAGATAACGGATACTTTTCCTTATCATAGGTGAAATCCCGACGACGGTCCATATAGTCAATATCTGACCATAGTGTTTCCAATGGAATGTCACTTTCGCGGTACTTTCTGGCCACTGTTTTGAGATCGTCCACGGTCGAGTAACCCCATCGACACTGATGGAATCCCAGAGACCAGTATGGTTGTAAGCCCGGGTACCCAATCACTTCCTGATACTGTTGAATCACGTCTCTTGGCTGGGGTCCAGCAAACACATAGAGCTCAATGGAACCTCCTAGCCCGCGCCAGGTGAGGTAAGTTGCGCCGACAATGACTTCTTGAGCGTGAGAATTGCGCAGGTACACTCCATGCGACTGGGCAGGCGTACCAAACCGTTGTTCCAAGTACATTGGATGAGTTTCATACAAGTTTCCGCCAACCAGATCAGGAACGTCAGCGTTGTAAAGGGTACGAACGGTGTCAGGCTTGATCCGGAAGTCTCCCAGGTTCTCACCGAGGCCAAACACATGGTGTCCAGATGGCAAGTGAGTCTTAAACTCGAAGAATTGATTTTCAAACACCAGCTTGAATCCCTGAGTGGAGAAAAGCACATCACCATTGTCTTTTCGGCGCACATTAAACCAGAAGGACGGGTCATTGGACCAATCGACCACAAACTCGGAGTTTTCCTTGCCTCCCTCAGGCTCCATATAGCCCTTGAGCACCGCATCCTCAGGGAGATCATAATATGACTCGTTTTCTCTGGTAAGGTGTTGAGGGGTAATTGAAATAGCAATGCGTCTCACATTCTGGTACTCCACCATGAGAGAAAGCTTGTCAATATCAGTTCCATAAGCGTTGCAAGCCGGACCATTAAGCTCGAGAGTAGCAGAAAAGCCAATTCCAGGAATCTCGTTTACAGAAGTTGCCACATATCCCGGACAAGTCTGCTGAGGGTCCACTGAAGAACCGTTATATATAGTAGGGGCTCGGTGCGCAACTGAGTTCATAATTGGCTGTTGGCCGTCGCCCCGAGCAAGGGGGATCCATGCCAGTACAAACACAAAGAACCACAGCATGTTCAACAGGCCAATTGAATGAAAGGGCAAAGTATTAATGGCTGTTTGATTCGTGTTGGTCCGTGGTCAGTACTTTGTATAAAGGACAATATTAAGAGACGGTTTATGTTTAAATACTGTGCGGCTTGCTTATCGCTGCACTAAATGCATTATTACTACGAGACAAACCAATGAACTACGAGACAAACACAATCCACAATGGACTACTTTGACTAACACAATTCACAATCCAATGGACTTACATTAGGTCTTTGACAGATTGATGCAATTGTCTACAGCTTACAGCTTGGAAGATACAGGAAGATCAAACTCTACCACCAATCCAGGGTTAATATAAGTCTCCTGGCAGTCCTCGTCAGACTGTCCGTTCTCGTTAATTAGCACGCCAAAGTCGACAACGTCTCCAAGGGCAACCATAGGAGCGTGCCAGGTTCCAGCTCCGTAGGTGACAGCCTGATCTCCTCGAGCCACAAAGGCTTCAACATTGTCAAGGTCAGGGAGTCCGTCTGGACGGTTCTTGGCCACAATGATCAGGTAAGCAATCTCGCTTCGAGGTCGTCCCATTGGCATGAAAGTCTGGGTGGAGAATGGGTGACGCTCGACCACCTTGGACAAGTAGTGCACTCTTCCGGCGACACGGTCTGCGTCGTAAGTCAGCAGATGGTTGGGAGGAGAGCATCGGAACATGTTAAGGTTAGTTCTGGAAGGCTTTCCGGAGGGGCATTTTGAGAAATTGTCAATGACCGGGTTGATCTGGAAGATCTTTTGTGCGGTGCCGTAGTTTGCACTTTGGATCTTGTGAGTCTTGAGCTGCTCCTTGGTGGAGATGACGAATCCGTAGGGAGCAAATGCATCGGGGGTTAGTTCCTTAGCACGGATGCGACGAGAGTGTGTGCTGTCCAGAGTAGCAAGAGGCATTTTTTCTAGGTTCTGTTCTGTCGTGATACTTTTGCCTACTGCGGGACCTTGACACACTCTTATAGATTTCGAGAATCTGACCGCATTTGGCCGAGGCGCCGCATGTGCTGTGGCGCACCGCTCTGTGGGGGACTACCCGGAGCGCTCTCGGCAAGATCCGGCGGTAACAGGTGTATTGGCGTACAGGTGTACGAGGAGGTGTGCTGAACTGAGCTGAACTGAGTTAACAGGGAGATGTCACCTACTGGGGCTACAACAATTAGCGAAATTTGTCCACCAAAAACCTGTGTGCCTGTGTGCTGTGGGCTGCGCCGCTCCGAGAACGGCTCGAGAGCCAATAGAAGGATCCGGGATTGCGCATCAAGCTAAGCAACTTCTGTTTTTTATTGCCATAGAATGTCCTGGAGCCAGAGAATCATCAAGCTAGAGCCTAGAACGGCCGGATGCTATCTAATCACTGATGAGATTGTGTCCAAGTTGCCCGAGCTTCGGGACTACAAGATTGGCATGGTCAACTTGTTCATCCAGCACACTTCGGCGGGGCTCACCCTCAACGAAAACTGGGACCCTGATGTGAGAGAGGACATGGCGTCGTCACTATCGCGAATTGTGCCAGAGGGTAACATGTACATTCACTCCGCCGAGGGTCCTGATGACATGCCTGCCCACGTGAAGAGTTCTCTTGTAGGGGCCTCCGTTGACATCCCCATTAGAAATGGAAAGCTCGCAACTGGCACTTGGCAGGGCGTTTACCTATGCGAGTTCAGAAGGGCTCGTCATGCCCGCAACGTGGTGGCCACCATTCAGGGTCAGCAATGATTGCGACAGAGCATTTGATTTGATGTTCGATTGTTCTCTCCTGTCTTAGTCTTATGAAAGATTTTCCCCTGTCTTGTGAACGGGGTGAATAGGGGTGATTATGTCTAATGCAAATTGCCCAATCTATGTATTTTGGCTTTGTCTTAAAAACAAATCGTGATACAAATGTTATGCGTTGCTACTGTAGACTTATGCGGACAATGTTTGTTATCCTAGCAAGTTCTAGCAAGCGAGTGGCTATAAACCAAACGTATAATGCGACTTGACGACATGGTGGTCGTGAAACGTTGAAACGTTGAAGCGCGTCCACAGTTTATATAACCCCAGCACCGTATAGCTGACTTTCCTGTTCGACACAAACCAACGTCGTTTCAACTGCCCTTCTGATACACAGTTTCAGTGGCCCAGGCGTGCGTTGCTCCTCCTCTACGGATAGTCGCCGCCTCGGAAGTTTCAGTGTGCATCTCAGGGGGTGCCAGTGCGCGTAGGAGTCAAGGGGCGATCCCTCAAATATGTGCCGATATTTTTTTTTTTCCCTCACCACCTGGCGACCTCGATCGAGGATCCCTACCAGCACTGCGATCCAGGGTCCTAGCTCAACTTCTGCACTACTGCACCACCCACGAGCGTCCGCTTGGTCCATGCCATGATCACGCCCTGTAAGGCATTGTTTGCAGACAAACGGTATGAGCACAACACGGTGGACGTGCATGATACATACTCCACAGTTTCATTGCTCATTCCAACGGTGAAACTTGCCCCTGGATTCATCTGCGGGATCTGCACCCAAGAATGGGTCTGCAGTTTGCAAGAATGATCTCCGTCGCGTAGGTTATATATATACTGTGCCACCAGGAGGTTTGGTCTACACGTGTTTTATTTTTGAGTTTTACTACGACTGACCTTAAACCTAAAAACCTTCCAACGGGTTGTTCATTCTTTAGTACGCGAGGTTCTGCTACGCTCTTTTTAGCAAACACACGCACACGCTCTTTTTACTAGTCCGCTCTTTTATAGTTCACGCGCTCGCTACCATGAAATTCTTTTACCTGGCGGGATTACTGGCCTCTGGCGCCTTGGCCGAAAAGACGGTCACTCAGTACGTTAGCGTTAACGGTGCTGGATACAACCGAACGTTGGCTCCTGTCACTCAGCAGGTGACCGTAACCGAAACTCAAACTGTAACTCAAAATGTGTGCCCCTCCTCGGGTGCTGGTGGAAGTGCTGCTGCTCACCACAGCCACCAGTCTGGCGACACCACTACCGTGTCTATTACTAGTGTCCAATACGTGACCCTGGGAAGCGGAGCTCCTAGCGCTGGCGCAAAGGAGGCTGCCAATTCCGGGGCTGGCGGTGACACTACCACCACCGTGACTCAGTTCCAGACTAACTACGTTACTGTGGTCGATGGTACTAAGACCACCACAGTTGCTGGCAAGTCATCTGCTGCCGCTGCTGGCTCCTCTGCTGGTTCTGCTGCTGCTGGCTCCTCTGCCGCCGGTTCTTCTGCTGCTGGCTCCTCTGCTGCTAACTCGTCTCCAAACTCTTCTACCCCAGCCCCTAGCTCTGCTGTCACTGCTGCTGCTGCTGGAGGCTCCAGCGCTGGTTCCGTTGCCCCTAGCTCCGGCCGATACACCTACTCTAACGGAACTCTCTCCTCATGATTAGACTATTAGCATTAGTTAATTTATATTTATAATCGGCTTCAACTTGTACAATCCTTCTTCTATCGTGTAATCATGTTCTGTAGTCATGTTCTGTAGTCATGTTCTGTATGTCGGTGATATTTAATACTGAAGATTCAGTTGTGATCTCGGACCGATCATGCTCCTCGATAAGCTCCCCCGTGAGCTTGCGTTGATGGTCCTGGAATATGTGGCCAATGATGCAAAAACCCTGATATCGGCTTCTCAAACCTGTCGTGTTCTTCATCATATTTCTAGGAACAACAGGCTGTGGAGTGCCGCTTGTGAGTCGCTGTTAGAAGAGACTGGGTATCATCCAGAGTGGACGCAACTAGACGGGATTGACTATTATGACCTCTATCGGACCCAAATCATTCTGGAAAAGAACCTTAGCCGGGCCATAGAGGCTGGCCAGGGCTCTCTAGGCAACTGTGTAGGATACTTTGGAGTTCGTTGTCGACGGATAATAGTAAGACTCCAGTCCATGTACCCGGAAAATGACCAATTAGCAAGTCTCGGTCGCATGATCCCGGTTATTGATGGCTATGAGACGCTACACCATTTGTCGATGGGTCAAACAGACTTTGTAGATACTGTATTGGCGCTCAACAAGTTTTGGATCGGAACACAAGGGTACTGGGTCAACCCAGACTTTGTCCATCCCGATGCAGTGGTGCTCCAAGTACAGCACCACCTGCCGCCAACGACGCAGGATTCAGCTCTGGCGTACAAATTGCTGCGAGAAAAGCTATTAATGTTTGGGCTTCTTTCCGAACAGTCCACCCAATCCCACGGAAGCCTTTTTATGTCTGCGCGAAGCGAGGACCTCTCACCGTTAGGTCGAGCTGCCATTCTATGTTACTGCGCTCGAAAGCTCGGTTACAAAGCCAACGTAGTGAACTTCGTTAACATTTATGTTCGCATTGAGGTAGGATCTCGAGTAGCATTTGCCGACATCAATCGAGGAGGCAAGCTTAGAACCGACCAGGAGCTTATAGAGCTATTTGGCTCTTACTCGTTTATCATGTCTGGGGATCCTAGGGCCAAGCTGAAATCTACTCCTTTCCATGAGCTGACAGAGTTGGCAATTGATACCTGTATTACTTGGCTGGGTTCGGCCTTCTATCTGCCTTCGGACACTAGGCTTTTTGCTCTACTAGGGCTCACTTCAGTAAGAAGCCTACTGTTACCCAGGGGTAATGATAACATTTTCGGGGCATTGAGAATAGTCCCAGATCGGTTTGAAACTGAAAAGCATACGCTGACCGTTGCGTTCCAGAGGATCCATGGCCTTCTTGATGACAACTTTGTGAACGAAATAGAATTATTAACAAAAGTCATTCTCCCGGATTCAAGTGGCACGAATGACACAAATGAGACGGGAGTTGAAGTGTAAAAAAATGCATTTATTAGTATTATTAGGCTTTGGTAACTACTGACAAAAGGCGATTATATGTCCATCCAGAATGGTTTAGTTTGATGGCTCGTACAGCTCCAGTGTTGACGATAGTGCAGAATTCTGGGGCCCGTTTGCTGAGAATGTCCAAGGCGTCCCTAGATTCCTGAGGACTGAGCCGGGTCTTGAGCGAATCAGACAGAATCTTCAGCAGCTGCTCTAAGGAGTAGGATCGGGATTGTAGACTGAGGAGAATGGTGCAAATGCGAGTCAACTGAGCGCCAATGAAGGTGTCGTAAGTCTTTTGAGTGGCTTGAAGCTCCTTCAGTTTGTAATCAGATGCTCGAGAAGCTTCCTTAGCCCGAATGCGCTGCAGTACTGACCCAGATCGCTCGGCCAACTCAGGCTTGGTAGGCATCTTTGGCTTCTTTCGCAACGACTCGAGGCGGTCACTGGCGGTCCGCTTGACGCTGGTAGGTCCATTTTCAGGCAGGGGGTTCAATGGCACTGCCTTGTTTTGCCATCTAGCTGCCAATTCCTTGAACTGCTGCTTCCTCTGTTGGCATCGATGGGGAATGCCGTTGGCCGCAATAGAATAGTCCCCTCTGGAGGAGGAAACAATGGAGTAAGAATCAGGGTAGATTGTGATAATCTGCTGAATATGCGATAGAGTTAGGGATGACTTGGAATACTGCAATGTCTTTTGGCGAAGTGTCTGGAATGGAATGGGTTGAATGCTGGACGTGTAATGATAAATAAGAGACGTTTCAATGGCATCAAACGCAGTGCACAGATCTGCCACAGAAGCGGCATGCTCATTATACACTGGGCGGTTTTTGGAGTAAATGTAATGGGGGTCTGCTTTGCCGGGCTGGTGAGGAGCAAATTTCCATTCTCCTTTGGAAGCTCTCGACAAAGCTACCGTGACAAACACAGCTACCTGAGTTGGCTCCAATGCAATGCGTTCAGTACCGACATTAATGACTGCCGGAGAAAAGTATGCCACAAAGATGGCCTCTTCCAAGGCGTGTTCAACCGCTGAGCACATGGACGATGACATTAGTTTTGAAGTTACGGTCTCAATAGTGCGATCTCGACGTCGTGTATCCGAGCGATTGTAGAACTGCTGGATGTTAGACACCTCCCGCGGAGCTGCCTCCAGCTCGTCAACAGTCAGAACACAGTATCCTGACTTTTTCAGCGTTTCCATCTGATGCTTTGTGAACATTGTGAAGAACGCGACCCTGGCTTTCGACAAAACTGGATACCTAATTAATATTTCACTACGCGACGCGTCCAACATGTAGAACGATAGGAGACAAAAGGGTAATGATCGGCGACGGGATTCGGCCGAACAGGTCATTGCGCGTACTTGCTGATGGACATATACTGTATTGAAGCCATGCTCACAAAAGTGGTGAGATGTGATGAGATGCCATAGCTGATACAGGTTGTGTTGTGTGTTGTGTTGTAGCGATCTGTCGTGGGATCCACAAAGCGTGCCAATTGAGTAGCCCGAGGGATAGCCCGAGGGATCGAGCGCATCGGGCAGTGAAATTTCACGTGATGTGATCCCGTGACGTATCCCCTTTAGCATCTGGACACACGCACAAATAGATCCTTCACAGTACAAGAATCTGCCCATACATCCACCACTACCATCCAACACACATCCACCGCACCATCCAGTACTCAAGCGTATCATCCAGTACCCCTCAAGATACACTGGCCTGGAGGCTGGTTCGGATGACGATGAATTTCTCGAGGCTCGGATAGCCGCGCCGAGATGCTCGGGGGCCGCATCCGAGGATACCCCGGAATCCAGCAAGCAAACCCTGGTCTGTAAGGCAAAAGGGTGTAACATGCTAATTTAAATTCGCCATAATCACATCAAGCACCAATCTGTCCCTTATTGCCTTTTTCCCTAACTTCACCCTGTCGCTCTTAATAACGCTTGCCATGTCCGGGCACCGCTGCTCTTGTATTATGGTGACCCACCCCCTGACTCTGTTTTTCCACAAACTTCCAACACAAATTTTTCTCCCAATACTTAAACGGCGACAGATCCTTATTTCAAAGTCACTTGCCACTGGTGCTTGTATATATTGACCCCAATTCATAAATAATGCTGGCATCTCGTTTTGCTCGCTCGGCTATCCGCAGGGCTCCTAGCTCCCTGTCGGCTACTGCCTCCCGCTTTGCTACCACCATGCCCAAGCGTTTCAACTCTACCGAGTCGAACGGAAAGGTCCAGGGTTCGGTGATTGGTATTGATCTTGGTACCACCAACTCTGCTGTGGCCATCATGGAGGGCAAGATCCCCAAGGTGATTGAGAACTCTGAGGGTGCTCGTACCACCCCTTCGGTGGTCGCCTTCACCAAGGAGGGTGAGCGTCTGGTGGGTGTGCCCGCCAAGCGTCAGGCCGTGGTTAACCCCGAGAACACTCTGTTCGCCACCAAGCGTCTGATTGGACGACGATTCGAGGACAGCGAGGTCCAGAAGGATCTTGACCAGGTGCCTTACAAGATTGTCAAGCACACCAACGGTGACGCTTGGCTGGAGGCCCGAGGAGAGCGATACTCTCCTGCCCAGATTGGAGGTTTCGTGCTCAACAAGATGAAGGAGACCGCCGAGGGCTACCTTGGAAAGAACGTTAAGAACGCTGTGGTGACCGTGCCCGCTTACTTCAACGACTCTCAGCGACAGGCCACCAAGGACGCTGGTCAGATTGTTGGCCTCAACGTTCTGCGTGTGGTCAACGAGCCCACCGCTGCCGCTCTTGCTTACGGTCTGGAGAAGACTGAGGACAAGCTGGTGGCTGTGTTCGATCTTGGTGGAGGTACCTTCGATATCTCCATTCTGGAGATCCAGAAGGGTGTGTTTGAGGTCAAGTCCACCAACGGAGACACCCACTTGGGAGGAGAGGACTTTGACATCACCCTGGTGCGCCACCTGGTTGACAAGTTCAAGAAGGAGTCCGGCATTGACCTTTCTCAGGACCGCATGGCCATCCAGCGTATCCGTGAGGCCGCCGAGAAGGCCAAGGTTGAGCTGTCTTCCACCGTGTCCACCGAGATCAACCTTCCTTTCATCACTGCTGATGCCTCTGGCCCCAAGCACATTAACATGTCTGTTTCGCGATCTCAGTTCGAGGGACTGGTTGACCCTCTGATCAAGCGAACTGTGGACCCCGTCAAGAAGGCCCTCAAGGACGCTGACGTTTCCGCTTCCAACGTTAACGAGGTTATCCTTGTCGGAGGTATGACCCGTATGCCCAAGGTTGTGGAGACCGTCAAGTCTCTGTTCGGCCGAGACCCCAACAAGTCTGTCAACCCCGATGAGGCTGTGGCCATTGGTGCCGCCATTCAGGGAGCTGTGCTGGCCGGAGAGGTCCAGGACGTTCTGCTTCTGGATGTCACTCCTCTGTCCCTGGGTATTGAGACCCTGGGAGGAGTGTTCACTCGTCTGATTAACCGAAACACCACCATCCCCACCAAGAAGTCGCAGATCTTCTCTACTGCTGCCACCGGTCAGACCTCTGTGGAGATCCGTGTGTACCAGGGAGAGCGAGAGCTTGTGCGAGACAACAAGCTGATTGGAAACTTCACCCTGGGTGGAATTCCTCCTGCTCCTAAGGGAGTTCCCCAGATTGAGGTTACTTTCGACATTGACGCTGATGGAATCATCAACGTGTCTGCCCGAGACAAGGGAACCAACAAGGACGCTTCTATCACCGTTGCCGGCTCTTCTGGTCTGTCTGACTCTGAGATTGAGAAGATGGTCAACGACGCCGAGAAGTACAAGGAGCAGGACAAGGCCCGTCGTGAGATGGTCGAGGCTGCTAACCGAGGAGACTCCATCTGCAACGAGATTGAGTCCTCTCTGGACCAGTACAAGGATCAGCTCGATGCTGAGGCCGTCAACAACCTCAAGGAGAAGCTGACTGCTCTGCGTGAGATTGTTGCCCGTGCCCAGGCTGGTGAGGAGGTTTCTGTTGAGGACCTCAAGACCAAGACCGACGAGGTTCAGAACGAGTCTCTGGACGTTTTCAAGAAGATCTACGAGGAGAAGGCCCGCAACTCTTCTTCTGACTCTTCTTCCTCTGAGGAGAAGAAGGAGTAAACATTCTGGTAAACTTCTAGTCTTGTAATGTTTGTAAATAGTATAAACCAGTGCTACACTCCCTACCTGAGCGAAGCGAAGGTTGTCTTCCAGTCATTAGTCGTTTTCATGGGTCGTTTAATTGTAATTTGATATCGTACAGACAATGTTCAATGGTACTGACCACTTGCCAGTTAACAAATACATCCATACATCCATTCATTCATTCATCCATCCATCCATTCATTCATTCATTCATCCATCCATTCATTCATTCATTCATTCATAATATTTCCATGATCTTTCCATGATCTTTTCATGATCTCTTCATAATCTTTTCATACCTTTTCATATCTTTTCATACCTTTTCATACCTTTTCATACCTTTTCATACCTTTTCATACCTTTTCATACCTTTTCATAATCTTTTCATAATCTTTTCATAAACTAAATAATAATTGTTGTGCTGATGTCCGGAGTTTGACGGAGTTTGACGGAGTTGCCAGGAGTGCCAGAAATCAGTTCACCGGCCCGATAAATTTTTCGACATTAGTGGCATTTCTCTCACAGTGCAAAAAAGTCCACAAAAATGGAGTTCCCAGGACTCCTTCGCACGTCGCGACTGAGCTCGCTGGCTCATCCCATTAAACAGTCCATGAGCGAAATGTCGTCCTCTAACCCCTATCCTCGGTACCAGGTTTTGCAGACCACTCCGGCATCTCTGCACCGAAGAAACTGGGGTGTAAAAGCTCCCATCCCCTCAAAGCACCAGTCTCCTTACGTGGTGCTAGACGCGCTGGACTCTCCACATGGAATTGCCCAGTACCAGGCCGGTACATCGTTTGTTCGCAAGCAACAGCGGTTCCGGGAACTGGGAGTGCCCTTGAACCTGAGTCCTGGAGCGGACGACTACTTTCACATTCGATCTGCTGACAATAGACGACCTACTCTGCGATCTCTGAGCCCCAGCAAGGTGCAAAAGCTGCTGAAGCAGGCTCCCTCGAAGCGACAAGAGTTTGTAAAGCATCTGGAGACACGGTCAAAGGCCGAGGCTTCGTCAGGAGGACCTAGTAGTGGAACCACCAGCGGATACCTAGACAGTTCTCTGTTTGCGGACGCGGCCGCGAGCCAAAACACGAGCTCTGCTCGTCTGTTTAACCGATCCGAGATGGACTTGGGTCGAGTAGCATCGTCGTTCATGGGATTGTCTCCTGAACGATGGGAGTCGTACGCAAGAAAGACCCGAGGCCCTATTGGTCTCAACTACGGAGTCAAGGGTACTCTGCACAACACCCCCAAGGGAATTATGAACGGAAAGATTGTCCAGGGCCGAGTGGCAGTTTCCAAGACTACTGGACCGTATGCTGGCCGAGGACCTATCCGAGCCTGTGGCATTGTGGGCGGATTTGTGGTGGACACTCCCATTGTGTCGACAGTGGACTCGGCCACAAAGGTCAAGAACGTCCAGCAGTTTTACGTTCGATCTGCTCACGTGGTTGGACCGAGCATGCTCAAGATTCATGCCAACACTGTGGGCAACCAGCTCCTGTAATGTACATATTTATGAATCTTCCTTCTCACTTTATGGCATTCATAGCTTTAGCACCTTAGTGCATTATCCATTAGTAGTCATTAGTATTCCTCAGTACTCATTAGCATTGTTAGAATTATCAGTATTACTAGTATTATCATCCATTAGTATTAGTATTCATTAGCACTCGTTATCATTGTTATCATTATTAGCATTCCTCAGTACATTAGCATTGTTAGAATTATCAGTATTACTAGTATTATCATCCATTAGTATTAGTATTCATTAGCACTCGTTATCATTGTTATCATTATTAGCATTCCTCAGTACATTAGCATTGTTAGAATTATCAGTATTACTAGTATTATCATCCATTAGTATTAGTATTCATTAGCATTCAGTAGTATTCCTCTGCATTTATTGGTATTCATTACCATCAGCATTAGTTAATTCATTAGCATTCCTCAGTACTCATTAGCATTTATTGACGTCAAGATTAGTTAATTAGCATTCATTAGCATTCGTCGGTATTCACTAGTATTCATTAGCATTCCTCAGTACTCATTAGTATTCGTCGGTATTCATTAGCATAGCATTCCTCAGAACTCATTAGCATTCGTCGGTATTCATTAGCATTCATAGCATTCATAGCATTCATAGCATTCATTGGTCCTCAGTACTATTATCATTCATTGACGTCATTACTATCACTAGTATTGTTGGATTAATTACTCTGTTGGAACTGTGGGGATTTGTCTTATTTTTAGGTTTTCAGGGTTTTTTTCCCTTTTCCCTTTTTGTTTGCTTTTTTTTTTTTTTTTCTTCATTTCGGCCCGTCATTGTTCGCCGTATTTAGCTCTCCGGGGGCCGTGTCATGAGGCTATATATATTGAGATCGTCTGCTGCAACCTTATCGCTACAGCATGAGCTATCAGCAAGTACCCCAGGAAGAACGATACCCGGTCGGACCTCCTCAGTACACGTCTGTGGAGGACCAGAACTATACTCCCGGAGAGGGCGCTCCTGCTCGAGCGGATGGAGATGACGTGCCGGACGATTTCAAGTACTCGACCTCAGTGGCGTCGTGCGAGCTGTCCATTCGCCAGGCGTTTATTCGTCGTGTGTACACCATTCTGAGTGCTCAGCTGCTGGTGACTGGCTTGATTGGGTTTGTAGTATCACACAACAAGTCTGTTCAGGCGTGGGCGCTCACCCACATCTGGGCCTTTTACGTATCGCTGTTTGGTGCCATTGCGCTCATGGTGGCTGCGTTTATTAAGCAACGGTCATACCCTATTAACATGGTGTTTTTGGGCGGGTTCACAGTGCTGGAGGCGTACTCTATTGGCACTGTGTCGTCGCTGTACGACACACGGGTAGTGATTCAGGCCGTTGGCATCACCACTATTGTGTTTGTGGGATTAACGTTGTTTGCTATGCAGACAAGGTACGATATTACAAAGTGGCAGGGTATTCTAGGAGCATTGCTTTGGGGAATGATTGGATTTGGACTGATTTCAATGTTTTTCCCGTTTGGATCCAAGGTTGAGCTCGTTTACAGTGCCCTGGGAGCACTTGTGTTTTCTGGATACATTATGGTGGATACTCAGCTAATCATGAAGAGATACCACCCTGAGGATGAGGTGGCTGCATCCATCAGTCTGTACCTGGACATTATCAACCTGTTCCTCTACATTCTTCGCATTCTCAACGAGGTACAAGATAACTAATTGGATCCATCTCAATCTGGTGTCTAGAACTAATGAATTACTAAATATGATAATCACAATGAACATAATCTGGATCTGGACGGTATCACGAGCAGAGCGAACACTCCGTAGGGAAGCCCTAGGGAAGCAGAATATGAATTACTCCTAAATATGATAAGTTACATTAGTATATAAACACGAGGATGAGATAAATAATCCGGTCTATAATGAATTACACTCCTAAATGACACAGATAACAAATCCAATGTCTAAATATGATAGTTAGTATGAACATGAAAAGGTTCGGGCATTCTCCATGAGTCGCACGGTAGCAATGTAGTGGTAGTAAATGCCCCCAAACACGCTAATGTGCCACAGGTTGTGGGACATGCCAAAGTAGTCAAATACCCATCCTGGGAACCATCGCTCGGGAATGTGGAACGAGTACACAACCACTCCGGCCACATAGCACAGCAGCGACTTTAGCACTGGTAGGTAAAATGAAAACGTTTCGGCAAATCCATGCAACAAGGCGGTATGGATGAATCCCAGGATCCCCGCTACCGCAAACGATACAAAGAACAGAATGCGCTTGCCGCGATACTCCTTTGTATCAAACACTGGCAACCAAGTAAAGATGGACCCAAATATGCCAAACATGGCCGTCACCGCCATGTAGATGTTACGCTCCGTTGGCCGGCAGTACAGAGCAGTGTACTCGGTAGTGAGAATGGATGCCGCAATGAGCACGGTGATTCCAGTGTAATCAACACAGGCAAACTTCTGCTTAATCTTGAGCCGGCTAATGCCGCTAAACGTATGCCACACAGCGGAGCATACCAAACACTTCATTGCCGCCACAAGAAAAATGATCATGGTAACCTTGTCCATGGTGGAGGACTGCTCCCACGACAGAGTAGAGGGCCAGTGGTAAAATGCAAGGCCGAGCATGACAAAAAAGCCCAGCAAGTGTGTCCAAATGTTGCACGTTTCATTGTGCACCTTGACCAGCGAGTACAAGCAGTCCGTGTATCCTTTACAGAACCGATATCCCCTCACAATGTACGGATTGTCTCGCCATTGGATGGGCAGTTCGTCATAAGTTAAGAGGCGCGAAGCTGCTGCCTGCAGCGCTAGTTGGGCTCCGATGACCGCCGCCTTGGAGTCCACTACTTCAAAGCACGTAGCCTCTATATATGCCAGTTTCTCCTCCATTAGCAGCAGAGCCTTTGCCAGCTTATCGGACACATCTGATACCGATCCTGACACTGACTCGGACACTGCCTGATGATACGACACCGCAGACGATTCGGCCCTATCACCGCCGTCACCACCGTTGCCACTATCACCACCATCACTACTGTCGCTACCATCACCACTATCACTACCGTCGCTGCCGTCGCTGCCGTAGAAACCGTCATTACTGTCGCTGCCGTCAACATCAGTGGGGTCTATGTTGAGCTTGTTCTCCATAAATCGAAGCAACACGTCCGCCCGTCGCTTGCCCGCTCCTATCATCTCTCCGCGGGCCTGTGAAAGCACATCGTATGCGTGCTGGATGGACTGGTCAAACTGGATAAGCTTCTGCAGCCCGTATTCCTCCATATCGTTGAGCCGGGACTCTACCTTGTACAGGAACACGTCCAGCTTGTGCAGCAGCATGGCCTCCAACGACGTGCCGTCGTCGGCAGGGTCTGGCTGTCGTGGATTTGTATTTCTCCTCTTACGAACCTCGGACATCCATGTAGCTAGCGAACTTGATTTCTAAACGGACCCTTTTGAAGACCAAAAAACGGTGCGGCGCGATCGGCTCGGCGCGGTTTTTAGGTTCCGAGCAATGCTGCTGATCATCACCAAAACTTTTTTTTTGCACCTTCTTTTCAATGGCAGGCCGTATTGCTCAACCAGAGCCAGTTGCGATCTGTCATCCAGGGGTGCTACAGTGACCTCTTATAACAGAGCGTGGACAACTCCTACAGAGTGTCTGCGTCTATACACAACAGAGGACATGCAGAGGCAGTGGCCGAGGCGGGTGGCCGAGACAGAGCCCGAGAGGCTGGTAGACGTCATAGAAAATAGAGTGGTTGAATGGAGCTGAGATGGAGCTGAGATGGAGGAGGCAGTAGAGAGGGCAAATAGTGAGTAGAAGATACAGCGACAGTAGAATAGGTGAGCGGACAATGAAAGCAGTGCAAAGTAGCATGGAAATAGCAATAGAACACAATGGATCGTAGCTCCTAACCTTCGTCCCCATCTCGTCACCTACCACTGTTCATATCATCAAGGTCTAACGCTCTGTAGCGACGGTAAAGAGTTTGGGCTAGCGATGGCCAAATCGAAAAAGGCACGCAAGAAGACGGCGTCCAAGGGGACTGGATCTACTCCGTCCAAGGGCAGTAGTTCAGGGCCCTCGCAAGTGCCTGGTCCAAGTCACGCCAACGGGTCCACTGGTTCCACTGGTTTAGGTGGTTTGGCTGGTTTGGCTGGTTTGGCTGGTTCTGTTGGTTCTGTTGGTTCTGCTGGCTCTGCTGGTTCTGCTAGTTCTACCGGTCCACAGCCAGCTCCTCCTTCATTGCCTTCGACGCCATCAGATTTTGGTAATGCTGAGCAATACTTTGCGCCAGGGCTGTCACCAAAAGTGCGGGTGAGTGGAAAGAATGCGGTTGATAGCGAACAAGCTGGTGGTGGTGGTGCTGCTGGTGCTGCTAGCAGTCCATTCCCCAAGCCGCCAGCTCGGTTCAGTGGCTTAGATCACGGATCTGTGCTAAATTTCGCAGCATCAAAGGACGGAGCCAGTTTGTCGTCATCTCCGCCATCAGGGCTACGTCCTGGATTGCTGTTCACAGCGTCGCAATTGGCCGGAGGACATGTGCCACTGTCCCAAGATGACGAGTCGAAAGGTACCGATAAACCTTCTTCTTCCAACGACAAGATTGCTAACAGTGATATTCGACCAATGTCTCCTCCATTAGATCCTCCGCCAATGGCCGGCGAAGCAATTGACGACCAGTATCGGGACCATCCTGCGCTAATGTCTAAAGAAGAGTATCTGGCTAAACAGAACAAGGTATTTCAAGAGCTTACTGGGTACCCGTCGTGGAACGAGCATCGAGCAGCTGGTGTATCTGAAGATCGCCAGGACCACCACCTTCGTAGAATTACAGAGCTAGTAGTTGCTGGTCTAGACGAGGAAATCTACAATGAGTTCCGGGAGCAGCGGTTCATTCAGGACGAGGTCGAATGGGCTGGCCAGCAAGCATTGGCAGTAGGCGGAAAGGACCCTGATGAAACCACTCAGGAAGTGATTGCAAATGTCATTCGCGACTATCAGCGCCTCAAGAGCCAGGTGTCTCGACTGGAACTAGAGTTTATCCGCATGCGCAAGGCCCGAGTAGACATTGAAAATGACCGTAATGATGCCCACACGTCGTATCATCGAGAATTGATGCGACGAGTCAAGCTCGAACAGCTTTGTAGAGTGCTTCATTCAAAGGTGGTCATGTACGAAGAGGGCCAAAAGCGAATGGAACAACAATCTCAGGAAAAGGCTGCTACTGCTCGACGGGCTTCTCCTCCTCCTCCGCCTCCTTCTCAATTGCAACAATCGCAACAACCGCAACAATCACAACAATCGCAGCAACAACCACGACCTGCTATTACTGACGCTCCGAAAAAGGACAACAAGACCAATGCCCAGGACTCTACATTATTACAACCTTGGCTAAGTATTAACTCGGACTACAAGAAAGATACCCTGCCGTCCATGGCAGAGCTCATAAAGTTTGTTTCCCCAGACCCCAATGAGGCCCCGTCTGCGCCTGATCGCAAGAGCCAGCTCAAGAGTGTGCTCAAAACATTCTTTGACCAGTATCAGACTCGTGAGGAGTACTTTGCCCAGATGATTAAAATGAAGCAGCTTCAGATTCAAGTCTGGCGACAGCGGGCCCAAAAGTATCACCACCAGGCCACCCTGGAATCCAAGCGGGCAAAAATGCTGAGCCAGCATATCGAGAACATTGCTAAGCTTGGTGACAGCGATAATCTCCAGTCCTGGTTCCTTAATGTTATGCTAAACAATCTGTCGGAAAAGATAGATGGCATGGTGAGTGAAAAGAACTTTGATGTCGAAAAATTAAAGGAACTGTCTCAAGATGTAGCTGTGATGAAGCTAGCCATTCAAGACCAAGGCGATGACAAGGAAGAAACCAATGGGTCCAATGGCTCCAGTGGCTCCAATGGCTCCAATGGGCCAAAACCGGCAGTACCTAGTGCTGCAGAGCAAGGAGATGACAAAGGAAAACAGCCAATTTTCACTCCAGATCCAAAGTCCTTCAAACCGATACCACAGCATATTGCCCAAGATTTGTACAAAGCGGTGCTGGAGGGTCGAGCCCGATTTGAACGGCAAAATCGCGAAATCGACACCATTTCAGCTGAACTCTCTGACCGAGTGGCCGAGTACAATAAGCTAAATGCGCTTATGGAAGCCATGTACCACAGGGTGAAGCAGGGTAAGGCCGAGGAGCTTGTCAATATCTTGCAACATGCACATTTAGTATCTGAAGGGAGACTGGACAGACAGGAACTGGAGCATCAATCGAATGAAGAATCGAATGAAGAATCGAATGAAGAATCGAATGAAGAATCGAATGAAGAATCGAATGAAGAATCGAATGAAGAATCGAATGAAGAATCGAATGAAGAATCGAATGAAGAATCGAATGAAGAATCGAATGAAGAATCGAATGAAGAATCGGACGAGAAATCGGACGAAGAACCTGATGAAGAATCAGAGGATCAAGGACAAGATGAATTGGATGAACGGGAGCTACTGGACCCAGATGCATTGGACTCAGAAGTGGAAGAATCCGATGAGGATTATGACCAGGAAAGTGACGAAGATGACGAAGACTATGAGTCGAGACCTGACTACGAGCCATCGCAAAACGATGATGGTTTCCAACTAATGCTGCTCAAACGATTCCTGGAGCAAATGGGCCCCGACGAAATGACTGATAAACCCGACCAAGCGCGCCAAAACCAAATGCCTGTGGCAGAAATATTTAAACGAGCGTTTGGGTTTGACATTACCGGCATGACAATCGGACAGCTTCTCAGAGAATTTGAGTCAAAGACCCCTTGCAATTACCCGTCCTGCCCTTTTCACAATGAAAACGCTCCACTACGGCAATCTGTAAAGGACCTTTTGTCCAAATTTGACCAGCATGAGCCTACTGGTCTGGTGGATTCCGAGACTGGGCGACCTTTGCATGCCAATGGCAAGCCCCTCTATGGTCCGCCCAGGCCCCCAAACTTACATCCTCCTCGAGTCAACACCATTAATCCTCAACACGAACGAGGCTTTGTATAATGATGCCATTCAAATGTAGTAACTATATAATAGCATCCAATACATTGTCAATACGTTGTCAATTGAAAAAAGTCTACAGTATTTGGACCGTTTCCCCGGACTGTCAACGACGGAACGGTGTACGGCTGTGCCGAGGACGACGACGACGATAAAGGCGAGCGGCTGAACGGTTCTGGGAGGTTTTTTTGAAAAAGGTGGTTTTGCGCCGCACTCGCCCTAACAGTCACACATTCCCAAATGGGAAGGAGATTCAACTTTTGCACCCCAAACCATCTTCAAAATATATCCTCCGACTCACTCACCGTCGACACCTGAGCACAAAAAAAGATGGCCATTGGTAAGAACTATCCCATCATCCGAAACCACTTCCGGAAGCACTGGCAGGAGCGAGTGCGCAACCACTTTGACCAGCCCGGAAAGAAGGTTGCCCGTCGAGTTGCCCGTGCCAAGCGAGCTGCTGCCATTGCTCCTCGTCCTCTGGACCTTCTGCGACCCGTGGTCCGCGCTCCTACCCTCAAGTACAACCGAAAGACCCGTGCCGGCCGTGGATTCACTCTGGCCGAGATCAAGGCCGCTGGTCTGACCCGACAGTACGCCCGTACCATTGGTATTGCTGTCGACCACCGTCGTCAGAACCGATCCGTTGAGGGATTCGATGCCAACGTTGCCCGTCTGAAGGAGTACCAGTCTAAGCTTATTGTCTTCCCTCGCCAGGCTGGCAAGCCCAAGAAGGGTGACGCTTCTGAGGCTGACATCAAGGCTGCCACCCAGGTTCTGTCCGCTTCCGCTGCCGTCCCTCTTCCCGCTCAGGCTCCCGTGGTCGCTGGTACCGCTGCCGTTGACGCTTCCTCTGACGCTTTCCGAACTCTGCGTATGGCTCGCTCTAACAAGAGATACGCTGGCATCCGTGAGAAGCGTGCTCGGGAGAAGGCTGAGGCTGAGGCTGAGAAGAAGAAATAAGGTCGCCCTGTTCATGTAATGTCTGTTATATATTCAAGACACCTCGTGTGATGATTGTGGAGGCTAATAATAGAGTAGTAGGTTTGAAGTTGTTAATGAAATACCACCAACCAGTCGTCTTCTTGCCATTGTGCTGTTAAAACTATGTAAGGACAAGGTACGGTCCTGACAGGTTGATTAAGCATGCCATTGGGGCTACAGAAGCTGTTAAAGATATCAATAATAATTCGACCTTGTCAAGTCAAGGCTGTCAAGGTCAAGGTTTCTATCTAGTTAGCAATGAACTACGATCGTCGACAGTGATCATGTAAAAGGGTCTTGGAATACCCTCCAGTAGCAGATAGGAAGCATCCGGCTCCAGGAAGAACCTCTACTTGCAAAGGTTCAAATGGAAACGCTTCACCATCAATGGATAGATATCCACTGTCAATTTTAGGAATGAGACGGAATGCAGTAATCTTGGAGTACTGCAATTGGTCGACATGATAATGCTTGCCCGACTCAACTGCAGTCAATAGATTCAGACTCTTAATTCGTCCAGCACTAGTGTCCCACAGAACCATGTCCAATAATCCGTCGGCTGGTAACGTAGCAGGGAACATCAATGCATCGCTCGACATCCACGGAAGCTTGCCTACATAAAACATGCAAAGGTCTGGTCGCTCGATCTTCACCCAGTCATCAGGCACAGGGTCCTTTACGCTTCTTACCTTAGGCAATTCGGCGGCACTATCGTCATGCTGTGACCCTTCACCTTGCTCATTGCTGTCTTGATCAAGGTATTTGGCAAAATGAGCAGTTACTTGTTCTCGCTTCTCGTGGGCATACTCTACATATACCTCGCACGGGTATTTTGTGAGCGACAACACTCGCATCACCGCGCCCACTGCAAATCGTTGGCCGCCCATCCAGCGAAGATTTTCTGTTCCCAAGTCACAATCAGCTACTAAACCATAGGTCTGACTGAGGAAGGAAACATAGCGCTTATTCGAATCTAAAGATGTCTGATTAATGTTCATCAGGTCCATCTTGGTCTTGACTCCCTTGACAATGTTCAGGGCTGCCAGGGACGGAGAGGCAGATCCATTGAACGATACTGCAAGTGCGTTTCCGGATCCACATGGGAATTGACAAACTGCTACCTTGCGGAGCGCTTTGGCCCCTTGGCCAGATTTGTGATTTGCCAGTCCATTAAGCACCTCATGAGGAATACCATCACCGGAGCAGCACACAATTGCATCATAGGCGTCCAGGTCAAGGGTAGCAGCTATTTCCTCAGCATGGTGACGATACTCGGTCAGCTTGATATCTACTTCACATCGAGCAGCTCTAAACATAGGCTCGCCATGAGTCTGGAAAATGCTTTGGGCCTTCCCCTGACCTCCAAAGGGGTTAATAAGAACCAACAGGCGCTTTTGACGTTTCGAAGGGCCGTAAGCGAGGTCTAAAAGTTTAGAGTCATCATTCTCTCCGCTTGTCAGGGATATCTTGATGGTTTTTACCGTGTATTTATCGCTACCACTGCCTTTAGCGTAGGTCAAAGTTTTTGTGCTTTCTCCTTCCGGGGAGATCCATAACACCTGGTTAAATGGGATAAACTCTTGGCCAGGACCAGGCAGGCATGAAGAACGTTGTTTGGGGGCGTCTATTAAAATCCCCATCGCCTGAACCCTCGCGACAGCCACCATCTTGACAGCCAAAGACGTCAAAAATTCGTATTGACTTGGTGACGATCGTGCAGATTAAAGGGATGAGATCTCCGAAAGACCCGAGTCACCTGACCTTCGTCGTAAGCTCGCTTTCAAAAGGTCAACTTGGGGAATCGTGGCCGCCATTGTGTTAATAATGGGCAGTTGATAATGAATTAGTATATTCAGAAGTCTACGGCGACCTATATTAAATGTCTAAAACAAGCCCGGAGCATCCAGAAGGTGACCAAGTAGGGAAGACAGGCGGTAACGCCGGTCAGCGGTCAAAGAGCAAAATACGTGCGAGAGAAGAGCTTTGAAAGAGAGGGAAGCACAAGGAATTTGAGTGCTGCGTAGGTGATATCATATACAAGAAGCAGGTTATAACTTTTGCAGAGTTTTCTGTGAACAGGAGAAAGGCCGTTGTCGAGGTGAGACATCAGATAAGATAACTGTGCGGCGTACCGCCCTCGGCAACGGTTTTCAAGGCCGTTTGCAATACTGTTATATAGCTCTTTTCAATCGTAAGAAGTTCGAAGTTAAGTGTTACTGGTGTTACTGGTGATGTTCTAATGGCTGCGGGCTATTGGTTACTGGGTGAGCAGTACATTTATCGTGGGCCAAAGAACCTGACTGTCTTAACCTAAAATCATGAATCGACTTATAGAGAATCTATTTAATTCTCAGAGGGTTGATAATTGATAACTTGGTTGTTTATATAGTGCAAACACTATTCACAGGCTTTCCTGCTGGTGCATCTCAGGACTGACTATTGGCCCATCTGTTTCAATAGGTCTACTTTTCACCCCTAACTCTTCAATTCTCTGGTAGCTTTACTTCTGTTTCTCAATTCTGAATTTGAGTTCTGGAGGAAATCTCCGAAAAGACCCTCTGTATTGATACTAAGCCCCTGTACACCCTGTACGGCAATTGTCAGTTAGTTCAGTTCCTCGATTTGTCAATGCTAGTTTATGCTATTCAATTGCCAGTTACAATCACTAGTTTAGATCGTCAACATACAGAGGTTTATTAAGATAGAAACGTGGTGTCCATGATCCATGACATATATCATATTTCCAAAGTGGCATCTTCTGGCCGATGAACTAACCGATAGGACATTGAGGTGACTGTGACTGGCTGGCCAGACCCTTCCCGGCGCAGCATGAACACTGCACTAAACCCATGCAGGTCTTTGCCTCGTTCGGTTCCAAACTTGACCTTTCCCGATACGTTAAGCGTTAGAGTTAGCTGTCCTTGGGCATTATTAGTATTAGGAAGCGGATGGACATTATAGTCACCCACGTCATGCTTTGTCATTGGCATCTGAGAATACATTTGAATAAACGCATCTCCGCCACCAATAGGATTACCGCACCATACTATCGCGCTATCTGGTCGGAAAAACTGGAACAAATTTTGTCGGTAGTCGTCGAGAGCTTTGAAGAATTGATTATAGAAGCTTTCTCCCTCTGAAGTTAGAAACTGAGTAGCACAGTACAAGCAGCTGAACATACCTTTTGCAGTCACGTTTACTAACGTAGCGAGATCATTCTGGTTAGCATATAAAGTCGTTGGCGTCGTTTTCACTGCATTTGCTTGTCATCAACTTACACTCATGCTGAAATCAGTTAAGGTTAAGGATCTAGGATGTCAGTGAGTGCGGCTTCAAATTTGACCGAAACTATGTTCCAGGCGGTAAGTGTATTTTGTTCTTGTTACTGTGTTACTCTATACTTTGCACATTATAGTTCTAGATTGTAATTGTAGTTGTAGTGTAGCTGTAGCTATGGTGGTTGTGCTTCATGGCACGTCTATTATTGGTATTATTGGTACACCATCCATCATCATCAGCTCATGGGATGCATAAAGATTACTGAGCCTTTTCGCCCTTGGCAAGCTTCTGCTGGCGCTTGTACTCATTCTCACCCTTGTTGTGGCGAGCAGACTTGGGGTTGGTGCCCAAGATAGCGTCCCACCATCGGAAGGACGAGGCATAGTTGCCCAAGAAGTAGTGGTGGTGGTCATCATGGTGGTCAGCTCCAGCCCAGAAAGGCAAAAAGTGGTGAAGAGACCATGGGAATTCGTAACCAGAGTGGGCGTCAATGGCCTGGAACAGACGCAGAGCAACCCAGATGTACACGGTGAACATGTGCAGGTCCTTGGTCAGGGCCACCCACAGCATAGGCATTCCAACAGTTCCCACACCAAGCAGAGCTACTTCAATGGGGTGAGCATACTCAGCGGCCAGGCCGAAAGGAGCAGCGTATCGGTGGTGCTGCTTGTGAATGTACTTGTAAAAGGAACCGTAGTGAAGTCCTCGATGCATCCAGTAGTGCCAGGTGTCTTCGAGGACGAAAAACACGGCAATGTGGAAGCAAATCTTCTTCCAGTCAGGGAAGGGCACTCCAATCTGGATGCCCAGGTACTGGCAGATGGGGTGGAATCCCCAAATGGGCACGGCCTCCACGCAGAAATGGGTCAGCAGAACCGACTTCATACACTCCCACTGCTCGGCAAAGTTAGGCTCCTTATTGTCCTGGATCTTGTACTTGCGGAACATGGGCAAGGCATCGATAATGATCCAAGGGAGCGATCGGCCAAAGTACATGACCTCGTGGAACACGAACATCATCAGTCCGGTTGCGATGGAATCGTTTCCAATGTAAACGTAGTACGAAGCCCACAGCTGCTCGGCCCAGTTGAGCGCGGGCTGGCTCTGGGCTACCTGAGTCCAGGTATCGACAAAGGTAGGTCCGGCAAAAGTAGCGTTAAGGACGGACGTCATAGTAAGCGTTGAATCTCCTCCACCAGCGAAAACAAAAAAAAGGCGATTACACACCCTGCGTCCTCTTAAATATCGCGACGGATCTCGTCCTTTATTTTATTTTTTTTTTTTTTTTTTTGAAAAGTCCCTCCTCGGTCTCGCACGGCAACCGAAAGGGGTACGAAAAACGATGTAAACGAACACGATGGTGACGACGACAGCCGTGAGGCGTGGGGCGGATACGCCGCCGCCTGGGGCTTGGGGCTCGAGAGCGCCTCGTGCGGCTTGGGCCATGGAGTTGTACCCCACATCCGAGGCTTCTTGTCAATTCACTGTTCAAGAGAGACAGAGAGAATGGACTGTCCATTTTGCGCCATTGCTAAAGGGGCCAAGCCTGAGGCAAGGCCACAGCCTACAGGGGAGTCTACGGTGTTCTTGTCAACGCCACATGTGGTTGGATTCTTTGACATCCAGCCTCTGGTTAGCGCCGAGGCTCATGTGTTGATTATTCCAAGGAAGCACTATGAGACGTTGGACGAATTGAGCGGAGATACTGAGACGGCGGGAGCTCTGGGAATTGCTCTGAGTAGAGCAGCGCGAGCTCTCAAGGAGGTGTTTGGCCCCAAGGCGTTTAATGTAGTGCAGAACAATGGCAGTGCTGCCGGGCAGGTGGTGAACCACGTCCACTTTCATTTGGTGATTCGACCTTGGAAGCGTACCGAGAAGCTTGCACAATCAGTTGGAGTAGCTAGTGAACTTGCACAAAAGACGCACTTGACCATGGCAGAGCGAGCGTCCTATTCAGCATTGGTGTTCGGCCGCGGTCAACGACAAGACCTGGACCTAGGATGGGCGCAAGCAATCATCCCAGAGATTATAGAAGCATTAGATCGGGTATCAAAGTTGTAGTACTCGTCCTCGGTAGCCTTAGATGGGGTAGCAAAGAAGCTATGAAGGCTTTTCTCTTCCTCCCTAGCTGCCTTTTTCTCCCTAGACACCGTTCTCTGCTCCTGATTATAGGTTGTAGAAGCGAAGCTTATATTAAGTATGGCATAAAACTTTAAGAATACATTAGCTACTAAACATCAATCATAGCATGCAGTTAAGGTTGGGGGAATTCGTGAGCATGTTCCTTGGCCCACTGACGGGCAAGAATGGACGCCTTCATGAACCGCTTGGAAGCGTACTTTTTGAAAAAGCCCTGATGGGTCACGGGGGACTTTAAGTAGTCGACCATGACGGCAACAATGGGCAGCAGCTCCTGTTCGGTCACGTCTCCGGAATAATGAATCAAGTTACCGTCCCACTCGGGGGAGTTTAGCATTCTGCGGGCCAGGTACATTGCAGCGGCAGAGCATTGAGAAGGAGTGTACTGGAGCAGACGGTGGTCAAGTAGAGAGGTCTCCAACAGGTACTTGCCAATGGTTCGGGTTCGAATGTCATAATTGTCTGCCTTGGAGATGCGTCGTAAAAAGTTGAGTGCGTTGGGGTATGCGACCTGGAATTCGAGCACCTGGAGCACAAACCGCTCGGCCTCCAGAATCTGCTCTTCAGTGAACCCGCCGTCAGTAACATAGACATAGTTAGAGATGGAAGGGGTCCACACTTCCTCGCACTTTGCGGCGATGAGAAGGGCGGCAATGCCTACGAGCTGGACTTTTTCCAAGGACACTACTCTCTTGGACATGAACCGGTCAATAATGTTAACGGCCAGGAACAGGGTCTCAGGCAACAGCCGGAACTTTAGATGCACTTCTACCAGCCAGTCTACCAGGATTCCTCTAGTCTCCCAAGTGATGTGTTTTTGGTCTTCAATGTAGTCAGGGTTAGGCATGTACTGCTTCTCGAGCATGTACAGATGTTCAAAGATCTCCACCACGTATTCCGATACCATTCCAGGGTCATCAGCGTCCTCCTTGTCCAGATCGTCCCATGCGGGGAGCGCTCGGTCATCGTGTACTTTTGGTCGCTTGGACTTTAGAATGAGGTCTGGCTCTACAGACTCTGTGTGACGACGGCGCTTTTCGCTAGTGCGTTCCTGAGGGGGGTTTTCATCTACGGGGGCAAGTTCGGGTTCATTAGTGTCGTTGTGGTGCTGTTGCTTGATTTCCTGCAACGGTTCTCTCTTTTCAGTGTATACAGAGATTGCCCCAGGCTTGCGAGTTCTCACCGCGGCCGGTCGGCGATTGGTGGTGGTGGTAGTGGTGGAGGCACTGTTGGAGGTGCTGTTGGCGACACTCTGAAGAGGTTGAGTAGTGCGAGTTCGAACCGATGCTCTAGTGGGAACTCTGCTGCCAGTACCAGTGGTACCAGCACCAGTGGTGGTAGTGGTGGATAGCAGTTTGCCCTTACCAACGTCACCACCAGCGGTGTTGTTGGTATTGACATCCCCAAGAGCTCTCCGTCGGGTCAGGGGCTGCTTCTGAGCCACGGGCGCAGGCTGGTTAGCCGACTTTGCTCGGGTGATCCTCGAAATATCCGCGTTTTCATCCTGCACTCGTCTAGAGCGCGTTCGCTACCAGTTAGCAACCTCCTGATTCTTTGTTAACAGTAAACTTACCTGGAAAGAACTCATGAGTCCAGCCTATATTAGAGATGAGAGGAATACGTTTGTCTCTGTTAGCACTAATAGTTCATCCGATTCAAACCACAATGGATGCGTTAAACTGTCGAGGATCACGGCCAAACGAGAGGTGAGGATTTGAGGCCCTTTTTCAACTGTGCAAAATTCCCACCGGGCCGCATTTTCGGGCACGCGTCATACGCGCGCCACGCGACTGGTACAGTGGGGGACCACGAGTCCCGCGGTGGGGCACCGTGCCTACAGCAACGGGGAATCCTGAGGGGTGGAATAATTAGGCCCAAATGCCAGGAAGATGCTGCAAAAGAGGGCATAAAAGGGACGATTGTGGGTTTTCGTTCGTGTTTGCGTTCCTTGTTTGCTCTCCGCTCTCTTTTATTCCCCTTTTTCTGTTTTGTGGTTGCGCGGATACCCGACCCCTCTCAAGAATCCCTGAGATCCAAGACCTGTACATTCCATAGCTTTGGCTTTGCGGCAGTCAAAAATACTTACATTATCGTTTGTCGTCAACTCTAGCAGTAGCAATGGCTAGACGGTTTTGTGGTTGGTATCGAATCCTCTTGTGATGAGTATATTGACAATGTATGTCAAGGCGGATATATATTCGATCAAGAGTATATTTACTATCTACCCGATTGGGGAAGGTGCGGCGGGGAGCGACAAACAGTGACAACGTGAGCGACAGACAAGAGACGGTAAGGGCAGATCAGCAATTGCGGTGTGCGTGTGTGTATGTGTGCAGTACAGACTGTTAGGTTATGAGTGTGTATAGGACGGAATTGTGGCCAGGCTGGTTGTGGTTAGCCAATTGTATCCATTGTTTCTAGTCCAGCTACAGTTGTCGGGTCTTGCTAGCGGCTGTCGGGCCGCACAGCGCCGCACCGTCAACTTCCCCGGTTCGGGAACATAATAAATAATACAACATACAACTGATATCCCGTGGGAAATGACCAGAATGAAATGCTAGCAGTACAAAATAAATAACTACTGAGGCCGTCTAGTGCTAGTCTACTCTGAATTGAACCCGGACTCGTCCTCTTCGTCGTCGTCAAACGCCCTCGGCTGTTGGAGGGCCAACGCTCGGTACCCAAACAAGCCGTGAACATTGGCCTGTTGGTCCATATCGCCTACCTGCATCATTCCGATATGCATTGCCAGATCGTCATTGCCCTGGGGGTTGCCCTGGATGCCCTGGATTCCCTGTGGGTTGCCCTGGAGGTTGCCCTGGGGAATGCCATGGGGAATGCCCTGATGGTTAGGATACCTCAATGGGGCATTGTTGCGCTGGCGGTGAGGGAGGTCTGACGCCAATTGCAGGCGACCAGGCGCTGGAGGCAGGTACTGAGCCCGTAATGCGTAATTGTGAAGAGCGGCATCGGTGATGCCAGGGAAGAAGCGAGCAGCAGGGTCGCCGTGGGGGAGGTGAAGCGCTGCGTATTCCGTCTCGAGCATGATGGAATTGAGGTGGTGACGCAGACGCTCAATGCCCTTGCCGGAAAAGACACAAAAGACCGCCTGTTGATGCTGGGTAAACTCTGGCGGGGCGGACCGGCAGAACTGGGTCAGATCGTGACGCATAAAAGCGGGCACGCCAGTGAGAGACAGATGGGTGAGTCGGGGGCACGAATTGACCAGCTGGATGATGGACGCCAGAGTAATGTTAGTGCAGTAGCTGAGATGGATTCGCTCAAGAGTATTAGTCATGGAGGTTGTGGTGGTGGTAGGGGTACTGGTGGTAGGAGCAGTAGTGGTTGGGGCAGTAGTGACAGCAGCAGTAGGGTGAACATGAGAAGCAGTACCAGGCATATTACCAGCAGTACCAGGCATATTATTACCAGCAGTACCAGGTAAGGTATTATTACCAGTAGCAGTAGTAGTGGTGTGATTGACAGCAAAAGAGCGGTCGGCCAGAGCAAAGATGGCCTCGTCGGTAATGTTTTGACACTTGACTAGTCCGATTCGTCGCAGGCGAGGAAGCATGGCCAAGTCCTTAACAGCTTCGTTAGTGAGCTGGGTGCAACAAGCAACGTCAATGTACATGATTCGTTGGCAAGCTTCTACCAGCCATGCAATTCCCTTGTCAGTAATGTTGGAGCAATGGCCCAGGTGCAGATAGTGCAGGCTTCTCTTGAGCCGGGTGAGGGCCTGCACACCGTTGTCGGTAATATTGACACATTTTGCTAGCACTACGTTGCGAAGCCGAGGGGCGCACTGTACAAGCTTGTGCACTGAATCGTCAGTGACCAGAACGCACCCGGTCAGGTCAATGATCCGCAGTCGGTCCAGGCAGTGGTCACTGGGCAGGCGGACAAATGCATCATCAGAAATTTTCAGTAGCGAAGCTAGGCGCAGCTCTCGGAGCTGAGTGAGGTTCTGCAGAGCCCGGGTTACTGTGTCGTTGGACACTTCGGAGCACGCAGTCACGTCGATTTCTACTAGTAATGGGCATTGGTCAATGAGCAGCGACACCGACGCATCAGTGATGGCCGGGCATCCTGCAAACTTGACTCTTTTGAGGATCCGGCATCGCGACGCCATTTCCATTACCGCTCGGTCACTGAGCAGCTTGCAGTTTGAGGCGTAGCATCCCCCCAGCCGAGGGCAGCTGTAGGCAATGCACATAAACGCCTCGTCGGTGACCAGCTCCAGCTGGCTCATGTCAATGGATTGCAGTCTGGGGTTGATGGACACAATTGTCATGAGGCCAGCGTCGGTCACCTTGGAGCACCCTGTCAGGGTGAGGCGCTCTAGCTCAGTGCATGCATGGGCAATATTAATCAGAACCGAGTCGTCTACGTGGTCAGCTACTAGCGACAGATTCAGCCGGCGCACTAATCGTCCGTAGGGCAGAAAAGTGGCCGACGATGGCTGGCCAAGGGTTCGAACCAGCAGCTGTAAAGTTGATTTGTCAGGGATGTGAGGTCTGTACCAGATGGCATCAGCACAGGCCAGGAACCATGGCTTGCAGGTGAGCACAAACGCCCATTCGTCTGCCTTTGTAGGTAAAAAAGAGTGGATGATGGCTAGCAGTTCTGGAGGCAGTCGCAGCACTGGCGAGTCTGTCATCATGCCATCCTGGGCATACTGGGTACTATAGTGGTTATTATTATTATTGTCCATGGCCTGTCCATGGATTCTAGCAGCTAGTCCAGGCGACGGGCTGTCCGATTGGTCGTCGGACTCTGTAGACATTCGCTTGTCTCTAAACTGGTCGCTTAGACGAGAAAAGGTAGCGTGAGAAGCGTGGGACAGGCGCTTGTGCAGCTTCCAATCGGGCATCTTGCGATCGTTGGACGGGTCGGTGGACTGGTCGTTGAACTGGTCGTGCGCGCTTGTCATGGAAGAGGTGGAAGATGACGAGTGAAGATCACTAACTGAGGGCACCTCTGCGGGGGCGTCAGTACCACCACTGGTCATATCTCCCAAAGATTAGTATTATTTTTTTTTTTTCTTTATTCGTTAGTTGTTTGGGTTAAGCGCCCTTATAGGGTACAGCACATTCCACAGTTGACGGTCCGTGGTGCGACTAGCTGGGCAAAGAGAGAGTCTTTGGACCAGGTTCTTTTTTTTGATATGATTAACGACAACTGAGTTGTGCTTGGCTGTGGATAAAGTGGTGAGGCGTGTTTGCTTGGTGCGGCGTGCGGCGCGTGCGGCACCCCAGGACAATGGTGATAGCAGCCAGCAGGCCAGAGGCCAGCGTTTGCTAGTTCTGTGCTACTGCTACTGTTGTGCTGTTGTGTTGATGGGATTGGTGAGCAGGGTAGGCTGTGAGTAGAGCAGGCTGTGTTAGGATTACGTTAATGATTGCGTTAACGGTTGCGTTGACCTGTCTCAGGCTATTCCTTATGTTGGCTAAGTAATCCGCATAGTCCGGTACAGAGTCCGATACAGTACTACAACGTACGATACATACAACGGGTACTACAATAAAACAACGAAAACAGTAAAAACAATCAATCAAAACAGATACAGCTGAACAATACAATACTAAAACAGTAAAAATCCTACAGATAGCGCTACAATTGATACACATGAAGAGCATGAACGCAGTCCCAACAAAAGCGGATTCCAAGGATCTGAATTCCGATTGGGGTCACCTCGAGCCGCTCCGGCAATGTGACGAATACGGGCCTATAGACTGACAAAATTGACAAAAACCTTGATGGATGAACAGCAGTAGTACTGCAATAGACAAAATAACTAGTGCAGTAGTGGTAGTGAACAGCAATAATCAATAACTAGTGAAAGTACCTATGCGTATGCGTATGCCAATAAATAATGTTCATGCTACGAGAGTCGGGGAAACTCATACTCGAGGTGGTTCTTGAGAGTATGCGATTCATAGTTAGTAACAGAGGTCCTAACCGAGGACGGCGACGGCAGCACCAGCGCGATTGACCGTGGCGATTCTGCAAACGACATACGTGCGGGGGTCCGTGAGTAGACAGGGATGTCAATAGGACCCAGGTCGGGGCTTATCAGCGGGGACGCCAGGCCGGTGCCAGTCGCTCCAGTGCTGTATCCGCTACTGGGACTAGGACCACTGACAGAGTTGGCGCTAGTGCTGGTGTTGACACTGATGGTAGACCCGTTTGGTCGAACGTACCGAGGGGGCTCGTATCGGTCCATACAGTCATCAAATTCAAACAGGTTGGGCGAATCAACAGATCCTGTGCGAAGCACCTCCAAAGACGGTCGCGTACACTTGCAATACGTATCCTTTTGCTGGCATCTTCTCGAGCAGTACAGCCCACTGGGAACGTCACTGGGAATGAGCGTGTCGCACACCGTGCAATAACTGTCAAAGAACGTATCCGGTTCCGGTTGTGGTTCCCGTTGCCTATTCATACTAAAGTTAACTGAGGTAGCAGCAGTAGGAAAAGATCACAGATATCTGTCAGATATATACCACAGATATCAAGATATCTCACAAATAGTCATAGATATCACCCAATGGTTGCTCAAATGTGGACCAAAAGATAAGTACGCTGACGAGATTTTTTTGAGATAAGGGTTATCAGCACGCAATCTGACCAACAATTGCCGAGGAAGATGTCGCAACCAGCTACTGAAGCAAACCCTTGGCTATCCAGTTATTCGCTATCCTGTTAACGGATCCCAACAAGTGAAAGAAATGAAGAAATAAAAAAAATTTCGGAACTCTGCAACCGTATTATTAGCGCCTGCTTTGAGCTATATAGCTCCCGGGCGGAATCGTGCCGGGGGTCCCCAGTGGCTCCATCGGGCTCCATCGGTGGTTAGGATTGCCGACAGGTGGAGTCACCTCCGCATATCACCGTACTGGGCAACTAACCTAACCGTCCAGCATAACTAGCGTAATATTTACGTGCATCCATGCTGCCACACCGTTCTATACCCTGCCAAAGACGGTTCCATGTGGTCCATGTGGTGCCATCTGGTCCAATCTTGTCCAATCTGGCCCTATTTGCGCTATGTCCCGTCGGAACCCCCTTATCACCGCCCGTGGCCGCTTGCAGCGTCACGTGAGACCGTTGCACATGGCGTTGCACATGGCGCATAGTTAATTACTGCACCCCGAGTAATCAACTACCGAGCCACTCCGTCACCCCCTTTAGGTTTGTCTCCTACCTTTTGACCTGGCGGTTTCCCCTTCCTTCCTTCTCACAACAAGTCTACCGTGGCATTGCTTCCTACAATTAAAGTGCAGGCACTTTGCAACGTCCAGGGACGGTACTAATCATGACTGATCCAGCGTCCGGATCGGGCTCTCCTTTTGATGTTATGAGGTAAGTAATGGAACGAATCCGGGGCCGCAAGGTCCCGGATGAGAGCCACGAAGAAAAGTTTGTCACAAGAAGAGAAAAGAGGAACAGAAGCTAACTAGAAATCGGTCAATTTGGCAAGATCGGCCTAATTCTCAGCAAATGCTCAACAGAACCCCTCCTCCTCCCGGGTCTGGGTCCGGTACGATCCCTTTTCCGTCGTACTTGGGGTCGTCTTCGTCGGCATCGTCGTCGTCGGGTCAACCTCATACCCGTTCTCGAGCAGGCACTCTGCCCTCGCGATTGTCTCCGGGTCTGGCAATCAACCCGTCGGTGCCATCGGCTGCTGCGTCGACGACTTCGCTGGGTTCGCTAGCGTTGCTGTCGCCCGATCGCACCTCGCCGTCGCCAATGCACTCTCACACCCACAATGGGTCCATGTCGGCACGGTCGTCGTCTTACTTTGGGCCAAATTCGGTGTCCAATTCGGTACCTAATTCGGTACCCAATTCAGTACCAAATTCGGTCCCTAGCTCCGTGGCCAGCAATTCGGTTCCTGGTTCTGGTTCAGTGCCTGGGTCGGTGTCTAACACAACTCCTACCTCGGGACTGTTCCCGTCTCACCAGAGCAGGCTGCGATCGGGGTCGCTCAATGTTCTTTCTGAGGGCCCTCGTCCCGGATTCTCTCCGTTTGCCCACTCTTCCATCTGGGCTTCTTCGGACAACAACAAGTCTGATCTTAGCACCCCCCAGCTGCAAGGCATTTCCGAGAATCACCATCTTCACCCCCAGCATTTATCGCAGACGCAGACGCAGCCACCGCCGTCAACATCACCATCACAGCATCAGCATCAGCAGCATCAGCAACAGCAACAACCACAAGCACAATCACAACAACCACAACCACAACCACAACAACAACCACCACAGCAGCAACAGCAGCAACAACAACAGCAACCTGATGACCCAATGAAACCTTTCTTGAACGAATTGGCCATGCGAACAGATGTAAACCGCTTGAGATCCTACACGGTCACCGCCCTTCCCCCTGGAATCCTCGACGACGACCTCCACCCTCAATTCCAGCACAATGGCGGGCTCGCGCAACAACAACAGCAGCAGTCTCAGCACCACCTTCATCCTCACCAGCAACCCCAGCAGCAGCCCCAGGGTCATGTCCAGCAACAACAGCAGCAGCAGCACTCCCCTATGCAGTCGTCGTCTCAGTCGCATCTTATGCCCCAGATTCATCGTCCAAGGGCACAGACAACCTCTGGTGCGTTTGTAGATTTCGGTAGTGCTGGCCCTCAGCTCGGTCTGTACGATGATTCGCAGGCGCAAAATGCTCCCTCTGCTGCTGCCTCTTCTACTGTGGCTTCTCACACTGCGCCATTGGGTGTAACTGCCCCTGCCCCAGGCGGCGGCACTGCTCCCTCACGGTCTCTGTGGCTCGGAAACATTCCTCCCTCCACTACCTCGTACTCTCTGCAGGCAATTTTTAGCGCTTACGGTCCCGTCGAATCTGCCCGCGTTCTGCCCCACAAGAACTGCGGATTCATAGATTTTACCACCGTCGAGAGCGCTATCCAGGCCAAGGCGGTGCTTAATGGAAAGGAGCTGTTTCCTGGCGCTGGCCCCTGTCGTGTCCGTTTCGCAAAGACTATTCCTGTAGTAGACAGAGTCCCCTCCCCTCCCGAAGGAGACGCAATTGAGTACTCGGTCACTGATTCATCCAGAGAGCAGGCTGGTGATGGCTCTGCTGGTGCTGCTGCTGCCTCCTCCGCACCTTCTATCCGCCCTCTTTCTGAACTGAGCCAGGAGTTGCTCAATCTCACTGTCTCCCTCGGAGACGATAGCGGCGACTCGCGTGCGGTGAGCCAAGGGTACATTGACCGTGCACTCCGATTCACAGACTTTAAGCAGGAGATCCCTCCGGTACCTGAGCCTAGTCCTGACAGAGTATACGATGCTCCTACGCTGCGCGAGGTCCGCAAGAAGGTGGACTCGGGCAACTGCCCTACTCAGGAGGTGGAAGAGATTGCCATCAACCTACTAGACGAGATTGCCGAACTTTCCTCGGACTATGTTGGTAACACTGTGGTTCAAAAACTGTTTGATGTGTGCTCGGAGCCAATTAAGGACCTAATGCTCAAGCAGATTGCTCCTTACTTGGCTCACATTGGCGTCCACAAGAATGGTACGTGGGCCGCTCAGAAGATTATAGATGTAGCAAACTCCAAGCGCCAGATTGATGCAATCACCACCGCTCTGCGCCCTTACACTGTTCAGCTGTTTTTGGATCAGTTTGGAAACTATGTCATCCAGTGCTGCCTAAAGTATGGCAGCCCCTGGAACGATTTCATCTTCGAGACAATGCTGTCACAGTTTTGGGAGATTGCCCAGGGTCGCTTTGGTGCTCGAGCAATGCGGGCGTGCCTGGAGAGTCAATATGTCACAAAGGAACAACAGCGTCTGCTGGCAGGGGCTATTACTCTTCACACCGTTCAGCTGGCCACCAATGCTAACGGAGCTCTGCTGCTGACCTGGCTTTTGGACACCTGTACGTTGCCTAACCGTCACAGTGTGTTGGCACCCATGCTTATTCCAAACCTGGTGCAGCTGTGCACCCACAAGCTGGCTTGCCTCACCGTGCTCAAGGTTATCAACTACAAGGCCGATCCAGTATCAAGACAGGCAGTGTTCAATGCCCTCTTTACTCCTGAAGATGAAGCCCCAAGTGCCACCTTGGAGCAGATTCTGTCCGATCACCTGTATGGACCTACCTTTATCTACAAGGTCATCTCCATGCCATCCTTGGAAATTGGGGAGCGTCACAATGCTGTAAATAAAATCCGTGCCGTTTTAATATCTATTAAGGCGCTCCCCTCCCAAGGTTACAAGAGACTCATGGATGAAGTAGGACTGTCCACTCGCACACCTTCCCAGCGCATGCCAAATGGAGCTCCCACCGCTGGAGGAGGACCACAGGTTAATGCCAACGGTTCTAAGATGCGACCTCGGGCTGGTGCCACTTCGACTTCTCCACAAAAGTATTACACGGGGCCAGTGCCTGGTGGTGCTCCTCCCAATTCCAACCCCTACGGAATGCCTCCACCTCCCATGCCCCAGTTCATGGGACCTCCTCCTTCTCAGGGAGTCCCTCAGGGGGTCCCTCAGGGGGTCCCTTATGACTTTGTACAACAATTTGACCAGAGCATGCATTTACGGGATGGGCCAATGTCTGATCCTTATCAACAACAGCAGTTTGTGTCTCCCGTGGGTCACCAGCAATTGACTGACATGGACTTTCGATACCAAGGTCGTCCCCAGGGACAGCCTGCTGCGGGATATCAGATGCATCCTCCTTTCATGTAATGATCCATGATCCAAGCTACAAACGATGAACAAGAAAGGATTAAGTTGAAAAGACAGAAAAAGACAAAAAAATGCCACCACCACCCAAAAAGACAAACACTGGATCAATCCTATCGATCATCTAGGGGGAGGGATGAGTAGGATCGGTTCAATCGTTGAACATGTTCTATATTATTTGTTAAATTGTGCACAAAAATGGTTATATATATATATCTAAAAGTCATGTCATATACATTTCATTACATTTGCTGAATTCGTTCCACTGCTAGGGCCTTCTGTCGCTGTAACTCGGCCACCAGGGCCTCGCACTTTGTGTAGGTATATTGCTCACATCTGTCGGCCACGAACGACAACCATTCCTTGGGAGTCATGGAGGGGACTCGAGAATTATCAAAATCGAGGTTTTCGAGGTCATCCAGGTAAGGGAACACCACGTCAGGGTCAATTCCATCCCATGGTTCTTCCTGAGGCTTTTCGGGAGTCTTTGGGTCGGAAGGATCACTGTCTTCCAGAACAAACGTTTTTGTTTTTAATCTGGGTTCCTCTAATTCATGCTCGGGTTCAGACTCATGCTCAGGGTCATGTTCTTCAGGAACATCTACTTCCTCAGATTCGTGTTCTTCATCAGGTTCATGTTCAGGAACATCTACTTCCTCAGGTTCATGTTCTTCAGGTGCATTTACTTCCCCAGGTTCATGTTCTTCAGGTACATTCACTTCCTCAGGTTCATGCTCATGCTCATGTTCATGCTCTGATTCCTGTTCATGCTCATGCTCATGCTCCTCATCCTGTTCCTGATCCTGCACATGTTCAATCTCCTGATCCTGCTCGTGTTCATGTTCCTGTTCCAGTTCCTGCTCAGGTTCAGGTTCAGTTTCATGCTCAGGTTCTGGCTCAACTGGATCGCCAACGGACTCTGTTTCATTGACATCAACAGATACATCCCCAGGCTCTATGTCTTCGGCCACGTCTGATTCCTCGTGTTCGTGCTCTCCAGACATGGGCCCATGCTCAACCTCGGAATGATGCTCAGGATCATCTACTTCATTCTCGGGTAATTTCTCCTTGGATTCTATTGGCTCTTCTGGCATTGCCTTTGCACTGTGTTCATTGTCCTCGGGATCTGGCTCCTCTTCTGATTCCTGATCATCTTGATATGTGTCCTTGTCCTCATTGTCCTCAGGCTCCTGTTCGTGCTCCTCAGATGCCGGCTCTGGACGCATCGGCTCAGGAGCTGGTGTCTGGAATTCGCCCTCATCCTGTGAACTATCTTCATCACTTTCTCGAGGGTCCTTTCGCGGTACTTCTTGCTCTATCTCTTGCTCCTCTTGTGGTACGTCTTGCTCTACCTCCTGTGGTACCTCTGGGAGGTCTTGTGCGACGTCAGAAACCCGCTCTTTCTTGATCGGCGATACCAAACTGACTCGAATGGGGGATTTATCTAGTGGCTCAAACAGGCCCTCATCAGATAAGTTAGAAAGACGGACCCTTTTGGAATCGTTAGTAGCTTTTTTTGTCTTTTCCTTAACAGCAGCGCTGCTTCGCTTCTTTGTCTGGCTTAGCGAAGGAGATGTAGCCTTCTGGAACGGATCCAAAGGCTCCTGTCGCTCCTTTGACTTTGGAACAGTAAAATATATGCAATCAGGGTTTCGACGATTATGCTCATCAAATGGACTGTCCTCGGGTTCCCAGCCATCTAGTGTCACGTCGCAAAATGCACAAGAGGCAGTGTCATCAGTAGGGTTGTCTGGGGTATAGTAGAAGCCTGCGTTGGCCATTGACGAAGCAGTAGCATTCCAGCCACGCTTCTTCTTGTGTGGCCAATTGACAAATGTATCTGTTCGAGCGTTAATAGAGAGTTCGCTATGGGGGCCGTTGATTGATGTCGACAGGTTGACAAACTTTTCGCTTTCCCACTGTCGCGACTTGATTCGGGCCCACGAGCACTCAGGCACGTGGGAAAAATGCTCCTTGATGGGCACGTCGTCTACCTCCCATCCATCTAGTGAACTTAAACACATAAAACATGTCACTCTATCCTCTGCTCCTGGTAACGGATCAAAGTAAAAGCCCGCTTCGGCCATATCTTGCACTGATGGAGACTCATGGGGCCACGATAACACATTCTTTTTGGATTTGCCTCTAGTCTTTGGCAGTTTAGCACCACTGAACGTCGCTTCGCGCACTGAATTCGCGTAATATTTAGGCTTTGGTGGCATTTCTGGGTATCTAGTGACAAGCAACTTTCGCTACAGGCCAATGTCGGTTAGTTTAGGCGGTTTGTAAACATGGTTTCCAGGCCAACCCGCCGCACCCATTCAAACACTTGATTATTCCACCCAAATAATCAACTGATTTCCCCCGATTAGGCCCGATATAGGACCTCCCTCAAACGTCTCGACAACCACTATTCTTGCCCAGGATGGCAATTGTCAGGGATGGTGAAAAGTTATGGTCAAATGGAGACCAGTATATAGTGTATACGGGGCAGGGTCGTCCTGATGTAGACGCGTGGAGCAAAATTTGCCCTTGATGATGGGTTATAGCTGGGGGATGCCAAATAGATACTCGATGGTTGGGTATGATCGTAGACAGGACTTGACACCATCGCCACCGCCTAGTCCAACCGAGACAGAGTTTGACGAAGAAGGAGATGAGGCTATTAGGCATTCAATTGGGTGGTCGGAGTTTTCCAAGGAGAGCGTAGTGACTCCACTAAAGGACAAGCTGCAATGGTTTGGCCGAGAGGTGTTTCGAGTACGACAGTTTGACGCTAGGCGTACTTTTCGCACTATAATGACATTTTTTGGTAGCGAAGTTGCTGGAGCGCCCTCAAAGTATGACAAGTTTATCTTTTGCGTTTGCTACTTGTTTGAGGGGCGGTTCAATCCTGAGTTTCGCGACGAGCTTATTGATTTTATCGTTAGTAATGGTGGTAACGTTTCTGCTCAGGATTTGATGCTACACAAGGCCATGTTTTTTAGGCAATTGAGCTACCTGGACCTGTGCGCTGCCAACAAGGCGGTGGGATGGGGTCTCCCTGAAAAGGCCAAAAATTTGCCTCGGTTCACTCCGTCAATGTACAGTGTGCCTCCGTCAGTGCGCACTACGCATCGTGTTCTATGGAGCAAACAAGACGCTGAAGACCCAAGTGGTCAAAAGATCCATTCAGTGCTGGGGCCTCTGCTTGTGTACTTTAATCGGCTGTACTACATTGACCAGGCGCAAAGCGCCAAAGACGGTCTTGTTCGCACCGTAATTGTGGGTGCGTTTGCGACCATTTTATGCGTAGTAGTAGTAGCAGACCAGGGCATGGCGGACAAGGATGACACCAGTGCACAATTGATGGTCAATTTGTTTCAGGCGTATCATCAAAATCAAAGAATGGGACGCGACAATGCTGTGTACGGAATTCTGATCAATGGACCCTGCTGGCAGTTGTGGAAGTTCAAAGGCAAAAAGTTTCGAGCCCAAAAGAAGCCATTGACGATACCTGATAATTATGACATTGGCATGATGGATTTCCAAACTGTTGACCAAATGCACGAACAACTGCTGGGATCTGTGTTTAGGCTTTTGGTAAAGGCATGGATTCGAGCGTATGGCCAGAGCGATAGAAAGACCAAAAAGAACTGCCGTCGAATCAAGACAATCAAGGGAATGTTTTCTCGAGACGCTAGTCCACAATCTGAGGTCCGAGCCTTTGAAGAATTCAGTGCCTTGACCTTGGATATCTTTAAGCAACAAGATCACGACGGTCATTACATTAAAACTATAGAATGCGACTAACTTGCACCACTTGTACCACGACACCTTGCTCGGTTCGAGGAGTGACGGGTAACTAATTTGGCACGCAGGCGTGCTCAGCTATGTATTGTAGACATTTAGGGTAATTTACATCTCATGGAAATTTAATTGACAACTCAATAGAATACAGTATTGAGGGGAGGATGATGGATGTTAATAGCTGGCAAACTAAAGCATATATTGACAGTCTTATTGATCATGGCTCCTAAGGTCTGGTATCCCGATGGAGAGGCATACTAGGTGTAGCTGAGCTGGTCCTGATAGACGCAAGATCAGCGACAAGGGAGATGATTGAAATGCTATTAGAATAAATAATTAGCTATAATAAATAATGCCGAACAGGCGTCAGAGCGGAGAACGGGGGAATGATTAGTCCAGACAGGCGATGGAATGTTTAAACTAGCTGGCTTGACCACTCTCCTCGTGCTCAACATGCTCAGCTTCGTTAGGATTTCGAGAACTTTGTGAACTTTGTGGGCTTTGAGTATCAGCTTCGTGGACCAGAAAGTCAAGAGTTACCTTCAGAAGCCCAGGTCTTGCGAGCGTCGTTCGTATATAATCAATACTTTCATTCAGAAAAGTCTCAAACGCTCGCAGATACGCGGGAGTCCATTCGATATCATGCAACCTCGATATCACATCATCCCTCATCAGGTACGGTGTTACCTGTACTTTCCTGGAATTTGACAGCCTATTCAAACATTGGGACACCTCCTCTGGCAATTCTTCTTGTGCCGCTGAGGGTGCGTACTTAGCCTTGGACGTTCCACTCTGTTTCCTCACCTTCCTCTTAAAGGTTTCTGCTCCAGACTTTAAAGTTTCCACTCCAGACTTAAAAGTTCGGGTCAGAGTTCTACCTTCATCCCCCTCATTAGAAGGTGAAGACGAATGAGCTCGTTTTGGTGTTTTTTGAGAGGATCGCCTAACACGACCTGCTGTGCTGCTCTCGGGCTCATTGGAGTCGGAATCATCCCTTTCTTGTTCTCCCTGATCAAAATTTTGAACAAGCTGCCGTTTAGAGCATTCGTGGACAAACAGTATCTTGTTTCCATACTCAGTTCGTTCTGGTTGGATTTTCCAAGATCTGAGTTGGGCCCTAACTTTGACATGGCGAGTCTTCACCCTCAACCAAACAGAGCCGTCTGTACTGTCCTTGAATGCCCTTTTGAGCTTAGCATCCGCTTCTTTAGGAGGAAAACCTGGATAGTTCAGGGACGCGACATCCTTTAAACTGGCACTGATCAGTCTCTTCCGTAACGGAAGGTACAGTTCAACATTGTCCACGGAAGGTTCCTGGAAAAACATTGCGATGTCAGAGAAACAGTCTTGCAATTGGCTTGAGGAGAGAAAAATCGATTTCTCAGTTGACAGTTCGAAGCCTGTGAAGGCCTTTATAGGAAATCCCATCGATTCGGTGGTATTTTCGTCAACGTGAGTCTTCTTTTTCCCTTCAAAGATCTTCTGAACAAGTATTACCTCACCCTCACAAGCCAGTTGCTCCAAGTCTGTACTAGAACCCTCCGACTCCCTATACTGGTCAACAGTATCTCGACACTGTGTGAGGATATCGGCGTAATACGCCATCTCCCTACGCAATGTCTCATCACCATACCGTTGATAGTATTGCAATGTACGGAGAGCTGCGGAAACGGGGGTTCTGTTCTGTTCGTCTGTGGGCGCGGGTGCGTATGGCAAAAAGTAGCGACCTCGTAAATCTTTAATCCGGTCAAGAACCCGTTGGTATTGCTCGTTGCTATTATCACCAGTTCTCCGCCAGTCGCGGAGCAATTTCAGGGTTCTAAGGTCATTGAACTTCTGCTCTGCCTTTGGACCAATGACTAATGATACCCTGGCACGGTCATGTTCCGTCGTAATTTGGCGCCGAATATCATCAAGGGCCTCCAATGATACATCAAAGTAATAAATGTCGATAGACTCGAGCATCTTTACGGCCCTGTTGACATGGAGGTCAACTCCATACACGGCGTCTACTTGGAACCTGGTGCCCAATATGGTGAAAATGCAGTCAACAAGCACTTTGACTCTGTTGTCAGTCAACCCAACCTCCACCGTAACGGGAGGGACAAATGGACGATGCTGCGCACTATGCACAAAGGAGAGATAGCGCGGAGCAATGGTATAATCGGGTATCTTACTTCCATGAGTACCTGTGACCCAGTTTTTTGATTTGAGACGTTTGATCGCTGAATGAAAATCATCTTCATTCCGCCCGAATAATAGCCGACAGATCAATTGACCACTGTGGATGTATAGGGGGATGTTGAAGGACCCGGAAGGTACTAACAATTGCCCTGGATCCAATACGCTATTTATAAGATCCTGCAGGCTATTCCTTGGTTCAGGATTTCCATTCCTTGGTTCAGGGATTTCATTCTGCAGTTGCTGCAGTAGACTTGGTAAGGTACTCCTCAACGTAGCTTCTTGCCAGTCCTCTGTGGGTAATTGTGCAGTAATTTGGCTGTGAATGACAGTAAGGATTTCTTTCAGAACGTTGTTCAGTATTTCCAGTGGCTGCTCAGGTATTTCTGGCATCAGTACTTCGATATACGTTTTCAGCAGTTGACGTAGTCTTTGCAATTGCCGTCGTAGACCATCTTCCAGTGCCTCCTGACCCTGTGGTTCCTCTTGTGATCGGTCATTTCTAGAAGCGTTTAAGATTTGGTCTCGAATCTTGGTTAGAATTGTAGCAAAAATTGGTTTCCAGACACTGAAGAGCAAGTTCTCGATGATTTGACGCATAACGGCAATGAAAAAGATAGCAGTACGCTCATGTGGAGACCGGGTCATCGTTAAAATGAGGCAATTACCGGGTCCTGAAAGGCTGGTGTATCTCACGTCTAACTCTTCCAAGTGTTTAAAGACGTCCTCTTCAATGGTTATACCGTCGTATATGATTATTACAATATCGTCGGCAAACACAGATGAGGATTGTTGTTGTTCAATGATATGATCAATTTCTTTTATAATATCCCTGACGCCGTTCTTCTTCTTTTCATCGTATTTGAGCACTTTGTATCTTTGAGGATCAAGCTTGTGGGAATCTGGAGTCAATTCCTGGAAAATAGTTTGGAGATACGGTGCAAACTCGCCAGTGTCCACTAATGTGGAGGATCCCTCCGAGCTAGACTTCTGAATACTGATGCTTGACATGCCGGGTAACTAAAATTTGGACGTTCAAATGAGGATGAGATATAACCGTGAACGGTGTATAAAGACAGGGAAGAAGGTTTGATGCCCCAAAATATATGGGACGTGAGGCTGCTACGGAAACAGGAGGTAGTATTGAGCTATGGAACTTTATATATCAGGTATGCACCCTTCAATGCCTTCAAATACTTGACCATACGTGCCGTTACCTCTGTAATTAGCATATAATTATATACAATATACACATCACGGTGTGCAGCCGGATAGTCGATCTGTGCGGCGCGAGACCCGATACCTGTATCTTATTGCGAAGTGAAGCCTGGAAATAGATAAAAAAAACAAAACAAAAAATTTTTTTTGTGTAGGAGTAATAGAAATTGGATGATAGTACTAACTATCTACTGTGACTATGTGGCATCTTGCATTGAAGGGTTGAATGAAAAGGGCGTCGGCATCTCCTTCAAACGGTGAGGCAGGGGCGCCGCATGGCCGTAAACGGTAACGATCGCCCACTATGTATTGCCTGTTACCTTATCGACCTGTATCGAGCAACGTTCTTACCTGCTTCATTCAGTGCACAAACATGATCCCAACTTTGTCTATTGCCTACGTGTTGCCGTGATCAGAGCTAACACAAAGGATGGTACGAATAAGGGTGATACCCCACTCCCCGGATCTACCCCTGAGCCGGACGAACACCTCTATTTTCGTTACACGAATAATTTTCAAGGAAAAGACAACGAGACGGCAGATTGGCTTGACAAATTTATACCAATTTGTTTAAACGATCTAGATTCTGAGACCAGGAAATATCTATAACGGTGCTATCATCGAAGAGTTCGTTAGTGCTATACTCGATTATTCTCTTACAGATCGAACCCTGCTAGGAATAAGAGGAGCCTATTATTATCCTACCATCTTACAGTCATTGAAGTGAACATGAAGTTGGACTGGCAGTTTTGATGCAATTCCTACAGGACTTGATCTGGGATAATAGGTTTGAGCTTCAGACTAAACAATCTCGCACCACGTCTCATGGTGGTGCATTTTCTCGGCCTCTCTGCTTCACACGTAATAGACAGCTCAATGGAATACGCTATCCATGAGAGAGGGATACGCTATAGAGGAGGATGTGGACAACGTCAGTGTAAATCTATATAGTGAGGATGGCACGTCAGTGAAATATTATCTATATAGTGAGGATGGCACGTCAGTGAAATATTGTTATCTATATAGTGATGATGGCTATTCAACTACTCATCGTCAGACTCGTCCTCAGACTCAGATTCGGCCTCCTGCAACCAGTCAATGAAAGGCTTAGCGGCCTTTCGGACCTTCTTGGAGGTCTCCTTGTCAACATACTTCTTGGACACACGGGTTCCCCACTTGAGAAGGACGTCCTCACTGACAAGGTCATTCTGGTACAGCTTGGACAGAATCACAGGAATGGACTTGATCTTATCAGGATGGTTCAGACCAATCAGACGCTCAATTCCTCCCAACAAAGCCTTCTCGTGGTTCTTGGAAGTGATCATCTTGGTCAACAGACCCTCATGGACCTCAATTTCAGCGGCAATGTTTTCAGTAAACAAGGTCTGGGCCAGCACCTGAATGGTCAAGTGCTTGTCAGCAATGCCCATCTCCGATGCCTTCTTGTAGATTTCCACATCTGAGGGCTTCTCGGACGAGATCCATTCTCCCAACTCGGCGTACACGGTCTCATCCTCCTCGTCCTCATTGCCATTGACGTCGAGAACTGCAAGCGAACGCTCGAGCTCCTTCTGACGGGCTCGGACGGCCTCCTCAGACACATCCACAGTCCAGCTGTCGTCGTCCCCACCGTAGGATTCGTCGGGGAGTCCGGCGGCCTCAGAGTTGATGCGCTTGGTCAGCTCGTCATCCTCCTCACCATCGGCATTTTCAGTACCGTTGGCGTTACCATTGCCAGAATCGCTTCCAGCGCCAGAGCCAGCATCAGCAGCAGCGCCTCCGACGTTGGCAGAGGCAGTGGCAGCCTTCTTCTTGGACTTGGAGCTGGCAGGGGGGTTCTTGACAATGAACGACGAGAGCTTGTGACCAGGGTCAACTCTGGTGCGCTGTCCGCAAGCCTTGCAAACTCGGGTGATGTTGCCATCCTTAGAGATGATCAAATCAGTCTCGGGGTTTCGGCAAGACGCACACAAGACAAACTTGTTGATAAAAGTGTCGAGCAGATCCTGAAGCTTGGGGGCATCGTGGGCTCCATTGACAATGTATCGGTCATTGTTCTCGTCCACCTTGGTCTGGGCTCCCAGTTCAAAACCAAAAAACTTGATCACGTAGGGACAAGGACGAGACAGAGCGCGGGCCACCTCAGAAGCATTGACCACGGCGGTACGGATTCCGTTTCCACGGCCCTCAATCTTGGACACAATGGGAGGCATCTTGTACCGGTAGAAGGGATCCTTATTGTCCCGGCAAATGTTGAGCAGAGCCATGTTGAATGAATTTAGGTTGGTAGGTAAATTTTTGTCAAAATTTTTTTGTTTTTAATCGAAAAGGTGCAAACTTGCGACGTGACTGGGCATAAATTACACGTTACGTCGTATACTCCGAGCGTCAGAACAGGACTGTCTAGTACGACAACAACAATGATGCATAAGCGATGGTAAGCACTGTTCTTTACAAGCCTTGAGAGTGGGAATCCTCTTGAGAATACGCTGAATAACGCTTGGTGGCGGTTAAAGGCGTACGAGAAAAAGGGTGTTTGAAAAGTACGAAGATATTGATTTGGGGCTTTGACAATTAAAAAAAAAAAATGAATCAGGCGGTCTTCTATTATGTTACTTGGGTGGTGGGTTAGGGTCCACCGTCTGACTCAGGCGAAGGGCCCGATTCGGTCAAACATGTACCATTGCGAGGTAATCTAGAACATTCAGGGTATTTTGGCTGGACAGAGGTGTACTATTGACGTCTGCGCTGAAATGGACCAGCTGTAGAGTGCGCTGATATTCATTATGCTGGGGTTTAGAGGGGTTATCTGATCGCGACCGTTAGACACAGCCGCGTGGCGGTGCCCGGCCGCACCCTGGAGAAGATCGAACGAATGACCGGAGAGTAACTATTGCAAGAGGGGGAAGGGGGATGTCGCTAGCGTGGACAGAATCGGTAGAATAATAACTGCAGAGGCGACAGTTGCTAGCAATGTGCGCGCCGTCGTTACCCTATGGACCCAAAACAGACCACAACGGCCCCAGTGGTGGTGCCATTTAGGGGGTCATTTTGGGGGCCGCTTGCGGCGCGTGGGGCTTTGTGCGGCGGCGGCCTGCTGTCTCTGGCTCAGCATTTGACATCGACCTTGACCACAAAAGTTGCACCCCCTTCAGGCCTGAAAAAAAATCTGTCAGGGCCCTGTCAATAGTACAAACCATTTCGCCCCGACATGGAGTCCCCATTAGATAATGGCGGGACCGGGCGCGCAAAGAGAAAGATGACCCGAGTCAACTATATAGAGGATACGTCCAATGTGGAGGAGGAGGAGGTTGGTGATACCAACGGGTCCAACGGGTCAAATGGGCAAAATGAGTCGCCAGGAGATGTGTCTGGCGAACCAAAGACAAAAGGCAGAGGCGGTCGTAGAAAAAAGAAGGAGGCTCCTGTTGAAGCTCCGTCGGTAGACGACAAGTTTCCAATGAACTGGCAGCGCAAAATCGCCCCCGGAGAACGATTGTCGGCGGTGATGGATTTCTCTGGTGCTCGTATCGAAGACGGAGTGCTTCATTTCCAGGATGGTAGTACTCTAGAGCCTGATGAACATGTATATTTATTGGCTGAACCTCCGGGGGAGCCATATTATATCGGACGAGTGATTGAGTTTGTTCCCCGGGACAAGCCAGCTTCATCATCATCATCGTCGTCGTCCAATGAGGTTGTTGACAAATACTGGATCCGAGTAAACTGGCTATACCGCCCCAAAGACATCTTGAAAAGAATGAACGATTCTCGCATGCTCTACGCTACAATGTACTCTGATTTGTGCCCTCTGCATGCGCTTAGAGGCACTTGTAAAGTCACACACCTTGAAAATCTAGAAAACCTCCAAGAGTATCGGTGCAAGCCAAATTGCTTCTGGTTTGACCAGCTTTACGACAGGTACATTCAGCGTTTCTACGACGTGATTCCTTCTTCCAAAGTCACAAACCTACCTACGCCCTATCTTAACTTGCTGCATGATAGATACCGATACATTGTCGTAGAGTCAGGAAAGGCCCAGGATCTGTGCGTGGCTCCTCAGACCTGTGCTGCTTGCTCGCAATGGTGTGCCTCTGATGACTCTGTAGAATGTGCTCACTGTAGAGAGCATTATCATATGGGCTGTGTAGACCCTCCTCTTCAGCGCAAGCCCACTAGAGGATTTGGGTGGTCTTGTGGCCCTTGCTCAGGCATAGACCCAGGCCATAGTAATGATAGCAAGATCATTGCTACTGACCACAGTCCTGATGATGGCACTGCTGACTCGTCCAGAGCCCAGTCTGTGTCTGGCAAGGGAGGAGGTTCCTCCGGATCATCTCCATCCCCGCCAACTCTCCAATCTCAGAAACTTTTGGAGCTTTATGAGCAAAAAGGCAAGAATCCACTAACCGACGAACAAAAAAAGCAGCTGAAAATGTGGCCTATTCGCTACTTTGGCATGCACGCAAAGATGGAAGACTTATTGGAGGTTGATGATCGAATCTATCCCCGAGCTGCCTCTCGCATTGGTCCCCGCCATCAATGCCCAGTGCCTGATTGGCCTGGTCGCCCTGTGGTGTACGTGGAACCAGAAGGACGTGGTGGACGACGCAAGTTTGGCCGTCGTGGTGCTGGCGCTTCTGCTGCTGCTCTGGGAGCTCAACAACCATCTGCATCCTCTTCCTCAGCGAGCGTGGACTCCGCCAGTAACACTGATGCAAAGACCAGGCCACCGTGGGTGCAAACCCGTCCTCCTGGCTATATCGAACGTGGAGGAGACAACACTTCCACGCTCATGTGGGTTTCGCCTAGCGACCCCCCCGATCAACAAAAGGTAGAGGAGTTTTTGAAAAAGACTGAACCGTACGCTGCAAAGCTGAATATGTTCCATGGCTCGCCTAACTTTGTAGACGCGTGCCTTAAAACTTATATGGATTGCGGATACAATGAACCTGCAGCGCTTTCTGCAGTGTCAGCATTCACCCGCAAATCTCTCAAGGAGCCAACTTTCAATTCAGAGGAAGTTGCCCGGTTCGAAGAGGGAGTGCGCAAGTATGGATCGGAGCTCCACGAGGTCTTCAAGGAAGTTCGCACCAAGAAGGCCGCTGACGTTGTACGATTCTACTACATGTGGAAGAAGACTCCGTCTGGCCACAAGATCTGGGACAATTACGAAGGACGTAGATCAAAGAAGCGACCAGATTCACACAATCATGTTGTGCACCATGGGCTAGCAGACGAAGTGGCCGATTCTGGAGACGACTCGGCATACGACAATGAAAAGTCAAAAACTCACAAGAGAAGCTATTGCTGTAAGTTCTGTCAGACTACCTACTCACGAGAATGGCGTCGTGCTCCCGGATACCCAGTGGCTCCTGCGGAGAACCCAATTATAGCGCTTTGTATTCGATGTGCCCGGCTTTGGCGACGATATGCTGTTGCATGGGAAAACCCCGACGAAGTCATGAAAAAAATAAGCCAGAAGATTGGTGGAACAAACTCATGGCGACGTAAGATTGAGGAAGAGCTAATTGAGGACAGCAAGGCCATCTACGCCGAACGGGAGCGGGAGCGGGAGCGCGATAAGACTCGTAAGAAACTCAAGGTTGAGAAAGAAAAGGCAAAGAAGGTGGCAGCCGAAGCAGCGGCCGCTGAAGAGGGATCTGGAGACGAAGAAGCAAACAACAGTGACGGCCAGGTGGAAGAGAATGACGAAGATTCCACTGATGTCAAGTCCGATACTGCTGACACTGATGCGGACGAGGAAGAAAAGGTTGAGAAACCCACTACAAAGCGAAAGGCCGTGGAAGATGTTAAGCCGGCTCCAAAGGCAAAGGCCCGCAAAAGTGGAACTGGCAGTCGTCTATCTACGGTACAGAATGCTAACTCTAATGAGGGACCTTTGTCAATCACCAGGCTGATCCGTCCCTGTGCTGTGTGCAAGAAGGTGGAACCATCGGGGCGACAAATGTTTTGTCAGGCGTGTGGTGTCAACGTCCACTCCATGTGTTATGGAATTGAAGAGGCTCGTTCGGCATCTAGTTGGCTGTGCGATACTTGCAGCAACGATCAGAAGCCTCTGGTCAATACGTATTACATGTGTGCGCTGTGTCCTGTTCGGGATATACCTCATGATGGAGCTATTACTGCTGTATCGCCTAATAACTCAGATGTGCTCAAGCGAACATTTGACTTTAACTGGGCCCATGTGAGGTGCGCTGTATGGACTCCGGAGATTCGATTTGGAAAGCCTAGTACTCTCCAGCCAGTGGAAAATGTAACTTCTATTCCAAAGTCACGATTCCTTGAAAATTGTGGTATCTGTGGTAACGCTAACGGAGCTTGTATCACCTGCAGTGGGTGCTCGTTCAAGTTCCATATTGGCTGTGCGGGAACTGCAAAGTTTACATTTGGGTTTGATATCTGCCCTGCGTCGGCTGATGAGGATACTGTGGTTATCATTGGCGGAGAAAAGTTCACCATGGAAGCAAAGATCTACTGCTCTCGTCATTGTGATGAACCGGCGGTGCAGGAGCTTCATGATATGAACGAGTATGACCAAGTTACCGGTAAGACGCTCCTACAATTGTACTGCCAGGCCTACAAAAAGCCCGATTCCAATGTAATTGGAGAGCAGAAGCGGGCCCGAATGTATCCTCCCGATGTCATAATGCAGTCAGTCAAAGGCGTAGGGAACACAAAGTTTGCCTTCTCACAGCACACAAAGTCGCCATGGGCATTGGTTGTTTCACCCGCAAGCAGGTCAATTGTGGATAGCCCCGAATATTACAAGCCCGGGGTGACTCTGCACTGTTCAGATTGTGGTGCGTCAGGATATCCTTATTACTTTGAAAAGGACGAAGCCCCTGATGGAGGGTTGCGTCCCGTACAGTGCCCTCCTTGCTATTGGAAAGCTAAGGATGCTGAAAAGTACAAGCAGGCCTTTGGAAGCGGTATTCCAGCCCTCAATTGGACCTCTAAAACTGATATAATGGAGGTAATGGAGGCCAATAACCTTCATTCTACATCGCCAACACCAGTACCAGCACCAGCACCAGCACCAGCACCAGCACGAGCAACACCCGAACGTGGACCTCCGCGGCAGGTGAGCCAACCACCACATTGGGGGCCAGGGCAGCCAGGGCAGTACCAGCCAGGATCCCATCCAGGACCCGTTCCAGGACATCCAGGACATCCAGCTGGATACCCTGTTGCGACAGAGAATCGAGCTGCTCTGTCCAGCATTCTGAATCCGATTGCGGCACCTCCAGCTCCAGCGTCTGCTCCACCACCCGCTTCAGCATCTGCTCCAGCACCCGCTCCAACATCCGCTCCAGCACCTGCTCTAGCACCTGTATCATCTGCTCCAGAATCCGCTCCGGAATCTGCTTCTCCCATGCCCGCAGCACCGTCTGCTCAAGGCAATGGCGACGATAGACCAGTGCGAAAGGTCGCTCTTAATGACCTTCTAACGTGAACGCATTTTGTATATTAACTTGTATTGTATTTATTAACATGAGCTTGAGGTTTTCAAAGATATAATAGTGTCGTAATCATTACTGGATCGTTATAATGGTGCGTTAGAAGTTTTACAGATATCCGCTCTGAAGGGCCCGCTCAATTCGGTCTATCTCGTCCAGGGTGGTTGCGGATTTCAATTGCTGGCGAAGACGGTCCTTCTCTTCATCTGACAGTTTTCTGGTCACTCCAGATTTGGGTCCTGGGGCCACTGTGTCAAACACCCTAGACTTTACTCCGAGGATTTGTGATGCTAATTCTGTTGGCTCGTCACTAGATTCACCAAACAGTTCTCTGGCTGCCTGTCTCTCTTTATCCTTGACCTTTTCAAAGTCCAACACCCGGATCGAAGGAATCCGCCAGATCACGTACAACCGATAGTGCTCTTTGGCCGTAACTGGGTTATCTACTAAACTTAAATGGGTTAGTCGACTAAATCCCGACAGTGGGTTGAGGTCTGCGAGCTGGGCCACAGAGTTGGCGGTCAGTATTAACACCTGGAGATTGGGGATAGCCTCAGCGATATCGGGCTGGATATGGGCAATGCGATTTCGAGCCAGCAGCAGCGTCTTTAGTCGTACAAATTTGGGAATGTTGGACAGACTGCGAATGCCGTTGTCGGACAAATCGATGGATTCGTTGACATCCTTGGCCACTCCAAGGTTTTCGATAACCGGAATCTGGTGTCCTCGCAACTGAAGCTCTCTCTCCTGCACCGGATTTATATACGTGGGCGCAGACAGGATGAGTTCTGCGCTGAGCTTCATGGTCGCGGTCGCCTGAAAAGTGAAAAGTTGGTGATTCGACTGCCAAACCCTTCCCCTCCGGTGTATCCCGGTAGGTCACCGTCTATCTGGGGAAGCGACCGAGATCTTGCAGACCAGATGAGAGGTTGGAGAGGTCAGAATTGGAGCTAATAGCAGCTTTGGTTTTCAATTGGGGTCCTTTTAGCTGCTAATCTCTAATGGTGGTGCAATTGGTTGCTTGCGCTGGATGCTGATCCGGATTGCCGCACAAAGTGACACTTCGGTTTGGTACCGTCCGAAGAGACGCTTGACATCCATCTCAAATCAATAGCGATTGCAAAATGGACGTGGATTACTCGCTGTATCTAGTGACAGACACGCCAATGGTCCCCGAGGGACTGACGGTGGAGGATCAGGTCCGAAAGGCAGTGGAAAACGGGGCTACGGTGGTGCAGCTTCGTGAAAAGAAGGCTGATACCCGAGAGTTTGTGGAGCGGGCAAAGAAGATTCATGCCATTACTCAAAAGGCCGGCGTGCCCTTGGTTATCAACGACCGTCTGGATGTGGCTTTGGCTGTGGGCGCCGAAGGAATTCACGTTGGCCAGGATGACATGGACATTGCTACTCTTCGCAACAACTTTAAGGGGTTTGTAGGAGTGTCAGTTAATGACGTCGAAGAAGCCCGCCAGGCCATTCGAGATAAAGTGGATTACGTTGGAATTGGGGCCGTATACGGAACTGCCACTAAGGACCTTCGCGCTGCCCCTATTGGAGTATCAGGGGTGAGGGCTATTCTGGACGTTCTCAAGAAGGAGGCCGGCTACGACATCAAGTCGGTGGCAATTGGCGGAGTTAATCACTCAAATGCCCAGTTTGTTCTGTTCCAGTCTGCTACTCCTGAAAAGAAGCTGGATGGAGTGGCCGTGGTGTCTTGTATCATGGCCCAGAAGGACGCTGCTCACGCTACAAAGACACTCGCAGACAAGATCAAGACGCCTGGTCCATGGGTAGGCTCGCCAATTAGCAGCAAGGCAAAGAGCCAGGCCGAAATAGCAGAGCAATTGGCTCAAGTAGCACCATTGATTGCTCAAAAGGTAGTTGAAAAGAGCCCCCTGCTTCACCACATTACCAACAACGTGGTCAAGAATGTGAGCGCCAACATCAGCATTGCTGCCGGAGGATCCCCAGCCATGTCTGAGAGTGCTCCTGAGTTTGAGGACTTTTCCAAGGTGCCCAGTGCCGCTTTGCTCCTCAACATGGGAACTGCTGTGCCTTCTAACAGGGATATGATGAAGCACGCCATCACCACGTACAATTCACAGGGTCGAACGGTGGTGTTTGACCCTGTTGGAGCTGGTGCATCGCAGTACCGTCGAGACTTGGTTGCCGAGCTGCTGGACACTGGCGTGTTTACTGTCATCAAGGGCAACGAAGGAGAAATCACCGCGTGCGCTAAGATGCAGGGAGCCACCGTGAGAGGAGTGGACAGTGTAGGCAGCGCTTCTATGGAAACCCGGATTGCCATTTGCAAGAAGCTTGCAATTGAGAATCACACCACGGTTCTCATGACTGGAGCGCAAGACGTGCTGGTGGAAGGAATGGCTCCTCACCGAGTGCTTGTCTTCGAAAACGGACACGAGTATCTTGGACTCATCACTGGATCAGGATGTATGTTGGGATCTCTTGTTAGTGCATTCTGCACTGTGCATCCAGAGGACCCTATTGTAGCAGCATCCTCAGCGCTGGCCCTTTATACCATTGCTGCTGAGAGGGCTGTAGCTACCGGCCGGGTATATGGACCAGGATCATTCCTACCAGCACTAATTGACTCTGTTTACGAATTGTCTCGCTCACAAAGCGACTGGGGAAAGGGTATCAAGCTAGTTCACTACGAATAAAAAATAGTGTAGATAGTGGATTAATAGTATATACATACATCAGTGTTCAACATGCTCTTGCTTCTTGAGTTTAAAGCTCATTACCAACCCTCAACAGACAGGTTGGATCTCACCACTTCGTGGGCTCTAGTAGCGTCAGCAGCATCTCGAATCTCCTTCTCTTCGGCTTCGGTCAGTGGCTCATAGCGACCCCAGGGCTCGACGAAGCCCACTCGTCCAAAGGCAAAGTCTCGGTCAGATACTCGGGAAAACACGTACAGCTGGGTGCGGATATAGTGGACCATCTGCTCCAGCTTGGCCATGTCAACCTCTGGAGACGAATTGAACAGGTTTCTCCACAATGCACCAGCCAGACTTGTGTCCGAAGTGTAGAATCCTTCATCATAGGCGAAGATGGCTCCTCGCAGCTGGTCGTTAAACTGCTTCATGTACGAGTTGATGGCTCTGTCCGATGGCACCTTGACGTCCTGGCGCAGCTGGAACCCAATCTCCTCAAAGATTGCATTGATCATCTTCTTCTGGTACTCTCGGCAGTACTTTCGGGGCAACACACGCAGTCGCACGTACAGCATCCAGATGTGCAGAGCATCAATCTGGAACCACTGCTGATAGGTCTGAGGCAGTCCCAAAGTGTCGTAGTAAAATCTAGCTCTGGGACTGAGTTCTTCCACTGGAGATGCAGTGGGCTTTCGCTGGATCATACCAGGGTAGAATCCCTGAGCTTTGCACAGATCTCGGAAAACTCGACCTCCTACAGGTCCTGATCGCACCTTGTCCATATCAATGCCAAATACGTTAATGAATCGGTCTCCCAATACCTTCTGCCATGTCGGCAGCTCGACATCAAAGTGAGGGGTCTCTTTTGTGTACTGAGAAATGACAAAGTCCTTGAGGCTGGCCGGCCTCGACAGTGCAGAGGTCGACTGGAACCGCTGGAACCGCTGGAACTGCACTCCGCCTAGCCGAGAGCCAAATATCCGTATCCTTGACATTGACCTATTGTGATGAAAAATTAGGTGAAATTTCATTGAATGAATATATCTCCATCAGCCTTGCCTAACGACACACAAACTCCACAGGTTCCATTATTTCATTTTGCGTTGCACCTAAAAAAATGAGTACCTGGGAGCCGCTGCTGTCGGCGCTACACGCCTCAAAATACTTAAATTACGGACCCAAGGAGATCAATGACCTTTATACGCTGTCAAAGTCGTTCCAGGAGTCGCCTGGGTCTGTAGACGAGGGTACCCAGTACGACCTACTGCGACTGCACTTTCATTTGGCACTTATTACTGGAGACGACGTGGCAGCCAAGACTGCGCTTCAGCGACTGCGGGATCGGTTCGGCGACGAGTCATCTAACATCGGCATTCTAGTTGGTCAGTTCTTGGAGGTGACCAAGGGACTCAAAGAGGCCCAAGACTACCTGTCGTCGCGACCAGCAACTGACTACGGTGCATTCAAACGCAAGACAGTAATTCTCAAGCGCACTGGTAACATTCCAAAGTTTATTGAGGAGCTGCTGCGGTACGTGGCGGTATGCCCTACCGACTATGAGGCATGGGCGGAGCTAGCAGAGGCCTACTATAGCATCAAGCATTATGCCCGGGCCATGTATTGCGTGGAGGAAGTGCTAGTACTATGTCCTCAGGCATATAACATGTTTGCTAGGGCTGGCGAGATTGTCCATGTTGGAGCCACCGTGGCATCCAACGTCAATGATCAGATTGGCGAGTTAAAGGTAGCAGCACAACACTTTTGCCGAGCGGTTGAGCTGTCTCCTAATTACATTCGTGGATGGTGTGGAGTCCATGTGGTGTGCTCTAAGATTTTAAGCTTTCCTAAGCTGTCTCCTCAGGACAGTTCAAAATATCAGAAGCTACGGGACCTAGCCAAGAGCAGACTACAGGAAATTTACGACAGCAAGGCAGCCCCCGAAAAGGAGCTGGAGGCCGCCAGATTGGTTTTGGCAAAGTAATACCCAAGAAAGATCCTCGAAGGCTCCTAAACAGTAGCCATGATGCTTTGACAACGGCCTCGACATCTACAATGGCACTGGTATCTAAATAATGTCTATAACATCTATTACATGTATCATGAATAATAACCATCTATAACATCTATGACATCTACAACAGCTGTAACCATCTGTCACATCTATAACATGTATAATAACCGTCCATCTCTGTCCAATGCCATTCCATAAGCTTCTTTCATGCCCTGGATCGATCATCATGGCCATAGCGCCCGCCGCATTCCCCTGAGCACCCTTGGTTCAGGAGAAAATGCATTAGCCCCATGATGATATCTTGACAATCTCTCTTGACCATCCCGACACACAACCCGAAACTGGAGAGCCAACCATGGCTACGCCACCTCGCGCGAAGAAGGATTCATGGTCTGGCAAAGGATGGACCGTCTATACAAAGAAGGGGCCCATCTTCAGCAGCCGCGAAATTGACAATGCCGAGCGATCCATAGGAATCCCCATGCCGGAGATGATTTTTGGCAACAACGAAGTCGGGCTGGAGCACACGTGCGGTTGGGGCATACGGTTCAATGCCTTGGGAGCGCTAGACTTGGTGGATAAGCATGGCCATAATCTGCTAAAGGTTGCTCACGCCGCCGAATGGATGAGCACCCGTAAGGATGCCCATACCTCTGCCGAGGGCCACAAGATTGAGGGCATTGTCAAACCGTTTGATTGGACATATTCCACTCCGTACCGAGGGTCCACACAACAGGACTCGCCCAAGCAGTTTAACCATGATTCGGAAGCAGGCATTCCTGTGGAGCTGCTGGCGCGACCAGACCCCATTTTGTTCTTTGGAGATGTGTCGCTATATGAGGACGAACTGGGAGACAACGGTCTGGTGAGTCTCAACGTCAAGGTGCGAGTGATGGAGGAACGGTTGCTTTTACTGTGCCGGTTTTATCTTCGGGTAGATGGAGTGGTCTTCCGGGTGAGGGACACGAGAGTCTACGTAGAGTTTGGCGAGAAGAAGGTGGTCAGAGAGCACCTTGAAAGTGAGGACGATTATGAGACGGTCAAAAAGAAGCTGCCAGCGGGATCAAAAGACTTCAGCCAGTTCTTTGCCGATCCCAATTGGGTTTCCAAGAACCTTACCATTACCAAGGTGACCCGGGAGACTCTGTATGTGGACTAAATGTAATAATAATAATACATGAATATATGAACCTTTTGATTAACTGTAATAATAAAGCAATAACAAGGACACAATAAATAATAATTTCATGGCCGCTAGCCGCACCTTATCTTATCACGCAACTATAACCACGAAATTACTGAGTGTACTTTTCAGTGGTACGCTCAAACCAGCCAAAAGTGTGTCCCTTAGCCAATCCGTGATCCTTAATGGCTTCTACAACCTCCTGGAGGGTGCATTGCTCAGGCAGGGGCTCTGGCAGCTTGCCCAAGGCAAACACTTCAAAATAGTAATTGTGCTTGCCGTGGTTGACCAGTGGTCTTGGGCCCCTGTATCCCAAGGTGCCCTTGTATGCCTTACCGAACGTAGCAAAGCCCTTGGAAGACTCGACGCTGTTCAGCACACCCTCGCCAATGCTCACCGTCCCTCCTGCCTCGGGCTTGATACCGTAGCATACCATATGAGTGATGGGGTTCGGGAGAGGGACGTCCAAATCCTCCATTATCACTACCAACGACTCTGCCTCTGGAGGAATTTGGGAAACACTCAAATCAGGACATACATTGTCACCCACACCCTCTCCTCCGTACTTCCAAGGCATCTGCTCTCCGGTACCGAATGCCTTTGAGGCGACGACTAAGGAATCATCGGGGATGCTGGGTGTACTGAACACCACCAACATGTCCTTGGTAGGACTGGAGAAGATACGAGGCAAAATAGCGCCTAAAACTCGTTCTACTAAAATCGACATCGTTGCATTAATTGGGGCGGATTTTGATCCCCTTAAATAACTTGGCTCTCGTATTTAAGCAGCCATGGCCTCTTAACTCCGGGCCAGCCGTACAACGGCCTGCTCGAAGATAAGATAAGATGGACAAAATTCACTTGACAATGACAGCACCGCAGCCCGAGGGGCATTCCAGCATTCCGTCGTCCAGAATCCACAAGTCCATACAGGGGCCGTGGAACATGTGCCCGCAGCCCAAGAGGCCAGTAGCCAGACCCTTGATAGGCTCCCGACACAGAGAGCACCCGTCAAGAACTTTGCTGCACCGGGCACAGTACCAGAAGGCAACGTCAACCCCAATTTTGCCAGCAGTATTGACATCTCGAAGAGGTGCCATGCATCTGTGGCATTGGAGGTCGACGGACGTTTCGGTGAGTCCCATACTCCTAATGGATTCAAAGGTCGACTGTTTGATCACCGCTGCCATTGCGGGGAACTCCTGGCATCTTCTCAGTATTTCAACGTACATGTGAACCCATTCCTCAACCACGGTGACAGACCCAAATGCCTTGGGGTACCTATCATAGAACAGCATGGCTAAGGTGGCACACATTTGAATGTCTCCCTGGTCCAGGGCGTATTGGGCTGCCTCTCGTAGCAAGTTTTCCATCTTCCATGGGTGATGTAGAGTAGATAGAAACTCTGCAAACAGCTCCTTCTCGGCATTGGGCGCCTTCTGCTCTTCAGTTGCAGCATCGCCATAGTCCCCATCATCGATTCGCGTCATCCGTATAAGGTCAGCCAGCTCTCCATCCTTATGACTTGATGAGACCGAATCTGGATCGCCGGTGACACCCCAGCTGGCCCGAGTTCCCACGCTAGACTCGTCATCTCTCTCCGATCCTCTGGAATGTACAGAATCAAAGGCAGAATCCATAGTTGACGAATGTCGCTGGGCACGGGTGATTCTGGTAAAGTTAATACCGCTCTGGGTTAAGCTTGCTGATGCACCCGCACCCTCACCGGTACCTATGCTAGTAGAAATAGCCCCTTTGGCCATTGACTGTCGTCGGTTATCATCCAGGGACCCGTAGATGCCATCTCCAGAGCTGGCAGTGGTCCCCAGTGATGTGCCAGTCAAATCGACGGTCGTACCTTGGTCATTCATTTTCTTAATTTCCAACGGTTGGGCCACACTTTGCAAAGCACTAGTAGATAAAGCGGAGTCTGCAGTTTTGGTACCTCCTCTAGGAGACTCGGCTATCACTGGGTTGGACGAGTCCGACGGCGACGGCGACCGAGTCATGTCCGTCGACGAACAGGCAGCATTCTCCTGCTCTGCACTGACTATCCGTGACAAGGGATCTTTGAAGTGTGGGTGTTCTACCGCGGCCAGATTGGGACTCTGGAGTTGGTTTGGATTGCCTCCTGCTAAGCTCTTTAAACTCTGGGCAATTTTAGAAGGGACAGCTTTGGGTGCACGAGGGCTTTGATTAGCCATCTTATCTACTGCAGCCGAAGACTGAGCGCGGTTAAGCTGAGCTGTTGACACGTCAGTGAGAGGGCCTTTTTTGGCTCGGTATTCTTCAAATCTGTTCTGTTCCCATTCCACCGAGGACGCAAGAATCGTCCACACATGGGCAGTGCGAGGCAGGTGAGCTTGGGACGCTACTTTGGAATTCATCAAGCACAGGGCTGATAGAGACTTGTCAGTGGAATGAGGGGATATCTGGTAATTGAAAGCGCAGGTACGGAAGGCAGGGCCATCGACGGCAATAAAGTCCGACGAGCAGATGGCTTGATTGAAAAAATCAAAATCCCTTATTGACCTAGAAGAGGTGCTGTTGACTCGGTGCTGCGACGTAGACCCGCTTCGGCGCATGGCTCCACTGCCGGACCGCTTTGCGTTTGTGACAGTATTTGTGTTAGTAGTGTTATCATCGGCAAACACCTCTTCATCAGGGACAAAGAGGGAACCTGGACCCGTTTGGGAGCTGACTGTGGCTCCTAGGGAATCGTGGCCAGTCTCCTGGGCCACAAACGTAAAGTCATTTGTAGACATCCACGCCAGTGCCTGGGGCCGCAGATTGTCAACTGTGAAAGGTTCATCGTCGAGACAGTGCTGACTGAACAGGCCATCCTTAGAAGCCGTCCACAGAGTGTTGTCAGATTTCCAATAAAGATCGGAAATAAAGTCATCATGCTCCTCAATGGCGTGTACTGGAGCGTACGGTCTATGGGGGTTCCAAATGTACATTGGAGAGTCTCCCTTTGACCGGCCGCAACTGGCAATCAGGGGCGGTGTCTTTCCATTAATGCTATTACTGGTCTTGGAGTCAATCTGCCATCGGACCCGTGCTACAGCACTTCGAGTATGAATGACAATCTCAGGCGATCGACTGTCGGAGGCCATGTTCCACACCTGGATCTGCTGGTCTCTGCCACCAGAGACCAAATAGTCAGCGTCGGGATGCCAGTCCAGACATAGACCTACTCCTAAATGGGCATTGACCCGCTTCTCTACTACTTTGGGATTGCGAATATCCCATTTTTGAATCACTCCGGAGTCATAGATCACTGCCACCTTGTTAGGGCTGGATGGGGAGAACTGGACCTCACGAGCACAGTCACTTAGTCTATTGAGAACTGCCAATGGCCGCTTGTTGTTGGATCGAATGTCCCACATTTTACAAATGCCATCACTGTACCCAGAGATTATTGTATGGCCCGACGAAGGGCTAAAGTTGACTGAATTGACTGCTCTCTGAGAGTCGCCCAGGTCTTTAACCAATCGTGCTGGAGTAGACGCAGAACCAACGTCGTAGATAAATATACATCCTCCTGAAGTAGCCAACGCAATGTTGTTAGAGTACTGCTGATGGCCCCATTTCAATGCTGTAATTGCAAACATCTTGTCAAAATCCCTGACCCCGCGAGATTCCCTAACATCCTTAACCACTCCAATGCCATCGGGCTTTACCTGAAGAATCTTGAAGAATTCTTTACCGGCAATTGCTGCCAATTGCTTGTCATTAGAGTGGCCCATTGCATTGATAGCACTACGGGCCCGGTACGATAAATGACCTCCTCCATAACTCTTTTGCTGCTGCTGTTGCTGTTGTTGTTGATGCTGCTGCTGCTGCTGCTCATGATCACTTGATTCACGAGTCGACGAAGGTCCTGTACCTCCACTACTAGTTACCCCGCTGGGAGACGCATTGTCCCTACTCTCCCTTGATCCGTACAGAGCCTTTCCAAACCTTGCAAATCCGGACGCTCTAATCGCCGTTGCCGCCCGATTCGCGTAGGTCTGTTGTTGCTGTTGGCTGTGATGAGGAGTATCTTGCAGAGTGAACGATCCGTGCGAAGAGTGGAGTGACTTCAGGCTGTACCTGTTTCCCGACTTGACCGAAGACTCTGGAGTCGAAGAGTTGCTGGCAGAGCTACCACCACCACCACCAATACCACCACTGCCGCTATTGCCCCCCAACACGGGGAAATTCGACCCGGGAGACGCCATGTCACCTCTGGTCTCTCGCTCTCTAGCTCGCTCTGATCAACAATCTAGTCCCTAACCACGGTGCAGACCCGAGAATGTATCAGGGTAGGCGACCGGTGAACAAATTGTACTCCGATAAGGGCGCGGCTGCCAGGGCGTGTCAGAGATAGGCCCTTTTTTCAGGGACCAACTGGCAAGACAGTTACCTCCTGGCATCGCATTGACACCCCCTGTAGGGGTGAATACAACGGTCAGAGGAAGATCAAACAGGGACAGGGGACGTAGTTTAATATTAGTCCAAGTATATAGCACGTAGAGCACAGAAAGACCGTCCCGAGCCATACAACCCAGAACCGGCCTCACAGGTTGGCCGTGGGTTAGGACAGGTTGAAACAAGGCGGACTTGGACTATTGAATGTGATATGTGGTGTATAGTGCCTTGAAGGGAAACGAGGTATAATGCGGAGAAGAATATGGGGTGGCCGTGGACAATTGTGGGCGTAACTTAAGGGCATGTGGAACACACTGAGTCACTCCCGATAGCGACTCGGATGGTGATCTTTGCATACAAGCAAGCTCAGGTCATTGCCAAGTGCGCTCGGTAGGGTGTAGATCTAGACATGACCGAACGAGGTAATTTTGATCTGTTGGAGCGGACTGGTTTTGACGGATGTGACAAAGTCGACAATGCAGTGGATTAAGGTTGCTCCGTAAAGAAGGTCCCAATTTGACAAAATACCACTATGGTGGATTCAATAGCGGATTCAATAGCGGATTCAATAGCGGATTCGCAATTGGAAAAACGCTTTGCTTTACGAGCACAATTCCAATTTTGGAGTACAATGATGTCAGAATGGTCAAAATGATTGCGACGGTTAACGGCTCATATTTTGTGGATATTCTGGATATTCTATGGATGCTAATGGTAGTGAAAAAGCAGCTGTAACACAACAATTGAGACAATGAACATCCATATTTGCCAATCCCCTGATATTGTAAACACAACACTCAAACACATATCTCTCTTAACAATTCCAACTATTCCTACACAGTGTCAAGACTGACACCATTATTGTCTCCAAAACCGCAAACACTTGGACAGGCGTACTTGATTTTGGCGCCTTGGTTTTCCATTTGGAACCGACCGGGATCCGTTGGGTTGACCAAATTGGACACTTCAGCTATAGCTTTGTTTGAATCTGGAAATACCGGCAACGAACATAGGATACCCTCGGACCTGACTGAACACTCAATTACTATTCACGGCCCCAATTTAATAGCGTGATTGGGGTCATATTTTGTCCGGTCATGATTTTGTATGATTCCAACTCTCTGCGATCTCACATCATCATGACCACCCCATAGTCTACTGCGATAGCCGATAAGTCCCTATGGGGTCCATAATCTCCCGCCTGAGTGCACAGGCGCACCGTCTTTGTAGATCAGTGCAGTGTTATAGAAACTCAATTTCCGATTCTGCCAATGGAAGCTGCCGAGCTTAGGTCTCCGACCCGCTTTGGCCAAATGTGCCGGTTGTCAACGGAGTTGGTCAATGAGAGGGTCTTTCCTGTTTCGAATGTCCATTTCCAACTAGGGTAAGTTAGATATTCGCAACAGCAAGATCGTCAAAGTTCTAGAGCCAAGCTGAGATCACCGGGGCCTGTGCTGCACACATAAATCTGATAAGATAAATTACTGGAATTGGGCAGTTAAGCACAATAGCATGAAATCCAGTGCCAATTGGCATATGTGGTCAACAGATTATTCTGATACTAAATAGAAAATTACTCCACGCCATTGCGGGGAGAATCGAACCAGTTGAACAGAATTACGGAGTTTTTTGTTTTTTTGCTAAAAAAACCTCGAAATAGCACAATTAGCTATTTCGTCATATGCGGAGTTCAGGGACACCAAGTCCGTAGATCCAATCAATCAATCTCCTGATGTAGAAATGAATTTCAAGTAACTTCCGGATATGAATCAAAACATACCATTTGCGCGGTTCAATGGTCACTGGCAATCCTACACAAAGCCAATTGAACCCTTGAACATTGCACTATAAAAGGACAGTGGAATTTCTTCCCAATTCATCGATAACAGAGTTGAATATTCTAGATACCCCAATCGATAATGGTCACTAAGTCCTTTATCACTTCTTTGGCTCTCGCCATTGTGGCCGCTGGCAATGAAGTCCCTTGGCAATGCTACCAGTCTTGTGGACGTGCCCTGACTGAATGGAACAAGTGCAAGAAGTCCAGCACCGACATCACTCAATGTCTTTGCTCTTCGGACTCAAAGTTCAACAAGTTCTTGGACCCTTGCCTCGGCTGCTCAGACTACGTCTGGGAGGACTTTGAACATGCCTTGTCGATTCCCATGTCCATCTGCGGTGTTCCCACCCCTGACGATAAGGCCATGAGCCTGTTCAAGCGTTCCGACGTCAACCAGAACAGCAATTCTCAGTGCGGTGCCAACAACCAGAACCAGAACCAGCAGGGAGATGGTAACGTCAACAACCAGAATCAGTCTCAGGAGGGAACTGGAAAGACCAACAACCAGAACCAGAATGAGCAGGGCGACGACAACGACAACAGCCAGAACCAATCTCAGGCCGGTGACGACTCTGATAACAACCAGAACCAGAACCAGCAGGGTGACGGTAATGACAATGACCAGAACCAGTCTCAGGCCGGTGACGACTCTGACAACAGCCAGAACCAGAACCAGCAGGGTGATGGTAATGACAATGACCAGAACCAGTCTCAGGCCGGTGATGGCAATGACAACGACCAGAACCAATCTCAGCAGGGAGACCACAACGATAACAACCAGAACCAGTCCCAGGCTGGTGATGACTCTGACAATGATCAGAACCAGTCCCAGCAGGGATCTGGCAATGACAACAGCCAGAACCAGTCTCAGGAGGGATCTGGAAACACCAATGATCAGAACCAGTCCCAGCAGGGTGACCACAATGACAATGATCAGAACCAGTCCCAGGCTGGTGACGACTCTGATAACAGTCAGAACCAGTCCCAGGCCGGTGATGGCAACACCAATGACCAGAACCAGTCTCAGCAGGGATCCGGAAACACCAACGACCAGAACCAGTCTCAGCAGGGATCCGGCAATGACAACAACCAGAACCAGTCTCAGGAGGGATCTGGAAACACCAACGATCAAAACCAGTCCCAGCAGGGGGACCACAACGACAACGATCAGAACCAGTCCCAGGCCGGTGATGGCAATGACAACGCCCAGAACCAGTCCGAGCAGGGTGATCACAACGACAACAGCCAGAACCAGTCCCAGGCCGGTGACAACTCTGATAACAGTCAGAACCAGTCTCAGCAGGGTGACCACAACACCAATGACCAGAACCAGTCCCAGCAGGGAGATGGTAACACCAATGACCAGAACCAGTCTCAGGCCGGTAACGACTCTGATAACAGCCAGAACCAATCCCAGGCTGGTGACGACTCTGACAACAGCCAGAACCAGTCCCAGCAGGGTAACGGAAACACCAACGATCAGAACCAGTCCCAGCAGGGAGATGGTAACACCAATGACCAGAACCAGTCTCAGCAGGGATCCGGCAATGACAACAACCAGAACCAGTCTCAGGAGGGATCTGGAAACACCAACGATCAGAACCAGTCTCAGCAGGGTGACCACAACGACAACGATCAGAACCAGTCTCAGCAGGGATCCGGAAATGACAACAGCCAGAACCAGTCTCAGGCCGGTGACGACTCTGACAACAGTCAGAACCAGTCCCAGCAGGGTGACCACAACGACAACGATCAGAACCAGTCCCAGGCCGGTAACGGAAACACCAACGATCAGAACCAGTCACAGCAGGGTTCCGGAAACACCAACGACCAGAACCAGTCTCAGCAGGGATCTGGAAACGACAACAACCAGAACCAATCTCAAGAAGGTGACTGCAATGTGAATGATCAGACCCAGTCTCAGCAGGGTGACCACAACGATAACAACCAGAACCAATCCCAGGCTGGTAACAACTCTGACAACAACCAGAACCAGTCCCAGCAAGGAGATGACTCTGACAACAACCAGAACCAGTCCCAGGCCGGTAATGGCAATGACAACAACCAGAACCAGTCTCAGGCCGGCAATGGCAACACCAACGATCAGAACCAGTCTCAGCAGGGTGATGGTAACACCAACAACCAGAACCAGTCCCAGGAAGGATCCGGAAACGACAACAACCAGAACCAGTCACAGCAGGGCGATGGTAACACCAACAACCAGAACCAAGCTCAGGTAGACTCCGGAACCAGCAAGACCAGACCTCAACACGGAGGAAAGCCCGGACACCACGGAGGAAACCATGGAGGACACCATGGAGGTCATGGAAACCACGGACACGGAAAGCCTGATAACAACAGCAACGATCAGAACCAGTCCCAGCAGGGTGACAACAACGATAACAACCAGAGTCAGTCTCAGCAGGGTAACGGCAATGTCAACAACCAGAACCAATCTCAGCAGGGCAATGGTAACACCAATGACCAGAACCAGTCTCAACAGGGTGACCACAATGACAACAACCAGAACCAGTCCCAAGAGGGTTCCGGAAACGACAACAACCAGAACCAGTCCCAGCAAGGCAACGGAAACAACAACGATCAGAACCAGTCTCAGACTTTCAAGCGTCACTTCAAGCCTAACCGACCTGGATACCCTGGACACCATGGCAAGCCTAACCGACCCAACCGACCTGGACACCCCGGACACCACGACAAGCCCAGCTCTTCCAACCAGAACCAGAACCAACAGGGATCCGGCAGCACCAACCAGAATCAGAACCAGCAGGGCAACGTGAACGGAAACCAGAACCAGTCACAGCAGGCTAAGCGTCATTTCAACAAGCCTGGACACCACGACAGACCCAACCACCGACCTGGACACCCTGGACACCATGACAAGCCTAACCACCGACCTGGACACCCCGGACACCAGGACAAGCCTGCCTCTTCTAACCAGAACCAGAACCAGCAGGGCAATGTGAACGGAAACCAGTCCCAGGGTCAGGCAGGATCTGGCAGCGCTAACCAGAACCAGAACCAGCAGGCTAAGCGTCACTTCATTAAGCCCGGACACCACGACAAGCCTAACCGACCTGGACACCATGACAAGCCTGGACACCACGATAAGCCCAACCGACCTGGATACCCTGGACACCACGACAAGCCTGCCTCTTCTAACCAGAACCAGAACCAACAAGGCAACGTGAACGGAAACCAGAACCAATCCCAGCAGGGCTCCGGAAATGCTAACCAGAACCAGAACCAACAAGGATCTGGAAGTGCCAACCAGAACCAGAACCAGCAGGGCAACGTGAACGGCAACCAGAACCAGAACCAGCAGGCCAAGCGTCACTTCAACAAGCCCGGACACCACGACAAGCCCGGACACCACGATAAGCCCGACCGACCTGGACACCCTGGACACCATGACAAGCCCAGCTCTTCCAACCAGAACCAGAACCAGCAGGGCAATGTCAATGGCAACCAGAACCAGTCCCAGCAGGGCTCCGGAAGTGCTAACCAGAACCAGAACCAACAGGGATCCGGCAGTGCCAACCAGAACCAGAACCAGCAGGGTAATGTGAACGGAAACCAGGGCCAGACTCTTGGAAAGTGGAATTACTGGGGACAGGCCAACCAGAACCAGAACCAACAGGCCTAAGGGACCTGTCTAAATTTGTTCCTTCTAAAGTAACTTAAGCAACATTTAGTTCAACAAGATTCATTGCTAATAATAATTGTCTAATCGACCCTTTCCAAAAACCTTCAGGATACGAAAGACTAATAGAACCCTTCGGGACAGTGCACTAGGGACAACTAGTTTCAAAAAGAGTTGAGACAATACACTTGTGACCGCTAGCGCGCAGGTAGTCATCAAATTCATTCATTAACACTAGCTCGAACCAGTCCTGACGGGCCCTTGACTTGCACCTCTTTGGAGTTACAAATGCCAAACAAGGGGTCATAACGGAATGTCATAATTGACCTCCTCCCTTCTCTTCAGTTCAAATCTTTTGATAGCGTGGGATTTCTCCAACATTTTCAACTCTCCATACAACTCCTCAAGAAGTCGTACTTGGTCAGGGACTAGTTAGTACCTTCACTTCTGTGACCCCATATGAGAGATGTACATACTTAGAGCTCTCCGTACGGACGCAATGTGCCTGCGCTTGCATGCGATGCGGTCCTCTAGGAACAGGACCTCATTCTGTAGTTCAGACCGAATCATGATAAAGTCCAAAACCACTCGTCTACGTGCTACCTTTAGCTCGGACCGGTCTCACGGATTGATTATCTCCACATGTCAGACAAGGTTGTGGCATCCCTGTCATGATGCGCGTGCTCATCATTTTTGCTATTGCACGACAAAGCAAATCAGCAAGACAGGGGGGTGTCTGAAATTATAAACGGTGCAGCATAGCTTCTCGTATGGCACCTACCGGTGGACTTCCGAGATGACTCAAATCAGGGTCCCGGTGAAAGTGAAATGCATCCAACATTCGAGGGTGTCTAGATACATCAACAATGAGACCTCAAGCTAATTATTTTGGCGCTGGACCTGCACTGCTTCCTAGCGAGGTGGTAGAAGCGGCCGCTGCTGACCTTGTGGATTACAACAACTTGGGAATTGGTGTTGGGGAGATTTCTCATCGATCCGCAGATGCAATTTCCATTATCAATGCTACTAAGGAGAAGATCACAAAGCTGCTGGACATTCCTGACACTCATGAGGTGTTCTTTTGCCAGGGAGGAGGAACTGGAGGGTTTGCTGCCGTGACTTACAACATGCTGGCGGCATACGCGGCCAAGACTGGTAAGAAGGGCAAGGCAAACTACTTTGTGACTGGATCGTGGAGTCAGAAGGCCTGTGAAGAGGCCAAGCGACTGGGAGCTGATGTTCATGAGGTTGCCAATGCAAAGAAGCAGGATGGAAAGTACGGATCCATTCCTGCCGAGTCAACATGGCAGTTTTCTGACGACGCTGCCTATGTGTACTACTGTGACAACGAGACGGTGCATGGAGTAGAATTCCCCGAGATTCCCAAGGTGCCCGAGGGAGTGGAATTGGTTGCCGACATGAGTTCTAACTTTTTGTCTCGAAAAGTGGACGTTTCCAAGTTTGGACTGCTGTTTGGAGGAGCTCAGAAGAACATTGGAATTGCCGGAGTATCGCTGTATATTATCAAGAAGAGTCTTTTGGAGCGACCCGAAGACGACAAGCTCCGTGAACTGGGAATCCCATTGTGCCCAATCTTCCTGGACTTTCCTTCGGTAGTCAAGAACAATTCTGCGTACAACACCGTTTCTATCCTGGCAGTGCAGGTCATGAACTTGTACATGGACCACCTGATTGCAAAGGGAGGACTGGGTGCTCAGGAGGCCGAGGCCAACTCAAAGGCCCAGAAGGTGTACGCAGTCGTGGACAAGTACCCCCAGGTATACACCAAGCTTGTGGATGAAAAGGTCCGCAGTCGAATGAACATTGTGTTCACCACTACTGATGATGACAAGTTTGTCAAGGGTGCTGCCGAGCGCAAATTGACTGGTCTCAAGGGCCACCGATCAGTTGGAGGCATTCGAGTGTCCAACTACAATGCGGTGACTCCGGACAGCATTGACTTGCTGGTCAAGTATATGGAGGAGTTTGCCAACTCTCAATAAGTACATGGAAGAGTCTGCCAACTCGCGATAAGTACATTTCAAAATGATAGACTAATGTAATCGAAAAATGAACATGCACACGTTGGACATTGATAAACATTAATATGCTATACGTTAATATGCTACTCGTCATGGTTGCTTAGATAGTATGTAAAGGTAACTCCTTCAGTCTCATCTCCAAGTCGTAGCAGCAACATTAGTACTTGTCTGTCGATAATTCCCAGCACAACCTTGCTCCCTAAGGACACTGCTTGCAAGATAGTTCCAAAGTCTTTGGTGGAAACCCGAACAGAGAATTGACCATCGCCATTGTCGCCCTGTTCGGGATCATGCATAATCTTGACGTTTTCCCATGTCGAAGACACCTTGACGCCCGTAATGTTATCAGATTCATCGTCCATGGACAGCACCAACCGTCCATCCTTGCTGGCCGACAAGGTAACATAGGAGCTCAGGAACTTGTACCGGTCCACCAAACGATGCAAGGAAGCCACCGGATCTGGCAGACTAAAATAAATATCAGCATTAGGCAGTTGTGGCTCTGTATCTCGGGACGTGTCTCGGATCAATTGCAGAGGCAGCTTCTGGGTTACCTTGGTCGCCTCTCCCCAAGGGTTTACGTCAAACGAGACACTAAAATATGCGGTCTGGTGCTCCTTGCTCAGTCTTATCGCCATGTCAGACTCTAACGCCTCCGTCCCCATCTTGATGAATGACTTGTACAACAGATCCACGTTGATGTCAAAGCTGATGGCGTTACTGTCGACATTGGACATGCACAGGTACGCTGAGAACAGTTTATGGGCGGGAATTGGCTCGGCCCACAGCTGAAGCGCTCCCTGGTTTACAATGGAGTGTATTTGCACCCCTTCCGGGTCAAACATCATGGTACACGTCTTTGACAAGGTCGCAAACACTCCACACACATCGCGAAGCAGCGGGCCATGACTCACAGCAGCTCGCAATTTCATAACACTATCTATCTACACAACCACTACTGGCTATCTAATAGAGACACGTCCTCGGAGCTGTAGTGATCCAGCACAACTCTGTAGGTGAAGCTTGGAGAATATCCTCCGCTGAAAGTTAGTAGCCGCATAAACTTGAAGCACCCTGGGCAGGCAGGCCAGTACACGCAGACCAGACCTAGAAGATACTGGCTGACGGGTGGGTTGAAACGGAAAAATACTTACATGTTGGTGAGATAAATGTCAATGTAGTCTGGGGCCACATAGTCGTACATTGGGTTGACAGCGTCCAATTGGCTCATGCATTCGCTGTCGGCAAACGGAATGACCTGACTGGTGTCTCCGACTTCGATGACGCTCTCAGTGTCAAAGGGGTACAGAGGAGACAGCTTGTAGAGGGCAGTGACGCACAGGACGGGAGTTCGAGACTCTTTGGCGCACTCACATACTAAAGACACACCAGCAGAAGACATACAGCCTCCGTTGGCGAGCACCGCTCGAGAGCCTATAATTACCTTACCTACTCTGCTCATGACGGCCAGAACGGTGGTATCAGGAATGAGTACCGTCTCAATTCCAGCCTTTGCCAGTTCTCGAACCGCCTCGTGAGCAGCCTTGACCCCGTTAGGGTAAGACTCGGTAACAAGAACCGAGAACTTTCGCTTCTGAGCAGCCCGTTTTAAAAAGTCTCGCACCGTACGAGACTCTGGAGTGGGGGTTAAAAGTACCTCATTCTCGTGAATCATGTCTAAACTGAGGCCGGAGATTGTGTCGTCCATGTTATCAATCTCGTCGATGAGCTCCTGAATGCCCTCGATAATGTCTGCCTTTGTGTCTCGCGGTCGCTCGGTCGCTCGCTCACTCTGATCCTGCTCAGTATTCGTAGACAGCAGGTTGAACATGGAGCTCATGATATCTTGGCCGCTAACGTCGCCCTTGTCGTGATCTCGGTCGGTCTCTCGAATGATAGCCAGCACTCGACGAACCACGTTTCCGCATGCAAACTCTCGGGGCTGGGCATTGATCAGAGTTCGTCCCAGTTCCCTTACCTCGCTTATTAGTTCAGAATTATGTGTCCATCTTGTGGCAGACACAAATCTTAGCATCAGGTTTGCGGTAGCAAGGGCCACATCATGGGACCCTTGAATTCGCCGCCTTTTAAGGTCGCTAGTTAGCACAAGGCCTACCCTGACCACTCGTACAACAGTGGACAACAACTACTTACGCAACAAATCTGCTTATAAGTGCCTGGATTGGCGATACTGACATTGTCATTACCTTCTCAGCCAGAATCCGACGGTGATATTTTTAAGTGCCGCACCATACGCCCGGACTCGCTACCTACCGACGGTTACCTATCTATTATCCATTCTTTAGGACTCGCGATGGAGGAACATGAAGCGTGTGATTAGAGCGATGACCACGAATAATGCGTAGATGCTCATGTGCCATTTAGAGATTCTCTCAAGGGTCGTGGATGGCTACGTAAACTAAAGGATAATTATTCTCCAGAAGGAATTATTCCCTAGAAACGCGAGCAAGGAATTCGAGTGTTTCTGGTCGCTCTACCCCTTCCGGTAATTCTGGAACCTGCTCGAGGACCAATTCCAATCGTCGAAGAGATTGCTGGGACTTTGAAATCTTCTGCATCACTTCTCTGAAACTGTTTCTTTCGAATTTAATCAGGAGGCTGCGCTTTTGTTGGCTAGTGAGATCCAGGATTTGGCAGGCGCAAATGGCCATGACTTTACACTACGTCCACAAAACGGTCTGAGGGTCCAGAGTGTACAAAACCTTTTGGACAATGGCCTGCATTGTTGACCATATTGGGACTTTGGGAGGACCATCAGAGAACGAGCTCGTTGGCGTAAGTTTGGATTATGCAATTGTAAGGGTAGCCAAAATACTTGCCCGAAACTCTGAAACCCCAATATCATTGGGTCCAGTGACTCCAAATTTTGTTGCAGAGCACGACTTGCAACTAAATGTTCTTCAGAAATCTCTAACGGGATGTGGAATCGCACCAGCGACTGTTCCTGATGATGATGTCAGTAATTGGGTGAGATTGTTTCATTGGGATGAACTTGGATACTGCTTTGTCCAAGGAAAGGGGATCGGTTGGAATTTTGTACCAGACCGTGACGGACTCAGACAGGAAAGAGAGGCGAGAGGACTACCTTATAATGAATCCCGGCCGACTATTAATGATGGGTGGATTGAACTAAAACATTTAACGTTTCCTGGGCTGAAGGCAGTATATGACAGCCAAGAGGTGCATGGTAGACTGCCTGCAGTTCCCGGAGATCTTCGTGTTGACAGTATTTTCTTTAGATGGGCCATATTGAGACGGTCACAGCGAGGCAAAAGGTCACTGGTTGAAATTTTGCAGCTGCATGATAATTAGAAGTAAATAGACACTATAATAAATACTTTTAAACCTCTCCACGCTCCAGGAGCTCACCCAATGCTCCAAGGTACCAAATCAGCTTCTTTCCTTGCATAGCGCTTATATTAGCGCGTAAATCACGGCAGGCATAATACATCTCTGCCCGTATTGCAAGTTGCTCAAGTAGTAGTAAATGATCTCTTGGCGACAACAAATCTTTTACAACGGCAATGTGTTCGCCCAGTAGAATCTTAAATCCTAATAGAAATTGGGGATCCTGTTCAATGGCCTCCAATTCCCTTTTTAGTGAATCATGCAATAATAGACGTCGTATTTTCGGCCTATGGTACCAGGGGATCTTATATAGGCATTGAGATACTTTCTTGGGCAGCTCGTCCTTCATCCTTGAGCTGCCTCCTTTCTCTGATTTCCAGCGGTGGTCTTTTCTATCCTTGCTGGAAGGGTCTGTTGGCGATTGAATAGTTGCTTGAGTCGAGCTCGTTGCTGGGCTGCTAGAGGGTACCATGGCTTCATGTATTCCTGCAACTGGAAACTGGTGGTTCAATTGAAGTACTAACCATCAAGCAGACATGCCTCTAAACCCTCTATTGATATAACGCTTGAAGGGCTCGCACGTAAACAGGAGCTTCTTTGTCTGGCCTGATTTAGAGTTTTGGCCATTTTATAAAGTCTGTTAACCCCATTGTTCCCGCATACTTTGTTAGGCAAGGTTAACGACGGCTAGCAAATGAAGGTTAACAACGGAATATAGTGACTGAACCCCAGGCTGTCCATCAGCGGCAAAATTCTCAATTTGAATACCGAGAATCGCGGCCGCCCGCTACGACCGCCGGTTCTAGCAATCCTCCTTGTCGTAAATGGCCGTCGTCTTGTCCGGTGCTTGTCACAGACTTGACGTCCCACCACGAAACCTCAACAACAACTGACTTGGCTTACTGCTGTTGGGTGCATTCCCCTCAAGCTGCCCTGTCGGTCACACATATCTGGACGTATCATGACATATCTTGACATATCATGCCCATGAATCATCATTAATCAAGTGCAGCGGCACGTACTTCCCTCCCGATCTGGTCGATCCGTTCTGCCTGCCATCCAATGATTTCCACAGATTACTGTACATACGCCCAGCGCTGGCAACAACTATTAAGCCGATCGACAAACATGAAACGAGCCCATGTCCTCGGTTATGCATGCCGCAGGGGTGACGTGGATCGGAGGATAAACTAATGGGCACTCTTGGGTACTGGCTATGAAACGGGGTTTGGTTGTATAGTCCAGTTGGTAGAAGTTTGCTGGGATACCGTTTGTTTGATTGGTCACCGAGTGGACAGATATCCCCGAGCGGGTTTCCAAGAAAGGCACTACTGCGGGCACACGCATTGAGAAAGTTCTCCATGTTTGCAAATGCGGAGGAGATCATCAGGGGAAAACAAAATAGTTTTGGTAAAAGATCGACTGCTCTTGTTCAAGATATCTCCGTTCCACCACTTTTTCCTTTTACATTTTGTTACAAAATCGACAAAGCAGGCCCTTGTTGAGTGTGGAGGTGGCTTGACCAACTTCTTTCCTTAAAAATCCTTGAATCGCTCTATCGCTCTTTTGACTGTATTATATTAACATTGTGCCAGCATGCCTCACGCTTCTAAAGCAGATGTGGACAGAAAGCTTGACTATCTCAAGAGAGATACTGCTCGCCTAGCCGCCGAGAGAAAGTCTGTGGCAGCATCAATTTATGAACTAAGTCGCATTCCCTCCCACGACAGCAGGTCGTTGGCTCAAGCGCAATCATACTTGGATAGATTGGACCATGAGCTAAACGAGAGGGAGAAAGAAATTCGACAACTCTCATCGATTTCTTGGTGACTAACCTACACGACGAATCACAGCCACGAACACGAACACTGCGAATGCTGTCCACTGCGTGTATGCAACTTAGAATATTTATTATGGCTAGACTATAGCACCCCAATTATCAAAATCATCCTCCTACCAGTATCAGTATCCGGGCAGGCATTATCATCATCACGGTCATTTCACAATTAACATTTTAAAAAGTCGTTACTCGTTCAATCGTCATCTTCGTCAGATTCATCGGATTCAAAGAATCCCATGGCCTTTGGTTTGGTGGCCTTTCCTTGCTTTGCAGATTTCGAACTCTCGGCAGAAGCTTCAGAAGTGGGTGGTGAATGGGTCTGGGCACCCGACTCAGAAAAGTCAGAGCTGGCCTCCGAGTTTGCCTCCGAGTTTGCTTCTTCCCCCTCGTCAATGCTATCCATTGCTTGTGCTACTGAAGCCCGGACATCTCTGATGAGCTCTTCGCTTTCTTCCAGAAATTCAGTGTCAGCAAATCGAGTTCGTCCCCCACCATATTTTTCGGCAGATTCAATCACTGCTTGTAATTTAGCTTTCTTCTTTTCGAGGGCCTTCTTTTGCGATTCGGGAGCAGTCTCCAAGTACGATGCTAATTCCTTTGCCTGACGGATCGACCGCACTCTACGGCCATCAAGTGTACGCCAGCTATCGTTTTCATTCTCGTTCCTGCCTGACCTCTTGCGTCTCATCCGGCTTCCCTGAGCCTTCAGCATAGTTCCAAATCCTCCTTTTCCTCCACATAATCGAGGGTTCAACCGTAGTAGCATATACCCATCTTTCTGACATTGATAAACTGCGCCATCGGTCACTGGCGCTCCTCCTATAAGACTAAGAGCGCAGTGGCTCTCAACCACAGGGCTCAACCGATCGAAAACTTGTGAACAAATCACATCGGCACTAGTAGCGTCACTAGCAAAGTTTACACTAGCACCCACAGGGCCCTGAACAAAAACGTGCATTTTAAAAGTTGCCTTCAAAACAGGTGCCTCTGTCGGATATCAGTAAGTGACCGGAGATTTCGATATTATCGATTTCACGCCGCATATACTGAGGCGTGGTCACCGACCCGACATCTCTCGGAAGGTCAAACTTCAATTTTGACGACACTTTTCCAGCAGGACTTTTGAAAAAGACCAGGTCAAAATGTTCACTGGACTGCGGAGAGGGGCGCAAGTCGGTCTTCAAAAGAGCTGCTTCCGCTTGGCTGAACAGCGTGCCAACTTCATCATCCCCGTGAAGCGAGAAAATGTGGTCAAGGTGTACAAGAGCACTCCGCGACTGATCCCTAAGGGAACTAGCCCATTGCTGGAGGCAGAAAAGAGACTTCTCGACAAGTACGATCCCACTCGATGGAAGTCTAATATGATAGACCGCAAGAACCCCGACTGCATCAAGCAAGGAGATATTGTACGCATCCGTAAGGAGGACGGCACTACTTTTGTAGGAATGACTCTGGGCATTAAGCGAAACAACGTTAGCAGCACCATTCTGTTACGAAACCGTATCCAGGGCACTGCTGTGGAGTCTAACTTTAACATATTCAACCCCCAGATTATTGGCATTGATATTCTTCGACGACCCATTGTTCCAAAGACCCAATCCAAGCTGTACTACCTGCGAGGCAACGCCAAATACGATGTTGGTGACTTGGACATGGAGATGAGAAAGGCCGAGAGAAGACGAAGATAATGTACATATTGTAAATAACAGGAACCATTTGAACCACTCATGTGTTTGTTGGAACACACCTTGCACACAGTAGCCCATTCATTGCTTCGAGGTGCACTCAACGCCGTCAAGTATACCTAGAAAAACTCTCGAAAGAGGTAGTTCTAGTTGTAGTAGTAGTCGTAAAATTTGTATTGCTTATTGAAATTGTCATTCTATGATAGTCAGTTCAATTAAAAAAGGTACAAAACAAATGCATTCAATCTATCATAAATCATTAATCGTTAACGCAATATATGCTGGATCATTACTCGTCATCAAATTCAAGATCAGGAATGTCAAAGTGGAAAAATGGAGTGTTTGTACCCACCAAAGGCACATATTCACCATGCTCGCTGAGACCAGAATTAGTGTCCCGAGTCTCTTCGTCCTTGTATTGCTCCTTGCCTCGACGGTCTGGCACTTCACCGTCAAAAACACCTTCAGCCAGGCCTCGGAATCGAGGATCTCGAGGTCCTGCCTGAATGTACTGTCGCTCGGGGGAGGCATCTTCATCAGTACCAAACCCTTGGGCAAGCAGTGCTCGCCTAATCCAGGGGTTAATGATGCTAACGAAATGGTACTCCACCTGGCGGTTGGCGTACTTGTCAAGAGCAGTCTTGAGATCAACCAGGGCCTGGACACCAGTCAGATCTGCCTGAGGAGTAGCACTAAAGTCAAACACAACTGCTCTCAGAACTGGACGCTCATCGGCCACAGTTGAAGGCTTGCGGTGTCGAGGTCCATGGTCATTCCAGGGACGGTCTCCCAACTTTACTTCAGTAGTACTGTCTCGGCCAGATCTTGTAACCTCTCGAGCATAGTCAAGGATGCGATCGCACTGACGAGAACAACTGGGGTAGGTAAACGACTCAGAAGGTCTGAACACAATTACTCCTGGTGGAGGAGGCTCGATCTTAACAGCAGGGTTTACAGTCTTGTGAGACAGTGGCACCCATTTGTATCGCTTGACCCGATCGTGAAGCTTGATACGGTTCTCAAATCTTCGATGAACATGATGAGACCTCACACTGGGAGCCTCCTCTACATCCGCTCCAGAGTGTAGAGTAGTGTACTGGGTGTATTCCGAAGGCTGTGCGTGATAATCTACCTGTTCGTGTTGGGGGCGATCGGGGTAAGGATAGTGGGGGATCTCGATGTGTGGAAGATGAGGGTGATGATGATGCTCATTGGTGCGAACCTCAGGATTTCGAGACTGAGACTGGGACAAGGAAGATCCGTCAGAAGAGCCTGGTCGCTCCTTGGTGGTAACGACTTCCTCACCCTTCTTGCGGTCAGTGCCCTCCACTTCCTCAACTCCATTAACCACGGGGTTGACGACCTGAACGTACTCCACGCGACCAAGGAAAGTTCCAGAGGGGAAAGCAACACGGACCAGCAGCAACACCAGAGAGGCAGCAATGGAAAAGTAGATACCAGACTCAATGGATAGGAAAACTGCAAACAGAATAGCTCCAATGAACATGACAGCCTCCAATGGGGAGGTCTTCCAGAACTGGAATGTGGTACGGGGGTGAGCAATCAGATCTCCCACGGCGTGGATAATGACGGCAGACAGACCAGCATTAGGGATCCAGTAGAAAGCTGATGTAAGAGCGTACAAAGCCAGCAAGACCACAGCACCAGTGAAGATACCAGCCAGAGGGGTTCGCACTCCACACTTTGACTTTAGAGCAGATCGAGAGAAGGAACCAGTGGCAGGATAAGCGTTGAAAAAGGTACCGATAAGATTGGTCACACCAATGGCAATCAATTCCTGGTTAGGGTTAATTTTGTAGTCATTGATTCGGCCAAAAGATTTTGAAATGGCAATGTGCTCCAAAAGCAACACCACAGTCGACACGGGAATTTCAGATGCCATGTCGGACATTAGCTGTTTATCCCAGCTGCGAGCTCCAACGTCTTGCAAACCCCTAGGTACCTTCTTAATGATGGAGATTGGAGGGTGAGACTTGTGATGACGGCACACTCCCCAGGAGATGAGGGTGGCAAAGATGATGACCAAACCATTGCGCATCACTCCAATGAAGAACAGAGGGGTGGCTGCCTTGGGGTATCTCTTGGAAAGGAAGCCGACTATCCATCTGATAAAATAGAGAATGAACAGACAAACCAGACCAAAGGCGGTGTCCAGTTTAGCATGCTTGAGCTGCTTGAAAAAGTTGATAATCACCAAGTAGGTAGCAGCACGGGTATCAAGACGCTTTTGGATGCCAAATAAACTGGGCACCTGGCCCACGACAATGTTGAGAGCCGATCCGCTCATGAATCCCATGACGGCTGGAATGGGAATGAACTCCAAAATGAATCCCAATCGCAGCACACCAATTCCTAATGCCACAGTTCCACACAGTAACGACAGAGTGGTCGCAATGAAAATTTTGTCGCTGGCGTATTCGGGATGATTCTTCACGACATGCTCAATAACCTTGGACACCTGCAGGGACATGACTGCCACCGGACCAATTGATACATCCTTAGACGTGGCAAAGAAGCAGTAAATGAACACACCAACAAACGAAGCGTACAATCCGATCTGAGTAGGCAAAGTGGCAATAGTGGCGTATGACATACCCTGGGGAACCACGACACATCCTACAGTAATACCAGCAATCAGGTCTCCATACAACCACGTCAAGTTGTACCGATAAATCCACTGAACAATGGGGAACAGGGAAAGGACATAGTCTTTGGCTTGCTTGGCAGGGTTAGGAAAGAACTTTCTCCTCGACCACTTCCAAGTATTAACCACAGGCTCATCGTAAGCCTCAATTGTGTCAGTATGATGGCCAGACATTGTTGAACGAAGGGCCTAACGACAAAAGAAGGGGTTAGTTTGATGGAAAAGTCAACCAAACAAGAGTATGCTGGCTGCTTGGAATGTCGTTTTCAGTAATGATCGATCGATACGTGTCGATGATATAAACAACCAGTAATGAGTTCAAACGAACCTGGCAACAAATAGATAATAGGCTAAGCCTTTTTTTTCAAATCAAGAACAGTATGAGGATCAGTCTGCAAGCATCTTTTTACATATATATATACCATACCACTCTCCACTCCCCGAGGCCCAATGATTCACTCTCAGGCCCAGATTTCGTCAGTGAGACTCCAAAATGACATGCCTGCACGTGACCGGGATAACGTCTTTTCGTGCATACAGGCCAGAATTACTAATTCTGCAATTGCACTCTCAAACAGCAAGCTTTTCTAAGCTATAGGCCCCTGCAGGATTTTTACAGTTTTGACCATGGTTGCTCATTAGACCCACTGGGCTCCCCACCGCCTGGATCGGATTGCCAAAGGTCATCATTTTGATTGCAATCGCAATGTTTAAGTTTTAAGCCCTGATCGTGCGCCGCAATGATGTGCGGCTACGGAAAAAATTCTCATCTCTGGACCCGGAGATCCAGGGATGCATGGAGATGCGTAATCGGACACGAGTGGTTGAACTGGTTGGAATTGCCAGGGCCCTCAAAAGGTTGACGTGAAAATATTTTTCTCAAGTCTCAAGTGCAGACTGGGAGGTGGGCGTAAAAGATGTGATAGTGCATGTGTATTTTGCAAATAGGTACAAGTAGCAGAATAAGGCGGAGTGGGCGACAGTTGGGGGATAAGGCAAGACGCATGTGTTACGGCAGCTTCACGGCCATTGGGGGGCCATTAGCATAATGATTGGGTGTGGTCTTCTGCATTGTACGCCGCTACCGCGCCCATGAGCCGATTGTGGAATTGGTCTCCATAATGTGGCATGCCGACCATAATTAAGGTTGCAGTCTTGCTAACAATTGCGTCAACGGCAGCCCCAAATCCCCCGCTATAGGGCATTGGGCCGTGATCAATTAGAGAAGTAGCTTGCTTGACACTGTCAGGGCCTAAAATCACTTTCCATAATTGGCCCTGGTCGTTTTTGGCGTAGGGCGATGCGATAAGCAGTTGATCGTCTACCATTGTGCCTGATTGGCCAAATCTCGAGAAGGATGTCTTGTCGCCGAGGTGGAACTTGCTGTGAAAAGCAACGGAAAAGTCTGGGGTCATGCGGTAAAGGTACACAATTCCACACTGGACGCAGTCTGGTCTGCCACGGCCTGCAGATAATGTCTCCAGAGAATGCCCTACTGCTATCCACCCATTCTTATTGTGTGGGTCGGAAGTGAGCATTGCCCCTCCAAAGTCACTTTTCACAGACCCCTCCGAAGGGATTGTAAATGCTTGAACCAATTGGCCGTTGTCGAGCTTGAATCCATACACGCTTGAAGCACCTGGTGCCCCGACAAGCAGAGCCCGAGCTTGTTGACGGCGTACGACTGCCAGGCGAGCTCCGAATTGGGCGTATTGCCGTTGGGCATGGGTGGGCAACGAGCGAGGCACTGAGCGAGGCAAATCAATAATTTCGACACCCTGAGGGTGTTTGCAGATATCCAGGTTACCATTGCCCAACACCATTGCTCTAAGAGCAGCTCCGTTTACAACGAAAACTTTTCCCTGTTGGGCAGTGCCATTGACATCACTGTATGGGGCACCTATGATTAGTTCGTCCATCCCATCCCCATCAAGATCCCCCGATGTCAGGGTGACTCCAATTTGCTTGAGGCCCTGAGATCCATACTCTGTGACTGCCTGGCTACAGTAGATATGGCCCATTTCTACGCCTTGTAGAAACAACGTTATGCTCGACTGTCCTGGCGTTGATACTGCTAATAGATCTGTGTCAGTTCCAACGCTAATTGGGCAGACAGCCTGTCCAAATCTATCGTCAAAATCCCTGCTACTACCAGAACTCCTAGAAGGGTTAGATTTCAACTCAACATCTGCTATCTCGGTCACTGCAGCCATGTCAGTGAGCCCATTTTGATTTTGAGCCAAGGTAATGTTCTGTGCCTCTATGACATAGACACTCCCTTTTTTTGATTCAAGTGGTGCTGAAATTGCAAAAGAGGGCCGACCCAGAAAGTTTCCCGCGGCAATTGATGCACCAAACAGTCCTTGTTTCATGTTCGTCGTCAGCAGAGTAGCTGACAGTGGTTGTTCAAAAGTTTCTTGCTCCTGAGCAGCAGCTTGTGCGAATTCATCTACATTTTCGTCCGCATTTTCGTCCACATGGGCTGGGACATCATTACTGCAGTGACTTGCCAGCGTAACTGTAGACGGCATTGGATGTCTGCCATAATATGGGGTGCACAGCGACCACGGGTCATCAGGCGTACCATTTCGGAACCATTGTTGGAGATTTGGCACACATCTACGAATGGCCATAGTCATCTCCTCCGTTCCTCCCATATAGTAGCTGTCTAGTTCACTATACAGAGTAGGAGAAAGCTGGGCAAATGACTGGTATCCTGTACGAGCCAGACGGAACTCCATTTCTAGAGCGCCTCTGCCTCGTAGCATGCAGTAATCAAGGGCCGTTTTTGATGTAGAATGTCCGGCCCGTTTCATAATCTCAATAATGTGATCAGTGGGATAGTCCCATGGTCGGTCTAAATCGTACCAATCCAAATCCAATCTACTGTTAAGAAGCCTTTTGACAAGAATAAAGTCGCCTCCAGCGTCTACGGTGGTGTGAGCTCTGTCAATGTCCCCTTCAAAGTCTCGTTCTGCAATCATGGACAGCAGCCCTTGATGCACACCCAGCGAATGCCAGCTGATATCAGCAACTTGATGAGTCAAAATGCCATAGATGAATGACTTTAGTGCCAATCCATCCTTTCTATTCTGTTTTACATTGCCTCTGAAACGCGGTGGATAAATCCACGACAAGAGCCCTTGTGCCTGTACCTGATCCTGCAATTGCCGAGCCTGTTCGCCCTCACCATATTTCTCTCGCCAATAATCAACTGCAACCTTCAGAAATGGAGGCCAATGCGCTGCCTCTGCCCCCTCTGATTGGCCCCAGCAGGAGTAAAAAGCATCAGGGAAAAATGCCCCTGCTTGAGCGTTTGGCACATCCAAATCATCGCCCAACTCTACAGCGGCCCTCGCCAAAAGCGTAAGGTGAGTACCTACTCCACATGCCTGTATTCTAGTAACAAACGAGATGAAAAGTACAAGACAGGCATGAATTTGCATGAGTTTTAACGTTATTGATAATGCTCTTGCTTCGCTCTCCGCAATCGGAATCATTCTGATCCGGGAAGCCGCACGAGCCGCGCCCTGATAACGCTTATCGAGGCCAAATTTGAATAATTCAATTCCCACAGCATGCCCCAGAGTAGGATCCGATTAACGGCAGCAAAGAGCTCTGCGTTAACGACAAAGAGTGGCACTCGACGGCCTCGGGCCCCAGAGGCGCCGCTGATGCCTTCAGATATCGACTTTTTAAAGACGTTGGAAGAGAAGAAGCAGTCTAGAAATGAAAAGAGAGCGCTGCATGAAAAGTTACAGGTTGTGCCAGGGCCTGTCACTTTAGAATGGCAGGAGGGCCTAGGCAACCATCCCGGTTTGTTACAGGCTATGGAGGCTATTGAGTCGATCCAGTGGAAGGAAATCCCCATCAAAGGTCTAGGAAGGTCCCTTCCCGCTGAGGTATTCCACTATCGCAAGTCGCTTCCATTAATGATCATGACTACTCATTTGCATTCTGTATTTATCAACGATTCGACTTATGTAGAACGGGAGATGCGAAAATGCTGTAAGCGACAGCAGATTCGCCGGTTGGTCGTCAACGTTATAGAGGGCGGAGAATTGGTGATTCGAAGTAGCGACTATTATCGAATACTAGACGAGACCAAGAAATCGTTCAATGATGGCCAATTCATCAACGGATTTGAAAAGTTTGCCGATCTGTTAAAAGAGCTTCCTGAAGCTACGTCAGTATCGGTGTACAGCCTGGACAGTGTGGGCATTTCTCAACCTGAACGTAGTGCTCTACTCAACTCGGGCTTTTTAACCATGCAGGCAGGAAACTCTGATGAGTTTAACATTTCAATTCCTAGTATAGGATCGTACCTGCGTCTAGTCGCTAGTGGTCGGAAATGGGTGCTGCGATTGTTACAAAAGCTCCCTCACGGAGAATCGCTGGAAAGCTCCATACACGAAAGATGGGAGAAGAACAAGTTCCATTGGAAAGAATTCAAGGGCGCCAACGTTGAGTGGATACTATGCGACTGCTACGGCGGAGGGTGGTGCGAACCGTTCAATACCCCTGTGGGAAGAGGGTGGAAACTAACCGGAAAGAAATGATTCACGACGTAATGCATATGCTTGACTATAGAAGCTTATCAACGTTTGCGCTCAATGAATGACAAGCCAGCTATGATAAGCACATGGCTCGGCATGATAAAAAGTCTGTTCGAATAAGATTAGACTTTTGGTCGCCCGTCTAGGCGCGAATAAGGTTCCCTATTTAAATGCTACAGCGACATTCTGTCTACAATGAATTCAGGCCCTGCAAGTAGGACGCGCTCTAAAGGATCCTCCTTGGGTAAATTACCTGATGAACTACTGCAGGTAATACTGGAATATGCATCGTCTGGAGGCTTTAGTCTGCGACTAGTATGCCGCCGATTTAATGCCATTCTATCTTCTCTCTTGCTGTCATCGATAGAAATTTTTACTCCCATCTTCACAGGTTACAAAGGTGCATGGGATTACATTCAACTCTCAGGGAAGAGATTCTGGAATTCTGCTATTTTATTTCGAAGGAATGCACCATTATGCCCTATTGACTCTCACATAAAACATGTCACAATCACCCCGACTTGTGATAACGATGATGATTATGATGAACCAAGAGAAATAGGAGTATATGGAAGCCTCCCGGAGCGTATAATAAAGCACCTTCCAATGCTCAAGAGCGTCAAGCTAATACATGATGTCAGTGATACTGCTCGGGTCATGGACTGCTCCATAGAGGAAGTACAGGCAGCGGTGAATAAACTCATTACTGCTCTAAAACATCTTCCTGCTATTCACACTGAGGTAGAGCTATTCCTTTTTGCTACTAACTTGGATGCGAGATCGCTATCATTACAACCCACCCATTGGTATCACAGGAACATAAAGTGGCCAAACAACATCGAAGACGTTTGGAGCATGATAGATTCCTTAGAAGTTGGTGCAGAAATCGAGGATAAATTGGGAAGATTGGCGCCGGAAAGTATATCTAACCGACACATATTCCATCTTCGTCATCGTTATATGGTCCCGGGAAATTTTCTTTGTATACAGTTTCCGAAAGGATTTCCCTCAAATTTAAAAAAGTTGCACCTGAGGAATCCACTGATCGTCAACACTACAGAAATCCTACACATGCTACGCAACTGCAAGTACCTAAAAGACTTGTCCCTGTTTGCCATTTTCAACAACATGGAGTCCCGTGAACATGGCCTTCCTCCTGGATTAGAAACGCTGGAGCTATTAGAAAGTGGTGGGACATTACTGCCCACTCTTTATTCCGGTTTGACGCGATTTCGATATACGTTCGTTGATGAACCCAGCGCAGGTGACATGAGTACAGTGCGTAATTTCATTGAACATACCCCTATTTCCCATTTTGAACTGAATGCTGTAAGCTTCGATGATTTGAAGGAAATCCCTCAATGGGATTACTTTGGTCGGCGCACGAGTCTGTTAGAGAATGTGGTATTTGATCAGTTTGGCCATTGTCGTATATCAAGAAGTGCAGCACCTTCACTGAGGGAGTACATTATAAACCTGTCAAGTCATCCTAATTGTAGAAGTCATTAGCTAAATGAATTCACGGAATGAACAAAATTTATGTGCTTGAACAGCGGCCGGCAGATACATAAACCACCATATAGATATAGATACGCTCTTGATGAAATAAAATATCATTTCAGGTCGAAAAAAAGATCTGTTTCAGATCTCTTGCAAAAGTCTCGGGATCTGTATAATAAGGCATGTGGCCGCCTTCAATTGTCACAAACGAGACTCCCAGTTTTTGTGAAATGAGGGACGGAGGCATCGCTGCTATGTGTTCCAGTGTGTTCCTACCGGCAGATGGAATGACCTTTTCCTTGACTTTATGCAGGCTCTGGATGTCCAGTGGAGCACTGGTGTATTGGCGCATCTCAAACTCGTACCAATAAAGGTGATTTGCACGTACATCACCTCCTCGGCCGGGGTCGAGAAACAAAAGGCCATACTTTATGTCGTCTCCTCTAAATGCCATTGATGCGAACGCTTGCATGCCTGCAATGGGGCCAGCACTACGATATTTGTCGTACACCATCTGAGTTGCATCAATTGCCTGCTTGCGTTGATCTGGAGGCAGAATGTCAAATGCTGGTGGTTCATGAATTATTGCCTTGCGAACATATTGAGGATTTCTTTTCAATAGCTCCAATGCCACAATGGCTCCATTCGAACTTCCGTACACATAGGCCGGGCCCTTGGAAATGTGTGAAATTAACCTCTGGGCATCGTCAGCATCTGCCTCAAGCTTATTATTGATGTCAAATGATCCACTGATAACACTCTTGGAGAATCCCCTGCGATCCCAGCATACTACTGAGAAATGAGACGCCAATAGCTGGGCAGTCTCATGGAAGATGGCTCCCGTTCCTTGAGCTCCCGGAATAAACAGTAATGGAGGCCCTTCACCGCAAACCTCGTAGTAAATAGCAGCACCGGGAACGTCTAAATGAGGCATGGTGTATGTCAGAACATGCGTACACCTGTCCCCACTGATCCTATATATACCCCACCATTCGACGATCCCCGTAACCGGCCACAGTGGGTCGGTATCTAGCCTGACCACGTCTGCATTGACAACAGAAGAAGGCATCTTTGCATCTTGTACCCAGTGTAGCAGAAGTATTAAAGGTTCCAGACTGTCTAGCCGGCCTTCTGCTACAATTGCCTGATGAAAATCCTGCTGAGAAGCCTGTTGAGGGGCTGTTGAGGGGCTGTTGCGAAGTCTTTTGAAACCGAAACGAGGCAGCAGGTTACATGACCACCGATAAGGATCACAATTAGTGCAAAGCCTCCATTACATCTCTATCTCCAGAGATGAGCACTCAAATACTGGTATGGTAATTCAATTGTGCCCGTTCCTGATAACAGTGGTATTTATAGCCGGCCAGATCCAGGGGTCCGTCAGCCGTGTTCTTATCTTATCAATCTTATGGGCAACGTTCTCGACGTTTATAGAAAACTGTATGCGAGTAATGCGTGAACTGTCTTTAGAAGACATCGATACTTGATCCTGATCTGGCAAGGTACAATGCTCGGCGATACTGCTTCATATCCTGGCGTACTCAGTGGATATGTTCAATTGTGACTTGACAGAGAGCAGGGATCATGGAGCTGGTACTCTAGTCAACAGGCGGAAGTGCCCACGAGCGTGTGTTACAAAGGAACAAAATAAAGCCAGTGTCATGATCTTGCAGCGTAAGTTGCTGGATTGCTGGATCATCTGCTCATGGCCACATTAGTCCCCGGGAAGCAAAGTTGTTCAGTCAGCGGACTGGGTTTGTAGAACTTTCCAATTGGATGCTTTCTACGGGTCGTAGGGTCCGTGTAACGTTTCCACTCTTGTAAAACGGTGTGCTTTATCCGACTAATTGTTCGAAAGATTTACAATAGTTCTCGACACAGATAAACCGTCTTCCAGGAAATTAGCATAATCCTCCTACTAACCTATTAGTTATACTTCTCATTAATTGGAACATTCAAGCCCAAAAACAATAGATGTCATTTGTTTGACTACGTCCACTGCCACTAATGCGATTTTGGTGAAGCGATCACGTGATCACAAGCCACACCTGCGCGCCGTTTTGACAACCCAGCTCCAACAAGTACAGTTGGCAGTTTGTCGGTTCACCTTGCTGGAATGGAAGCAGAAACGCTGACCGCTGCTATAGCGGAGGCTGCTGTAGGAAATAATGATTTAGCAGAAGAGGTTATGCTGTCCGAGCCCTGGAAGGAAGGGCCATCCAAGGACAGCTTAGACCAAACTCTGGCCGGGCTGGAGTCGGCTATTAACACTACATTATCAAAGTTAATTCAAACCACCACGGATTATGCCCAGAAAAGCGTGTCCCAAGAGAGAGCTCTGTCTGAAAAGGAATTGACAATGCAACAGGAGATGGAACTCAACGAGGGCAGTTTGCAAGCGTTGAATGAACTATGGGTCATTCAGTCCGGTATTAATGAAGTTGATGCATTGTACGAATTAGGCGAACTGGAGTCGGCTTTTCACTCGTTAGGTACCGTTATGAAGAAAATCAGTTTGTTTGAAGACCAGTTTTCGGGAACTAAGCTGTTCCGCGAACTGTCTCTAATGGCAGCAACTAAGAGGGAGGATATCATTGCTACTATCGAGAAGGTGTGGTCAAAAGCAACGTCTCTTGAACAAAGCGAGCAACAAGTGACCCTCACTGTTAATCAGGTTGTTGACGAAATTAGCCTTGAGAACATTCACGAAGCCATCAAGACAATTGAGGCTGACCGAAAAGTGGCTGCCCGATCTAGATTAGACCCCTTCCTCGACTCAATTGGTAGAATAATCCTCGGACCTATTACATCTCTGGAGGCAAAGGAGGTAGAAATCTCAAATTCTTCTATTGGTCTGAAGTTGGGATCTCAACCACTTTCGGTTGCTCAGCTGGCGGAGAATGTCGAAAAAACGATCCTTTTCCTGCATGATACTTTCACGACAAGTGATCTTTACGCCCCAATTGCAAGACGATATGGTTCAAGTTTTGTTCAAGATCTATGTAGAAAGGCTCTGCCACAGCTCTTCCCAAAGGACTCGTCTGAAGTGATGAGGTTTCGTCAAGAGCTTGGGGTTATGGTGGAATTGGACCAAAAGCTTCAAAGACTTGAATGGGTCAAAGGTTCAGACCTTACAAACTTTGTAGAGAACTTTTCTACAGAGTGGGTGTTACACCGAAAAGCCTGCTTCCTTGACGAATTCAGATCTACCTTGCTCAACTGTTCAGATCATGTCAAGACAGTTCGAACTGTGGATCCAGAAGTCACTGAGGCTCACTCACAGGCTCAAGAACAAGCGCAAGCGCAAGTGCAGGCCCAGGCTGGAGTATCCGAAAGCACACAAACCCGACAAGGGCATCGTCGACAGCCGTCTCGAATCCGTAAACAGAATGACGAAGACTGGAATGACGACTGGAACGCAGAGTGGGATGATGAAGATGACATGGACCAAACTGGAGCACCCGAAAGTAATGAAGATGATGACTGGGGTTGGGGAGATGAAGAAGAAGAGGGATTGTCGAATAATGCTACTGCTGGTACTGCTGCTGCATCGGCTGCTGCCTTTGCCACATTTCCTACTCAAGCACTGCCCAAGTCTGCTAATGATATTCCTCAGGCCTTCTGCACCACTACTAACATCATAGACAATGTTAAGGATATTGTCGATCGGTTTGCACAAGTGTCTGGAGATGTCCAGGTGAGTGAATTTCTCACTCTATTTAGAGCGCTTTCTCCACGTATCTATGCGTCACTGGATTCACCAATTATCCAGTATAACGATGCAATGGCACTGCTAAGCTCGCTCGAAATGTCCGATACTGATCGAGAACTGGTGCTGAATCATGCCAAACGGTGTGTAACAAGCATGCTGAGTGACAAACAGGCAGCTCTCAGCTCATATCTCTCCAAGACAAACGGTTTTGCCGACTGTAATGCATCTAGCAACTTGGGAGCCTGTCAGAGTGCAATTTCTCAATGCACAGAACTGATCCACGCTTGTCACAGTGACTGGTCCCGACATGGATCGCTTCCTAACGTGAGCCGACTAGCTGGCTCGTTGGTGGAGGTGCTGGTTTCATCGATGATTTCCGGAATTCAGTCCCAAGAAGACATTTCGGAGGACGAATCAAACGAATTGACTAGACTGATTGAGCAAGTTTCTAGATTGGAAGACCTTTTCAGGGATCCCAGCAAACCTACTGGTGCAGGTGCCGGCGAGGAGGACGGCCCTCAAACGTTGGTTGCATTCTATGTGCCTTCATGGATCAAGTTCCAATATCTGGGAGAGATTCTGCAGAGCAAGTTGGTGGACATTATGTATTTATTTAAGGATGGGGTGCTGGTAGACTTTACCCCAACTGAGCTGGTGCGGTTAGTGAGAGCGTTGTTTGCTGACTCGGACCATCGCCAACGAGCCATTGATGAGCTTTTATCTTCTCAAAGGTAAAGGTAGAAATAAAAATTCAAGCTAATGCATACACAAGATTAAAAATTAAAAATTAAAAACTAAAAAGGAAATTGGTCATCATAATCGTCGTCGTAATCATAATAAGAGGAAGAGGCGGAGGAGGAAATCATAAGTGCTTGGAAACCTCGTAAATCTCCTGCCGTAGCTGGACCTTTCGATACGCCCGTCGCAGAGATGTTCGTAGGGATACCGCCAGTCCATGGTAATGCTGTCGAGGATGCTCAATTAGACGGTTGGGCCGGGGAGGCATTAGGAGGAGAGGTGACATGGGTTCACTTCGCCGGGGATTTTGATTCTTATTCAAAACAGGGGGCGAAGAGTCCAGCTCGGAAATGATCCTAGGAGCTGCTCTAGGCACAATTGGAGACTTTGTAATCTTGTTTGGAGTCAACCCTTCCCTTCGTCTAACACTGTATAACAACGGTTTCGATGGTGGTCGTTTAGGGGTTGTGATGGAAGAGGGTGCATGCACATTGGGACTTTTGGTACCCAAGGGGACCCTGTCTGACATGGATGGCCGCTTGGACAGAGACACTAGATGCAGGAACGACGACAGAGCACTTCGGAACTGCCAAAAGTTAGAAAAGGGTCTAATCAGGGTCTAAGGTAAAGAGAAGGGGTAAACAGGATGCAACCGTCTAATTATGGTCAAAGCTCTCCTCATAGCTATTGGGGTCTGTGGTTAGGGGGGAGGAGACCTCTGGAATGTACCTCAAGGCGCATTGCATATGTGCATTCCATACCTCGCCAGAAGGTACGTTGGGACCAAAACGGCAAGAGCCAGTCAGCCATTAATTCAGACGACCATAATCTCGCTCTCCACGACGGCGGTCGCTTCGGTATCTATGTCCTCTGTCATGGTCTCGATCTTCCCGGTATTTGATTCTTCCTCTTCCCTTGACTATTAGCCCCTCATCGCTTTCTCGGGGAGGTTGGCTTGTGCGAGCCGTGTCTCTGCCGGGGCGGTGAGACGCTTCGTGCCTCAACGGTTTTGTGTCACGGTCGCGATAAGGGGGCGAGCGCGAGCGCCGGCGCGCATCATTCTTACGTGGAGGGCGCCGACTATGCTGAATCTCTGACGCGTGTTTCGTATGGACCGCAGTATTTGGGGCTGTGGGTGTTGTTGTTGTGGTTGTGGTTGTTGTTATTGCTGCTTTCGCTTTACGCCGGGCCTCCAACTGCCCGCATCTCGTAATAATGACCTCCTCTCGCTGCAGTGGATGGTCGTCATAGTTGACAATTACATGCTCTAGTTGTTCGACAATGTCGTAACCTGATACCACTCTGCCAATTACTGTCGTCGACTTTTCTAGCCATGGAGTGGGACATAGTGTAATAAAAAACTGACTCCCGTTTGTATTTGGTCCGCAATTGGCCATGCACACATATCCTCCGCGGTCCAGTTTGGTCTCGCCTAAGCCCTCGTCTTCAAATTCTGTTCCATAGATTGACTCGCCTACGCCTTGTCCTATCCGACCCCCCTGAACTATAAACTCTGGGGCTACAATGCGATCAAGATAGGTCCCTTGATAGCACAGCTTATGTCCCGACGGCGAAGTGCCCTTTTCCCCAGTACATAGACATCGAAAGTTCTCGCATGCTTTTGGGGCTCTATCGTAGAAGAGCTCAATTATTATTCTTCCCGAGGACGCTCTACTCGTGATATCTATAAACGCGCGAGGAGCCATCTTTAAACTGGCGGGTACCTGAGAATACTGTCGCTCTAAAAATTACTGATGAAGATCGTACAACCGTAGGGCTGATAAGATAAGCCATCGCTTAAACACATTATTATCACGTAACTACGACGAATTGTATATAAATTAGAACCATTTGCCACTATTCCATCACGTTTACTGCTTTTAACCGCTCGCACCATTGGTAATAGTAGTGGAAAAGTACAGCTCAGCTCGGCCTACCTAGGCCATGTAAGTATAAGGATTCTGATGTCTACATTGCGAATACTCAGTCTGTCACCAATTAATCGGTATTTGCCTTACTTACAGTGGACAATTAGAGAACAATTGGTTTAGATTGTTATCCCAGTATAATACGGTCACCAGTATAATACTATTACCGACCCTATTAATTCCGAATCTGTTACGTCACTATTGGTGAGGCGGGTTCTCGGCGGGCTCGCTTGCTGGTACGGCTGTGGCATGCTCACATACCCCAGGGAATAGATTGCTTCGATCAACTTACATACATACGAGGATCAAAGTTTACTTTATTCAGGCTGCTGGGGTATCTGGTAAGCTGAAGAGTCTTGAGCCAAAGCCATTCAATTGTTCCCCGCTAGCGATCCTAGGCTGTAACACACTTTTGCCTGTCGCTCATCAATTGTTAGTTGGCTATTGTCAACCCGAAGCGTTCCGTACTTGAGCAAGATGACCGAAACTCCATCCGCTTCAGCGTCCCCATCACCTGTGGCGCCAGAAGCTCCATCGGCTCCCCCAGAGGGTAAGGAGGGTGAGGCAAATGGGCTGGCCTCCAATGCTACCCCAGTTACGCTTCTTGCCATCCACTTTAAGGAGGCAAGCTTAGACTCTCCCAGCTTTCGGGCATGCATGAATCATATCAATGAGCAATTTGAAGCCATCGATAAATGGATGGACAACTTTTCAAAGGCATGTACAAAGCATTCCCAGCAGATTGATACAGTGTTGGAAAACATAAACTACCTCATCTCTCTATTCGTTCCTGACTATGTCACTCAGGGTTTGATCAATCATGACTTTACAATGCTGGCCATGCGCCGATATGCTGAGGGAACCCGGCACTTTTGGACAACAGTAATCGCAAAATCAAAAGAGCATGTTGCGCACGCCACTTCGCATCTTAGCGAATTCCAGAGAACCGAGCTACGGGCCTACAAGGACTCGAGAAAGAACTTTGAAAACACCCAGGCCAAATTCGATGCAATTCTTTCTCGCTATTTGGGAATCTCAAAGACAAAGGAAGCTTCCGCTATACGAGAAGACGCTTTTCAACTGGCAGAAGCCAGAAAGGCATATATCAAGGCATGTTTTGATCTGTGCTGTATCATTTCTACTGTACAGGGAAAGCTGGACTCTGCAATTATTAACGCTCTCACTGAGCCTTGGCTGATCAAAAAGGCAAACGTCTTCTTGCTCTCAGATCCAAAATTCCATCGCCTTGGCATCGATATGCACCGTATCAGGTCGTGGTCAAAAGCTATGAATAGCAGTATCAAACCGATCGTAGCAGAAATGTTCCGCGTCCGAAAAAAGATGGAAGAGGCAGCCATCTCTCGGTCAATTCCTTCTAGAGATCTCGCTGACTACTCTATTCAGACTTCTAATGTATCTCATTTCGTTCCCAACACTGACGATGAACGAAAGGAAAAGCATGGCTGGCTGTTTGTAAAGACCGCTGCAAAGGCAGGTAGACAGAATTGGGTTCGACGATGGGCATTTGTAAAAGACGGAATGTTTGGCTGGCTAATGCTGGCGCCTACAAAGAACTATGTGAAGGAAAGCGATAAAATTGGAGTACTGTTGTGCAATGTGTCTCCTGAACCTAACGAGGACCGCCGCTTCTGTTTTGAGCTTCGGACAAAGGATTCAACAGTTATTCTTCAAGCAGAAACGTTGGCTGACTTGAAGTCATGGCTGCAAGCTTTTGAAGTCTCAAAGCGCCAGGTTCTAGAATCGGAAAAGTCCCAATCGACTGATACTTCTCATGCATTCCAAAAGGCTGTCCCCCAATTTTCTGAGTTTGCTGCGTCCTCTAACATGTCCGGTGATGGACATTCCGCTCACCATAGAGTAGTGTCGGACCCTGTGAGTGCTCAGAACAATGGGGCATCAAGACAGTCAATGGATGCTAATCGTCACGCTGACACCCCTGCAAATGCGATAGGCGGTGGTTTGTTATCTACGGCTCCTGAATCTGTGTCCGTTAATAGTCTTTTGAATTCTTCGTACGCTGCCCTCCATGAACCGATGGGTGAATGTTTCGCGGATTCAAAGACAAGTTTCAGTAATGTTGGCCCCTTTGGTTCCGCGCTAGTGCCCTCTCCGATGATAAATACACCAATGCCAACAGCCATGACAAGGGAGGCGGTTCTGGCTTCGCTCTTTTCTAGACCCACGACTATCCCCACCGCTGTTACCGCAAACTATCTAGGAAGCGTAAACTGGGCACTTTATTCTCCTCAAAAATTAGAGAATCTATCTCAGGGTTCACCATCTAATGTTCTTGCAATCAACCCTCAGAAATATCCTGATGATTACCCTGCTGAGCTGAGAGCACAAGATGTTCAAATGAGAGCTGTATTTCAAACAGCCGCTGACCCTGACGACCCCATGGATAGGGTGGTGTTAGCATTTCGAGGGTTGATCTTGCCGAATCCCAAGCAGGAGCTTTCGGCCAGAATCTTTATTACCCCAAAGAACGTGTACATCTACAGCTGTACATTTGGCTTTACGGCCATGACTAAAAGGCCGCTGGTGAAGTTCTTTAGCATTGAGGGCCACGCCGGCACCTCGTATGATACGCTTTACTTTATCTCAGAGAATAATCAGACTGGAATGGTGCGAGTGTTTTTAGATTCTGGACGAATCATCCAAAAGCGGATTCAGTTCTTAATTGATTTGGCTATGGAAACAGAGGCGGACAGTTATCCATCTCTTGGGACACTCGTCAGTCAGCTGAAGAAGATAGGCTCTGGTCAAGCTTCGCGAGAACCAGGCCTTGAAGACAACAGTTACAGTGAGCTTGCGTTAGATGATGGAGTGACTCGGCAGGTTGAAGGTGACGAGTTAGATGACCAGCAGATACTGAGGAAATATCTGTCTTACAGGCACCCAAAGAGTCTTGAAGAGGTATCAAAGACCTCTGATACCCAAATAGATTTGATGAGCGCTATGCCCAAGTGTCTCATTGAGCAGGACTTTGATGTGTCTGCACGAACTCTTTTCCACATTATGTTTGGTGAAAAGTCTCCTGTGTTCAAATACACAGAGACGTCGCTATATACACGCACGGGATTGGAAATGACCCCATGGCAGTGGAAGAGCGACAACAAGCAACTGGAGCGTGAGATCAGCTATGGCATGCAATCCAAGGGAGTGTTAAGTTCAAGTAGGAGTAATGATAAGAACAAACTTATCAGTCTCCAAAGAATCGAGAGGATGGACGAAAGGAGATCTTACATTGTCTTTGACCGTCGTACTCCGTGGGTGATGCCGTCTGGTGATATATTTTTCGTCGCTTTGCGCTATTTGATCGTGCCTAGCTCCAGGACCAAATGCAGACTGCGCATTTATGGAGCCATTGAATGGATCAAAAGTAGCCATATCATGAGGAATGTGGTGGAGAAAATGGTCATCCGCCATCTGGAGCTAGAGAGCAAGATGTTGGTAGATCGAGCACAGAAGTGCCGAACTCAGCTTGGACCGAAAGGAATGGCCGTTACTGCAGTAAGACTTTTTGGTAGACTTGGGTCGTCGGCCCACGGTACCAGCAAGTCTGAAGATGGAGCTTCAGATGGCACCAATTCTGGTGGAAGTACAAAGTTGGATTCGATGACTGTGAGCTTCAGAGATTTCGTGGTTTTCCTGTATCACTACAGGTTAGTGTACTTTATGAATTTTCTTGTCAGCTTAGTGTTTCGATCATGGAAAGGGACAAAGAGAGTGGCCAGTGCAATCAGCATTCATCGACTGCTGGTATTTGGATTATTGCTATCTTTGGCATGCAACTTCTGGCTATCTGCGAGAACCACCCAGAGTTATTGGGTTGACCGACGAGCTACTGCTATATCCAGTAGTCTTGGTATTGGTCCTCAATCCGTGGAGATAATGAAGAGGTCGCTTTACTTGAACGACATTGACGATATGCTGCAAGAGGGACGGGAATTCGCAACTTATCCTGATGCCCCCTGTTATCAGGCATTCAAGACCATGGCACTGACAGCTTCTGAATGTGACTCTGTTGAAGTCTGCGGTGACTTTTTACCAGATGATCGGGCCAGTAAGACTTTCAGCAAACGAATCCGCAAGTTCAGGGACGAGATGGGCGTCCGCAGAAACAAGGTGTTGGTGACCTTGAGAATGCTCAACAGAATGGAGAGAGAAGCTCTTTATGACGAATGGCAGGAATGGCTCGTTCATGAAATGAGCTACTGTTCTGTTGCCAGAGAATTGGCGTCCAACGCTTCGCTTTCTGACGATGATCGTAAGGCCCTTAACACATACTGTGAAAGCTGTACTGACTTGTGGAATGACGGAGACATAAAAAGTAGCATTGCTTGAGTACATTGTATTTTTATCAATTCATTAACTGCGTTCAATATACAAAAAACATAAAAACAATTTAAAAAAATAATACATAACAAGGTCTATCACGTTAGTCGTTTCAGTGTGGTTTTTGGTGTTGAATCATCAGTGGATTATGGTATCCTTCTTCAGCGACATTGTTATCGCGTACAATCTTCAAGAAGACCTCTTCAAGAGTGGTTGAAGCAACTGAGTACGACTCAATGTTCAACTGATCCTTATAGAATTCAAAAATCTTGAAGATATCCGAAACCTTAATTCGACCCTCGACAGGAACAGATATCTTAATTTGACCCTGATAGAGGCGGTCAGCGAGATACGATCCTGGAAGCTTAGACTTGACCCATTCGACAATTTTGGTCATCTCTTCCTCGCATGTGTAGGGAGCAGTCTTACAGACAATGTGGACGTGGTATGCCTTTCCGTGGAGATCACGAAGGAGCTCGGTAGAGCCTACGGTCAGCAATCGCTTGGAAAGGATACCAGCACGATTGGCTAAAGCATCAGCCTCTTCCATAGAATGGGTGGTCAAAACAATAGATCTACCATAGGCCACTCTGGAAAGAGTCTTCCACATAATTCTCTTTGCAAACGCATCCATACCCGATGAGGGCTCATCCAAAAGAAGCACAGCGGGGTCTCCAATGAGAGCAATCGCCAACGATAGCTTTCGTTTGTTACCTCCTGAAAGTTTGTGTGCCATTCGGTCTCTGAATCTGTCCATTCCCACGGCAGAAATTACCTTTGAGACATGGCGGTCAACATTCCTAAGGCCTCGGATCTGTGCATAGAACCGGAGAATCTCTTTCACCTTCATCATATCCATAGCATCAAACTGAGGGCATACTCCCAAGCGAGTACGAGCAAGCGTGGGGTGTTTATGAACCGAAATGTCGTTGACATAGATATCTCCTTCCGTGGCCATCACTTCACCACGAATCATATTGAAAGTGGTCGTCTTTCCTGCTCCGTTGGGACCGAGCAGGGCAAAGCACTCATTCCTCTCTACACCGAAGGTGACATCGTTTGCGACACGATTCTTTCCATAAACCTTGGTTACATGTTCGAGACGGAGACCATCTGAGAACAAGGTAGGATAGTTATGGACTCGCTGGACTTCCTCGACCACTTCAACGGGAGGATCAGCTTTCTCCAAGAACTCGTCCGCACCATCGTGCTGGCCCTGTCTGAGTTTGATGTACTTGCCAAAGTTTGGTCGGAACATGCCAGATTCCCAATAAAGGATGAACAAAAACAGAAAAACGATTTGAATGCACAGATAACAAATGGGCCCTCCGTAAGCCATAATGTCACCCATTGGACTCAGTGAAGCGCCCATATCCTTACAAGTGACACCGAACAAGTTGAGAACCAAGAAAAGAACTCGACTCAAAGAGCCCATGGGTCCTAGCAGAGACAGAGTGAAATGGACAATAGTGATCTGTCTGGGAATCTCACTGGCCGATCCATAAGCTTCAACGCATAGATACGCCAATAGATAAAGCAAGAACAGGACAGCTTGTACCACCGCTGTAACTGCAAATGCTGCGAGCTGAGAAACAACAAACAGAGAAACCGCATACGCAAACAGAATGGCACCAAGGCCATAAAGCACAAATACAATAAACATGTACCCGACTCCATGCAAGTTTGGAGTAGCAGTTCCAATGAGAGCGGTGCAAATTGCCGATACAACAATCCAAGGAATAAAGTTGAACAACGTATGGGCAAGCCACAGAGGCAGCATCTTGAGTCCGTTAGAGTAATGCATAGCTCTTACTTTACTGAGGCGCTCAAATGTAGGATACAATGCGTAGAAGGCAGGGGCAACTGCCATGGAAAGTCCAAAGTATCCCACAAACTGGAAGGTATCTTGAGTGCGTCCATTCCAAGGGTCCTGGAACATAGAGTAGTCGGTGACAAGAGTGACCGAACCATTCATACGCAAGTTGTTGAGGTAGTTCATCATAGCAGTACCTTCATAGGCACCATAGGTGGCGGTGTCCAAACGGTACGCCAGAGTAGGAGGATCCAAGAAGTATCCACCGGGATCCAGAGCCACGTAATTCTGATTGAAGTAATCCACAAATTGTCTGTAGTTGTCCGCCACTCGAGTACGCTCAGTAAGATATTTCGCAACCTCGACGACAGTAAGCATGGGGTTCCTAGAGGTGATTCCAAAGATGATACTTTCAAACCCAGGAGTGATGTAGTTATACATGCTTCTGGGTCCTGCTCCTATAGAGATGGCAGAAGTGTTGAATCTGGAGTATTGCTGGTCATCGAGAGAAGAGGCCGGAGTGCAACCAATTCCGTCAAAGTCAGTAATAAACAATCGTACACAACCAACCACAATGATCGGAATAGCAAATGCCGCAAGGTCAGCGAGAGGGTTTCGCATGAACACGAGGCATCGCTTTTTAAACATGGTGATCATCTGCTTGAAAATTCCAGCAAACTCCGGATGGCTCTCTACTGCCAGATGCTGAGAGACTCTTCTAGCAGTCTCGCCGTTGGGATTGGCCATCAAGCTGTCCTCGTCCTCATCAATATCAAAAGAAGAATGGTGGTCGAGGTCGTGGTCTCCGATTTCCGCTGATCTGAAATGGTCCTCCTGAGCGACGGCCAGGAAGACATCTTCGAGTTCAGGTCCTGCCACTCGGTACTTTTGCCCTTCGGCCTCCAGGTTAGTGATGATATCCAGAACTTCTTTGGCAGATTGAACTTCAACCATTTGCTCGTTTCCGGTACCATGGCTTGCCAGATAAATACGGTATCCTCCACCCATATTCTCCTTGAGGTGAACTGTAGTTCCCAGAGCCTTTAGCACTCCCTTGGAGAGGATTGCTACCTTATCAGAAAGCAGGTCAGCTTCGTCAAGGAAATGGGTGGTGAGTAGAACAGATACAGCTCCTCGTTTGGCCAGAATAATGTCCCAAATCTTTCTACGCGAAAGAGGGTCGAGACCGGATGACACTTCGTCAACACAGCAAACATTGCTTCCTCCCACAAACATAATGGCAAGCTGCAGCTTTCGTTTCTGTCCTCCAGAAAGAGAACCACTGGCATCTTTGGCCTTTGGCACAAGATCACAGTGGTTAATCAATTCATCCACAGCAGCCTGGCGCTCCTCTTTAGGAACACCCTTGAGAGCAGCCCAAATGTTGATGTTCTCGGTAACAGTGAGAAGATCCCACAAGACATTCTTTTGTGGACAGATTCCGAGCTTGCCTCCGGGGCCCAGTGAGATTTGACCTGAAGTGGCCCTCTGAAGTCCAGAGATCATCTCCAGTGTGGTAGTCTTTCCAGAACCATTTGCACCCAGCAAACACATGATCTCTCCCTTGGCCATGTTGAGAGTAAGCTTGTTGACGGCTACAACGTCAGGCTTCTTATCGCGGCTCCACCATCGATTGACATTGTAACGCTTGACCACATTAGACAGGGTGACAGCGTTTTCAGACTCGATGTATCCAGTAGACGTATGAGGAGGACGGGAGGAGCCATGAATATAGTGTTCAACAAATAAGGCCAGGCCAAAGTATGCAAAGATTTGGATGATGGCGGCCACAAAGAAGATGACGAGACGAATATCTGAATCGGGGGCAGCATTCACCATGTTTCCAGCCACCGGAATCTGCTGGAACCGGGAAATTGTGGACAAAAAGTAGGAGTAGTTGCACGAAGGGAATAGGAAAGATAGGACGTAAATGGCGCCCAGTTGGTAGGCAGGGTCAGAGGCTACCTGGGTTTGTACAGTGACAAAAATTGCCAGCACGACAGTGATTCCAGAAGAAACGATTCCGGAAATGTGGGACTTTGAGAAAAAGGATCCCATAAATAATGAGTAGGAAACAAGAGACAGACCCGATAAGATGTGGAATCCAATGAGAATGCCCAAACTAATATCCTCGTAAACCACCTGGTTGAAACACACTGGCAGAAGGATCCACCCTAGCAGATACACTGAAGAAAATGCCAAAAAGAATGCAGAAAAACGTACCAACCGTGATACACCCATACACGACAACAGGGCCGACATGCCAATCTCCCGTTCGTGAGCCAGAGCTCCAGTGAGATGGTATACGACACCAATCATGCATAAGAACAGGGCGGGAGAGATCCAGTTGATGGTTGTTTTAGTGAACACTCGATTGACAGCATCCTCGTTCTCCTTTTGAGTTTCTGAAGTGTAACCCATAGACAACGGAGTGGTGGTCATGTTTGTGATTGCGGAATCTATAGCCCACTGCATGGGGAGAACCCAGTGGTCCACAGCCGAAGTGTGATCCTCCACATTAATGAACATGATTCCAGAGTTTCCTCGAAGGGTATAGTTGTAAATGTGTTGGTCGGCATCAATGTTGTGCCACTCTACAAACCCGTAGCACTGGGATGCTCCTTTAAGGTTCTGCTTACAGAATTGGAGCACTGCTTCAGCATTTTCCGCCAAATGCACTTGGGATTCGGGGATATCTTGGAATGCAGTTCTCATGATGCGATCCATTTCAGGAGTGGTACCTCTAGGGTCAGTCGAGTACCATCCTACATGATAATTCCCAACCATATCTGCCATCTTAGGCAGTTCTGCTGGATTGGATACTCCGTAAACTGCATACGGAACGAAAAAGTGCTTTGCTTCCCCCTGTTGTTAGTACTATTATAAACAAAATGTAACAAAATCAGTTACGAGATGCGGGTCGTGACTTACCATGAAAACAATGAATGCGATAGGTAAAAGGAGGGACCGGAAGAAGGTCCAGAACCATCTTCGGTACAATACTAGCCAACATTTGCGAATGAGGGCATATGTCTGTTGCCAATAAAAGCTTAGCGGTTGTTTAGCGGCCTGCTGAGGGGCCATATGGGCCCTTTGCTCAGCTTCGTCATAGACCCGTAAGGCCGAGTTATCATCCTGGGTAGATGCCGAAGTAGAGTAAATGAATGCAGATTTCTTGTCGCCAAAAACCGAAAAGTCTGAAGTTGACGTGGGTATCTGGGAACTGTACGCCATCTTTTATCGAGAACTTTTTTTTTTCTTTACGCGACAGGCTGCCTTCAAGGATCAGGGGGCAGGACAGTTGTCAGATTACAACAAAGACCCTGAACAATGTAACAAGAGCTCAAACGAAGGCCCTAGTTAGGGGCACTGTCTTGGTATGGAGTGCGCACTTGAGTTTGGTCACTGCTTGACAAAAAGACTTGGCCTAACCTTAGGCTTTGGACACAAGCGAGGGGAGCCTATCCAGATGACTGAGATCCGGGCTTAAGTTAAAACGAAAGACCTCGAATAGCGAATGCAAAAAAAGGTTAATAATAAAAATATCCCCCTAGAAATGTGTGGATGGGTAGGAAAATGCCTTAGGGGATAGGGTAAATGATGGACACAGAAGCCTGAATGACGGTGATTAAAGAGCGCTATGGTCTTTCTTCGTGTTCGTTTCTTTTTTCCCAGGTACTGGGGAGCGCAGTGTCTCACCCTCGTGCATAAGCGACCGGATTGGGTTAGATGTGCACGACGAGTTGCCTCGTCTAGGAATTTCACATGGCCTATCTCAAATGCCGAAGAGGCCTCGAGTGGAGAAGCAACGATGCCGATTGGCAGTACAATGAGGTATTAACTACTGTGGAGGAGTCTAATATTATACAAGGCGAAGTCCCGGTTGCCATTGCACCACTGACGGCTCTGTAGGGTTGTTCTTTTCCCGTTCTACCTGTCGATCCGGTGCACACACATTCCTTTGAACACCGATAGGGGGGGCTTAAATTTTTAGAAAAAAAAAAAAATGCGAGTCAATGCACGCCGCAGGAGATGTGGCGAGTACCCCGCACTGACTATTTCTGTGGCCATGCACCTGCAAAAGGATTTCAAAAGTGCTCGACGGGGCTATTGCTATGCCTTGTTACGTATAGGAAACGCTCAATGAGGGCACAATTACAGCGAGCTGGTTTGGTAATATCTCGGCAGTGCAATCTCGTGATTTTCTGGGCCACCCCGTCGCTCCGGGCTTTTCTATCACCCTTGTTGAGCCGTGCGCGCGGTACCTAATCCGGCACGTCAGTGCTCATTCTCGAGCTTCCCCCTGGATATAGTAATTTGGAATAGGGCAAGCAGGAGTGTTTTTGGTCACGCTTTTGCCGGCGCTGTATATGCGTCAATTTAACAGCATTAATCAATACAACTCTGCCACTTAGTGCCAGTGTCCGTCAAAGACGCTTTTTGGTCCGAGTACCAAAAACGTTCCACCTGTCTCACCAGATTTAACTATTGTGAGACCAGAGTGAGACTTATAGCCGTGCAGATCTGCAACCGATGAAAAATAGTTCATTTATAGACACCAATTAACGACTGGCAAATGGGGGGGGTGATGGTTGCTGTTGGGAAAGGAAACTTATTAAGGCGTTTGAAAATTAATATATTGATTGGTTCGTTGGTTCTGGTTGGGCGGTTTTTATTACTGATGCTAGTATGTGTACACGTTAGTTATGTGGTCGTTAATAAGGACGAATAAGGGCTTGTCTGGACAAGATCTGTGGATAGCACGGAGGTGGAGGGGATCTTCATACGAGCTCTGAGTACGCAAAGCTATAGAAAACACACGTGATGATGGGCCATTATTCGCTACGTTCCAACGTTGCGTATTCGGCTCGGGCGGGATAATTATCTCCGCTTTTGTGGGGTAGCATCGAAGCAACTGGCGAAACCCAAGGGAATGGACACAAGGAATGGGAAAGAGACAATGACCTTCAATGGCCCTTGAGAAATGCCTGTTGAGAAATGACTGCTGAGAAGTGATTAGTTTTGTTGTGCTAATCGATTATTATTATCTCCTTTTCAGTCTTTACCTCCTTTTCAATCTTTATCTCCTTTTCAAACTTTATCTCGTTTTCAGTCTTGCTCTTCTTTGGCCGGTCAGTCTTACTCTTACTGTTTGGCCGGTTGGTAGCATCACCTAGAACACTCAGCGCCGACTGGAACCCGCCCATGCCGCCCACCGGAGATGGAAATGAGCTCGGTCCACCTCGTTGACTGGTTACGGGGTCATTTTTTGGTCGTTTAGTTGTTGGCAATGGATGGGAAGACTGCTGAGAAGATGACCGCTTGGCAGAATTGGGCTGAGAAGATGACCGTTTAGCGGAATTGGGCTGAGATAACAATGGCGATTGGAACCCTTTGTACTTTGGAGGAGCAGCTGAATGCATTGATTGAGTAGGTTGGGTGTGGCTCCACAGTTTGGTATGTTGGGTGTGAGATCGAGGTGAGGAATTGGAATTGTGTTGTGCCTTTGGCTTGGTGGTTTGCTGAACAGTATGCTGAGCAGTACGCTGTTGCGGGTCTTGCCGGCGAGAAGTAAACGGTCGCCCCAGTAGTATGGCTATTTGCTCAAGTTGTTCCTTGGTTGGTGTTTTCATGAAAGTATCTCTAGATACAGTCGATCCTATTGCTGGGGACTTTTCGCTGTCAAGAAATTTAATCAATTGACTCTCCTCACTTCGTCCATATAATGTGTAGTAACGGGGCCATGTGAAGTACAATAGTGCCTTTGCTCTGGTTCCTGCAACAAATAACAGTCGTCGGGCTTCATCAATTTCTCTCTTATCATTGCACCTGCCCAAGTGCGTGTCTACGCAATGGGGTGCAAATACTACTGGCCATTCCAATCCTTTTGCTGAGTGAATTGTGGATAGCGTGACCACCTTTCGCGGTTTACCCTCTCCTTCCTGTCCAGACCCCAGCGAAGACGACTGTAATAGCAATTGCAGAGCGGTCATTGCTGCATCCTGGCCCTGCTCAGGTGCAAATTCAAACGTCTGGGTGTTAGTGTCACAAGAGCCTATGAAATTTCTCACTTCTTGGAGATTTTTCCTTCTGTTCTCGGTGTTTTCTTCTGATACCCCGTATATTTCGTGGGGTTTAATTTCGGAAATTAAAACATCAACCGCCTTAACCAGTCCCGCTGTCGAATGGGGATCTTCGTTGATATGGTCGCGACACCGTCTCACGAGACCGAGGTATTCCCCCATCTTACCTGGCAGAGCCTTGGGCATGCCGCCCCATTTCAGTCCCCCCGTGGCTACCTGCTCCATCACATCCAACAATGAGGTATCTTGTGTCACCTTGTCCAATAAAGCAGTCACCGTCGAAGGCCCAATTGACCTCTTTGGAGTATTGATGGTGCGAACAATTGCTGGCCGATCCTTGCCAGAGTTCACCACTCTAAGATAGTCCAGGAGCGTTCGAATCTCCGCTCGGTCCCAGAATCGTTGTAGTCCTAATGTCCTGTACGGAATTGAAAGTTCATTAAGCACCAGCTCCATCTTAGTATTCCACGCTCTTGTACGGGAAAGAATTGCAAAGTCGTCAAATTCAAGCATACCCCCGCTAGCCTCGATTAGTCCTAGAATCTGCCTTCCGATTCCATACGATTCGCACTTGTCATCGCTAAACGACGCAATCAATGGCTTTACCGGGCCTCCCTTTAACGATGTGCCAATTAGCTTTCGGTCAGCGCCCAATCTGTACGATGACTGGCGGATTAGAGTGGTGGCCCAGTCGAGAATAGGCTGAGTCGATCTATAGTTTTGCTCTAAATAAATCACCTCCAAGTCCGGGTACTCTGTCGATAGCGCTTCCAGGTTTTTGGGATTTGCATAGCGAAAAGAGTAGATACTCTGATCAGGATCCCCGACTACAGTGATGTGCTTGCGTGCTTGGGCGAACAGTCTTGCCAAATCAAGCTGCACGGGACTTGAGTCTTGAAATTCGTCAACTAATACTGCCTCAATGTCACTTACCACTTCTGGATAACGCGTGAGCAATTCAGCGGCCGTTGTTAGAATGTCATCAAAATCAAGCATGTCAAGCATAAACACCTGGTTCTGGTATTGGTGGTAGATAACTCGTAAAGGGTCTTTGTCCTTCAACTCGTCCAATGACCCTGGGTGATTCTTGACCCACGAGATTCTTTTGGACATTGATTTTGGCGTCACCTTGTTGTCCGGGTCAGAATCCTTTTGAAACACGGCCTTCTTGTCCACACGCTTGAACCCCAGTTTTTCCAATTGACCTACCACAGCTTCGGACGTCATGACTGACTGTAGCAGAGAATCCTTATCAGAATCATCAAGAATTACCAGCTTGTCCCCGAGACCAATCCTGTTACCGTACATCTGAAGGTACCGGAGGCAGATTGAATGGAAAGTACCAATCTTTAGAAACCTGCTAGCACCTCTATCCCCAGTCATGGAAACTATTCTCTCCTTCATCTCTTTGGTGGCCTGGTTCGTAAACGTCATAATAATCATCTTTTGAGGTCGTACCCCTTGGTGCAGCAAATAGCACGCCCGTGCAGTCAGAGTTTTAGTCTTTCCCGTGCCTGGGCCAGCCAGAATCTGGAGACGTGAATCCAACGGTGCTGTGACAGCGCGATACTGTGCACTGTTCAGCGAATTGACTATCTTCCCTAAAACGTCGCGTTCCATTTTGCCGGGCCACGCGTGCAGCAGTCGTGTCGCGTCATAAGGGTGAATCTGGGAATCAATGTCGTCGGCACCACAACTACTCCCTGAAAAGCTTTATTAGTGTCCGTAGAACGACAGCACAAGCAAGTGGGAGATGTTATGTGCAATGAATGTGCTTCAGTTGAATTAATTTAAAGGAATTGGAGAAATTTATTAATTTCACGTTTCGATATCATCACGCTCCCTCGAGCCGCACTCCGGGATAAGGAGTCTTATCGCAGCTTTCTGAACGTAAACGGATGAAATTTAGTATATTCTATTCAATAGCGACTGTATCAGGCCTCAAAATCTTTGGAAGGGTCAATTCCAAGACAATTGAGGACGTTTAGCAACGATCCCAATAACTTTTCCTCACTGTACGACCGGGCAGCCAGCTGAAGGTCGATAGGCAGGCCATGCATGAGTTCAGGATCATACTTTTTCCACACCCGCTCATCTCTATAGTTAATAGGCACGTAAGATTCGTCCTTGACATCAATGGACTTGTCAACCTTGCCTACAGGGAACACGGCACAGGGGTAATTTAGAGCGCTGTACAGCTCGGTGTAGGTGATATCGTGTGTCTGGTTGTGAGGAACTGCTGAAGTAGCGAGGGCAGGGTTGAGGATAACATCTATAGGCTCACCATTGGACGTGACATCCTTGGTAGCATTCCACTTGTCAAAAAAGGTTTGCTGAATCTTTCGCTTTTCCAAGTTCATTTCCCAGTACTCAAGGACTGTTCTGGGTTTTACATCCCTGACCATTTCGCTAACCTGGTCCGTCATTGGCTCACCAAGACGCTGGAGCTCTCGTCGCAGCTCCTGAGCTCCGTCAACGTAGTAGTATGATTCCAGCAAATTGTATGCCTTTTCGTCCAACCCTGTCTCAAACCGGATAATCTCGTGACCGGCTGCCTCAAGCTTCTTGACTGCTTCATTGAGCAACCGTTCTACTGGAGGATGAGGCCGTACAATGCCATTAAAGTACTGTACGCCAATTCTAAGCTTGCTCTTGGAGGCAATGTCAAATGCAGACTGGTTCCACTCCATGGGCACGCATAAGTGGTCATACTTCCAGGGGTTTTCCTCAACTACTGTCCTTGTCATGAACAGCAGAGTAGAGAAACTGCGGGACATTGGGCCAATGACCGAAGGAATATGCTCTTGACCGTCTGATGTTACTGACACCCGGCGGTATGGGAACCTGTGGTGGGTAGGACGCAGAGAATATCCTCCGCACATGGCCTGGGGGATTCTTACACTACCTGTCAAGTCAGTGCCCCAGCCAAGAATTGATCCTTTAGAAGCCAGCAGAGCTGCCTCTCCGCCAGTGGATCCTCCGGCCGTCAAATCCTTGTTATAGGGGTTGTTTGTTCTACCCCACAAATAATTGTCAGACTCTGAAGTCATAATACTCAATGGCAGGTTGGTCTTGACGAACACAATTGCTCCAAGCTTCTCCAACATGTCCACCAGGGCGGCATTGTGGGTTTTTGGCTCGCCTACTTTAGCTACATAACCCATGGTGGTATCCAGACCCTGAATATCGAATTGATCCTTCACAGATATAGGGACTCCGTGAAGAGGAAGAGGCTCTTTGCCGCTTTCAATGTGGTCATCAAGCTCCTTTGCTCGCTTCAGGGCATGGTCAAAATTGATCTCGGTCAAGCAGTTTGTGAGCTGATGTGCCAGGGTAGCTCGCTTGATATACGCTCGAATCACCTGTTCACAAGTCAAGTCTTTACTCTTAATCTTTGCCAACAAAGTTACCACATCAGAAATGTTGGTGATAGCCTTTTCCTCGTCGGTTAAAAGGTCGCTTTGGTCCAAAAACTTGATAAACTTTTCATTATCCTTGGTCACCTCTTCGCTAGGTAGCTTATCCTCCGGGGCCAAGTAAGGACGCAACGCCTCTGTCTGCTGCTGGCGCTTCTCCGTCGCAATGGTCTTCCAATCCATGGTAAATTGATAACACAAGGGCTGTTTGTTCGAAGTGACGTGATATCTGTACCCCAGACGCGCGCGGCTACGGCGGCTATTCCTAATTACTATTTCGACTAAACATGAAATAATTAGTTAATGACACTGTCAACAATTGTTGAAATTGTTGAAATTGTTGATGTACATGAATTTCGTTCTATAGTTAACAATGGCATGAATTTGAAAGCCTGCAGAAGCAGGAGGACGTAATGGGGACATCTGCAACGGCAATGGCAACTTTCAAGGTTCGTTCAATGAGGCGAGCTTCCGCAGTTCGTCCAAGTCTGTGTAGGCATTCATGGTACCCATGCAAACTCCAGACGTTATTGGGATGTGTGTGAGCTCCAGTGAGATCACCGCCAAAACCCAGGTCCTCGGCGTAGACCTCAGTGGCCTGCTCTACATGGCCCTGTTCAAGAAGTAGGGCCGCATAGGAGTGCCGAGCAGGTAGGAACCAGCTCCAAGGTTCAGTGTAAAGCAAGCTGTCTTCGGCTTTGATTGCTTCGCGAAGGTTGGCAAACGCAACGTCGTAGTTGCCCTTTCGGTACTCAAGTTCACCGTCAAGCATTGCGGTCGCAACCTTGAACAAGTCCGACACTTTGTTGGGGAAGTCCATGTGGTCTGGAGGGACTTTGACAGCGGCATCCTTGTAGAGCTGGCGATAGTGTTCGGCTTGGTCAATGTTTCCTAGGACTGCGTTTGCGATTCCCTTTCCATAATAGGTCATTGCAACCGTGGAGCAGTAGAGCTTCTCATCTTTGGGTATGGGGAGATCGAGAATGTCAGTCCAGCGACCGAACCGAATGAGCACATGGACTCGGATAGCGCAGAAAATTTCGAGCCATTTGGCCATTGGAGGAGACTGCATTCTTAGCAGCTTTTCAGAGATTGTGGCTTCCATGCGACTAGTGGCATCGAGAGCGACCTTGGACTGGCCCGCTAGCATTGCCGCGTAGATTAACGAGTGATAATCGTGAAGACGGTAGAACGAGTAAAAGTTACAGTCGCCGTGCTGCTTAAAGTACTTGTCATCTGCAATGGTGGCCTTCATATTGGCGGCAATTGCTTCGCGGTAATTGCCCAAAAGAATGTCCAGATGGGAAGGCATGTGGCACAAGTGTCCAGAGTCAGGGCAGAGGTTCCGCAGGTGGTCGGCAGGCACCAAGGCTACTTCAGGGGTTGACGACATTTCCATAAGATGGATGTACATGTGCAGAATTCCGGGATGTTCGGTCGCACCAGGCATTTTCAAGGCTCGGTCAAGGACTTGCTTTACTTCCAAGACGGGAGTGGACAAGATGGGCTTTCCAGTTTTATCATCGTACAATCCCCAGGGGCTCATGTTCATGAGAGAATCGGCAAACAGAGCAACTACGTCTAGGTCATCGTCAAATTGGTTATAGACGTCTCTCATTGCATCTGCATAGGCCCGGTTGACGCCGTCGAAATCAGTAATCCCTTTTGGAGCTGGGAATCGGTGCTGGATTGCCTTTACCAGAGCCTTTTCCAGAGGTTTGGCGTTGGCCAGATGCAAATCTCCAGCGCGAGAAGCGTTGTACGCTTTTGTGGTGGATCTTTCAAGGTCTTGTTCGTCAAATAGAGACCATTTCTTGTTATAGTTGGGCCCCGTAGCAAACGCAACTCCCCAGTAGCCCATTGCACAGTCTGCGTCATGAGCGATTACCTGTTCAAAGCATTTCACTGCTTCTTCGTGATTGAATGAATAAGCCCAGGTGAGGCCGCGATTGAACCAGGCCTGCGCGTCATCGCTGGTTGTGCTGACACTGCGGCCAAACGATCCCAGATCGTAGTATTCCTCCTTGGCAGAGATGGGTGTCGTAACGTCTACCATTTCGTACTTACTAGGATGATATCAAAATGACAAAATGAACAAAATGAATAAAATGACCAAAATGACAGATCAAACAGACGGCAGTGTTATAGAGGTATTGGTGGAATAGACACCGCGGGGACTGGTGGATCCGATATGCGGCGGGTATGCATGAGCGAGGGTCGATCCGGGATGAAAATGAAGAGTACGAGTATTGGAGGTATAGAGGCGTATAAATGGAAAGGGTGGGAAAGAATGGGGGAAGTGGTGTAACTGCTGTGAAAAGCAGGGTTGATGGGCACTTAGAAAGCATCCGCTGGAAGTTTGGTGGAATCCTGATTGCGGGTTGCTGGTCATCTGAGCGCCATATTGGTTGCGCAGTGTTCTTACGATGGAGTGACAAGTGGACAAGGGACACATGAATCGTGTATCTGGTCAACATCGAACATCATCCATAGGCCAGCGTTCATTACTAACCACACTATGCGTATCAAAGGTACCACGCAAGTTGTATCTGTTAACTGGTGAGTTAACAAGTCACATTCAGAGCCCCCTGACGAGCCGCACACCTTATCTTATCAAGAGCGACGATCCGGGCCACACCGGCCATGGCAAGTAAAAGCGCTTTCAATAAAGAAGAAACAGAATAATATGATGTAGAATAGACACAGAAAGTGCCTGAACCGAGGAATGGTCTATCTAACCAGATGCAATGGTGATTACCCTTCTGGATAAGACATCAAGGCTGTGTGAAGCTTGTCACAGCAGTGCACAGAGGTCTGCAATGAACCAACATCGACAAAGCCAGTACAAACAAGCAATGTAGATCTGCTCCATTCCTGTCAGTACCCTAGCATTACCAGCGTTACCAGCATTACCAGCATCACCCTAGCATCGCCCTCGCTCGCAGTCAATTCTCAAACACAGTCTCATTCCTGACTCAGATCAGGGTGATGCCTTTCATGCCTTTGGCCTCATGTGAACTCACAAATAACCCACGAACAACAAAAACAGAACAAAGGCACAACCCACGCCACTGATCTAACCACTACTCCCACTGCCATCTATACGCCAACCCGTTCTGCCACCCATTCTCCCACCTCTACTGCCCCGTACTACCTGTACTGCCCTGTACTGCCCTGTGCCATGTACCGTGTTCTGTACGTCTGTCCAACCACGGAGTCAGTAACGATCCACCTGACTGCATGCAAGCTTCGGTTCGGAGCAACTGATTTGCGAAACACAAACTGGCAGTAGCAACTAACTGCACCGTTAGCGACCGGCCCTATATATCCAACCCGCCATCTCATTCTTGCGTCTCCTCCTCCTCCTCCTCCTCCACCTATTCTCCATCCTAATCTAATTTATCACCCTATTATTACCTTTAGTACGCTTACCATACGGCGGTTGCTCGGACGACCGCAAAACTATAGTTCCGCCGCGCCGAGGCTCGCAGCACACAGCACCTCCCCCAGCCCCCCTATCGGCAGGCGTCTTTGTCCGGAACCCCCACAGTACAGACCGTGTGATTGTGGAGGGAAAGAAAGAAAGCCTCATTTTGTATCAGTGGCGGACTGGTTGATCAAGGTTTTATACAGGTAACTTGTTGTAGTATGGGCAACGTCAACGCAAAGGAGGACCGGTCGGGGACGTTGCGGGTGCTGAGGCACGGATCCCTAGACTCGTCCTCTGCCCAGCGAGATCAGTCGTCGTCGTCGCGGTTATCGACTCCGGTGGGAAGACGACTGCGAGCGTACACCACTCCGTCGTCGTCGTCGGCAGGGGCAGACGCCAGTGGGCCGTCGGGCGGACGAAAATCAAAGTCCAAATCCAAGGACAAGAAGAAGCGTCACGAACCTCAGTATCCTCCTCCGGTGGATCCGAATGACATGGTCGATGGAGGGTATTTGGCCCCTCACGGAGTGTATTCGGGCCCTATAACCTATTCGTATGATGCGGTTCGTAAGCTAGTTCTGGAAAGACGGATAGCGCCTTTTTACAAGGGACTTTCAGACTATGAAGAGGAGTGGACCGATCGCCAGGTGATAGCTATGATCCGGGGGATTAAACTAGAGCCAGAGGCACCAGAGGCACCAGAGGCAGTACCGGATCCACAGGAGACAGTGCCACAGCCAGTGCAAGATCCAGTGCAAGAGCCAGTGCAAGAGTCAGTACAACAGCCAGTACAGCCAGTGCAAGAATCAGTACAAGCTCCAGCACAGGAACCAGTACAAGCACCAGCACAGGAACCAGTACCACAGTCAGTACCACCGGTACAGGTGGCACAGACAAAGCCCGATCTCGACGTAGATTACGACGGCGGCGATTCATCAGTGTCCTTATCTTCGCCTGTATGTATGATGGGTATGGTCACTAATGATGGCCAGTCTGCCGACACTCCAGTCACCCCCATGTCTTCAGAAGAGTTTCCCGATGTCAAAAAGGACGTGCCTGAGCTGTGTGAACCCAGTGACCCAGTTGGCGAATCTTCGCAATCGTCACAAAAAGGCACTCAAGACAGTACTACTGTGGACCAGGTGGACCAGGTAGAGGACACAGACTCCACTGACGATCCTGAACTACGTAGAATCCATCAACTCAAGGAAGAGTTTCAGCACTTGGAATACCAGAGCCCTCATTCTCCTTCCACGGCATCTAGCATGTCTGAAAACCCTGCATTCCAGCAACAGCACCAACCACAACAGCAGCGACAACAGCAACAACAACAGCCACAACAGCAGGAGCTGGATGTCCCATTTAGACGTCCTCGTTCTCGTACCGCGGGACAGGTTCCGTCTTCGTCTCCAGCAGACAGCTCAGGGTCTCCTCGGGCACCCCCTGAGGTCCAGCTGTATCGTGGCGCTATCGAATGCCCTATTTGCTTTCTTTACTATCCAAAGTATCTAAACAACACTAGATGCTGCGCTCAGCCAATTTGCACCGAATGCTTTGTGCAAATCAAGCGCCCTGATCCCCATCCTCCTTATAACAATTCGGAGGATGGCCCTGCCGGTAACAGTGAACTAGCCCAGCAGCAGCAGCAACAACAAATCCAGCAACAGCAGCAATCATCTTCATCTGCTGCTGCTGGCGATAGCCACGAACACACTCTGGTGTCCGAACCGGCCTGTTGTCCCTATTGCATGGCCCCTGAATTTGGGGTTGTCTATATCCCGCCTCCGTTCCGGTCTGGCCATTCTATTCCTCGATCAATTGCATCAGTATTTGCCCGATCCAACCCTGATTCTCGCAACGCATCCACCGCCAGTCTCGAGTCTAAGGGGTCTTCTGCTGGCCAGCACAACCGCCCTGGTGTCCATCGCGGTTCAATTCCTCCCAGTGCTCCTGAAGTAGTGACCACCGACCACGTTCGACCAGACTGGGCCACAAAGCTGGAGGCTGCCAGAGCGCACTTGGCTCGCCGATCGGCTGCCGCCAACGCTCTCCACGCAACGGCGTTTATGGTGCAGACACCAACGTCGTCGTCGCATTCTGGAAATGGCCGTAAAAAGAAGAGATTTCCCGGGTTCAGTGGGTCGTCTAACTCTAGCTCGTCGGCCCTCAACCAGCAATCGGCTCAGTCCAGTCCTGCCTCTCCAGGCTCGGCTGCCAAACGAGCAGACCCCGACGCAGGCACAAATAGAGTTCGTCGCCGCGAATCCCGCGCAAAGAAATTAGAAGAGAAGATGCTAGCGGACGCAATCCAGCGATCCCTTCAAGAAAGCGAGGCCCACCAAGCATCTGCAAATTCATCAAACACCAACGACCCCGACAAATCCCGCACCGTAGACTCGGTTTCTCAAACATCCATCTCCATCACCGACTAGTGGGAATGGCATCTATTCATGACTGATGATTTTTTTTTATGTAGCTAGATTGAATACAGCTTTAGGACATCTTCATCTTTTGTCGTCAACCCCAGACTTTATAACGTGCCCACGCGGCTGCGCTGAGTAATATCACTATGGCCCGTTGCTCATTCGTTTGCCAACTTCATTCTATCTACCAAAGATGAGAGCGTATTACATGGACGATGTTGAAGGCGACCAGCGGGCCAGTCACGATTCCGGCGTGTCCGTAGGTGCCGAGGACCTGCATGCTCTGGGAGTACTGTCCTACCACTTTGACTCCATGGAGCAGGTGGACCAACTGGCAAAGGAACGCAACTATGTAAACAGAGACACCGTTCTGATCACTCCCGAAGGACTAGGAGGACCAGAAAAGTACGCAGAAAAGCTAAAGATCTTCTTTGCCGAGCACCTTCACGAAGACGAGGAGATTCGATACATTCTGGACGGCGATGGATACTTTGACGTTCGAGACAGCACCGATGCAAAGTGGATTCGAATTCTGGTTGAGAAGGGCGATCTGATCATTCTTCCTGCAGGAATATATCACCGATTCACCCTTTCTTCTAACGATTACATCAAGGCGCTCCGTCTGTTCCAGAACGAGCCAAAGTGGGTAGCTCACAACCGTCCCGAGGCCGACAACAATGAGTACCGATTGGCGTACAAGAAGACCATTAGTGTTTAGTTGTTTTAACTGGAACTGTAGAGGGTCGTAATGGAATTAACAATACGGAACCTGTTCATCCAAACGCTCCAACTGGGTCTCCAACTGGGTCTCCAACTGGGTCTCCAACTGGGTCTCCAACTGGGTCCCGACGTCCCGACGTAACATGTAGAATCCGATCCGTTCACATTCATTGTCACCATGAGCGATCTCTACTTTCCGGTCACTGTAGACACCAGTAGCGAATGCAACCACCCGAGCCAATAGACATACTCACAGTCTAACTCGTCGCTTATCCTTCTCTGTGGGTCTCGGAACCTGTTCCGCGATCGCTAGAATTCCGATCGATCTTCACGATCTCCTAGATCGACTAACTCAAAATGATACCAAAATGATACTACTGATGGGTCCGTTCCGTCCGTTCCAAGAATTCCATTTGGACTAACAAGGGCAATTGCTCAACTATAAATTGAGGGCGATTTCCCATCCAATTGCTCACACAACAACACATTCTCTCTCTCTTTCTCTCTCTCTCTCTCTTATTCACTCGTTTAATCTTAACAATGAAGTTCGCTGCTGGTGCTCTTGCTCTTGCCGCTGTGGCCGCTGCTGCCCCTGCTCCTGATACTCAGGTTACCACTCTTCCTTATGTTTACAGTAAGATCAACTGTGACGTTCAGTCCAAGTCCTGCTCTGTCAACTGCGGTGCCAACCTTGAGAACGTCTGCAAAATTGTGGAGCTCTGGGACTCTCCTTGGTACGGTCTTGAGACCCTTGCTGGCTTCACTGTGTGGTGTTACGACAATGGATGCACTGTCTACTGCCCTGTTGATGGTACTGCTTGGTGCGCTGCTAATGAGGCCGTTGCTGCCTTCGACGGTGCCTGGACTGACGGAGAGAGTATTGCCATTGACGGACTCAATGATATCCTCGGAAACAGTAACTACCCATCCCTGTCTAGCTTGGGTCTCCCCATTCTCGGCTAAGTTGTGTCCAATTAGGATTTGACTCTGTCAACCGTGCACCACCAATTGTTGCATATCACTAGATGCCATAATACCGACTAAACTTAACTAATAAACTCAATCTTAATCTTACCTGTTTCCATCTTTCATTCCTCCGGCTAATAGCTCAAAAGATAAGCAGGCTGTAGACAAGAACAGCGAAAAGTGCATAATGATTTCTTGGTCAATTGAGATCATTGACAGTTGAAAGATGGACAATGATCTGCATGATCTGCATGATCTGCGTGAGGGATTCACCGAGGAAGCTTGACAGTTGTAGAAGTAAAAAAAGATCTTCAGAATTAAGGCCAATGGCTGCAGAAAGAACTACTGCACCATCTGTCGCGTTATTGGTATAACTCTTAGGATGGCTGGAGCTGAACAATTTGGAATTCAAATTCGAGCAGCCGGGTCCTTATAATGGCGTATTTTACAAAATATAAAGGAAGTGTAAACATAAAGAATCAATGGATGTATTTCGATTGAACCATAATCGCATTTCTTGTGTTCTTGTGCTACAGATAGTTGTCAGTTTGCTGGAGCCGCACATTCAGGGGCCCTGCCTTATCAGGCAACTCCAAGGTTTCTCGACATACTGCCTTCCTCTTTGAGGTGATTAGCTTCAGAGAAGATGTCATCTTTCATTATCTTTCAATATGAAGGGTACTAGCAGCTCTGCAAGCTATGTACAGGCCCAGGAGTCTCAAGATGCGTCGGAACCATATTTTCTCTATACTTATGACCCAACTCTTCCACGAGCTAAGGATAAGCTATTCAAATTCCTCCGCAAGCTTCCCAAAATATTCGACTTCGCTCAATTGAGCGATCTGGATATAATAATCGAAAACGGAGCACTGGTTGAGGAAGAAATTGATCAATTTGTCTCAGCGGCCCAGTTTAAAGGGCGCACTACAGTAGGACTGGGAGGAACATATATTCTGACTATCGTAAGTCCCCTCCATGAAGCTGGGCGCAGTCTTGGTGACACTATAGTCAGCTGTGTGGCGTCGCATGTTGCGCATGATTTGGCAAATAGGCCAAAGGATCCGCCGAGTCATGACGGCGAGGTGGTGGAGCCAATTATTGAATCAGAAGCTGGTTCACATGGCAACGTGGAATCCACTCAGACCCGGCCCATCTGGGAAAAAGAAGCAGGCGAGGGAAAGTACGTGGAAGAGGGAGAAAGGGGTGATGACAATGCCCAATGCTACTTGTCATAGCTTCAAGGCTTTTAATTGATAGAAGCGACCGAATGCTTAGCTAATGCTTTAATGAATACATTTGCTTTAATAAATACATTTTTATTCTGGGGTGTAGATAAACTTCACAGTTCTTGTAGTTCAGTTCTTAGCGGTAGGAAATCGTTGATCTAACAATATCATAGGAATGCTGATGGGTACGATCTCGGTCGTATAAGCAGCTGCTCTATTAACACGGAACTTGTAACCCTTACGAGTAATAAATCCCCTATCAAAACGTCCTCCAATATCAGATATGATACTATCAATAGTATCTAACGATAATCCAGTCTTTGTTTCTCCAATATATGCACTGCTTCGATCCTCGAATCGGCAATGTTGTAAGATTGACTCCGCATACAGACGATACTCAGGAACTGGACTAGGCGAAAGGATGTATTCATCATCTCTGGCATGTTTATGATACACAGTTACCGGTTCCGGTTTGAGTACTTCGACGTCGAGCGTCACAGTGTCAACACCTTGATCCTTGAGCAACATTACAGTTTAGGTTTGGGTTGACGTATCAAACCCATAGGCCTCGTAAATGTCGGCCTCCAACGCAGGAATTTCGAATTTAGGAATGTAGATGTTCGAATCATCATGCATTGGCCTAACAAATTCACGAAAAACGTCACGGAAAACCCGCGGCACTCGAATTCTTGGCAAGAACTCCTTCAACACCCCTAGATGAGGAGTGAATTTGCCAGACTCAATATGGAACGAGCGTAGATTAACTGCAGCATAAATCTTCAAACATGAAGTAAGATAAGCTTTCGCTTCCTCATCAGTAAGCTGGAACCACTTCTGAGCCTGTGATGTTTCGGAGAAAAATTTTGAAAGCTCGTTGAATTGCTCAAAATTCGGTGAGAATTCGATAATTTCCAGTTGGTTGTCATAATTTATACTTGTCATAAGGTATACCGATGAAATAGTAAGATGGATGAAGAACCCTAGATAGGAATTCTGGCACCTATTATATCCTAAAATTCGCTCGTCTATTAGTCCACTTTATATTTTAACTTTCACTTTAAATCAAATTATAGTTTAGGTTTAGGTTAAAATCCGTCTAGGGTCCACTTGATGATACGAGTCGCACAAAGGCGCCGCACACAATGTCTCATATGTTGTATCCGGCACGCCAGTCGTGCCCGAGGTGCCCAGCAAGACAACTAAGCGCTTCAATCTAAGGTCTTGACCCTGTAGAGCGGAGTGACTACTCTAGGGCTTTACCGTAGGGATAACATAACCAATTGACTTGTAGCTTCTAAGGATATATACATTATCATGTAACCCGCCATAGCAGTTCGTAAGACATAGGACCAGATTATGCGGCTTTACGCGGCTATTCATTAATTAATTAACTAACTGGAAGATTATTTGTTAGCCGTCCCGTGTATACCCATTTGGGTAACCCTGTGACTGCTGCATACCTTCCTAATTGGGCCACCCTCTCGGCCCAATCCCATCTCTTTCAACTTACTGACGACACACATCTCCATACTCACAACAATGTCTGAAGCCGCTGTATCGTACGCCACCCTTATTCTGGCCGACTCTGAGGTCGAGATTACCGCCGACAAGCTGCTGGCTCTGACCAAGGCCGCTGGTGTCGATGTTGAGCCTGTAAGTACAGTCACTCTGTCCGAGCGCGTTTGTGTATGAGAAAATAGTTACTAACTTTTCTAGATCTGGGCCAACGTTTACGCTAAGGCCGTCGAGGGCAAGGACCTGAAGGACATTCTGTTCGCTTTCGGTGCCGCTGGCCCTGCTGCCGCTGCTGCTGCTCCTGTTGCTGGTGGAGACGCCGGTGCTGGTGAGGCCGCCAAGGAGGAGGAGAAGGTCGAGGAAGAGTCTGATGAGGACATGGGCATGGGTCTGTTTGACTAAGAGTATCTAAATAATCATGATACGTAATGACCATCAATGACAGACTGACAATCGACTCGCATAGCGCTTGTAGCAATTGAACTCCTATTATTTCGATACTTTCGCATACGTTCTTACCAACAATAGTTAATTCGCGATAGGCAATTTGTAAATCTTGCGAACTGAACTGTCAGTGTATTGGCTACTCTTGAGTTACTTTTGAGTTACTTTTTGGTTACTTTTAGGTCAAATTTAGACTGGATTACTGCTAGTATATCAAGAGCTTGACAATGTAGAACAACTTATAGTACGGTTCCTAGAACTACAACACTTTGTAGAAGAATATGACAATTACACTAGACAAATAACATTGATTCAACTCAACAATAGTTCTGTATCAATTACCTACTCAATTCAATTGTCAATAGATCTCGGAGAAATGCTATTGTTTTGTATTGAATTGCTCTCTGGAAGGCCTTGCACCCAGACGCTCAGAAGCCCATAGTGATAGAGCGGCTGTCAGGACCGACGAGAGGTTGAGGGTGGTAGGTGTCGCGCCGCACTAGCCCTAGGGCACAGACCTCAGTGTTCGCCAGTCCTGAACATACGCGGGCCGTACCGTTGGTCCCACTCAATATTCTTTACCATCTCCCAAAGTATCGACACCCTTTCAAACACTCATCTAAAAAAACTATAGCAATAATGGCGGCTGCCCCTAGCGTCCAGACCTTTGGTAAGAAGAAGACCGCCACCGCTGTGGCTCACGTCAAGGCCGGAAAGGGCCTGATCAAGGTCAACGGTTCCCCCATCTCTCTGGTCCAGCCTGAGATTATCCGATTCAAGGTTTACGAGCCTCTGCTGCTGGTAGGACTGGACAAGTTCGCCAACGTCGACATCCGTGTCAGAGTGACCGGTGGTGGACACACCTCTCAGATTTACGCCATCCGTCAGGCTATTGCCAAGGGCATTGTTGCCTTCCACCAGAAGTACGTGGATGAGCAGTCCAAGAACGAGCTCAAGAAGGCTTTCCTGGCTTACGACCGAACCCTGCTCATTGCTGACTCTCGACGATCCGAGCCCAAGAAGTTCGGTGGTCCCGGTGCTCGTGCCCGTTACCAGAAGTCTTACCGTTAAGCTCATCTTACCATCTTGTTTATGTGTATCTCTTGTCCTTGTCGTGGTGTATGACATAATTAACGGCATGGGTAATGAATCTGTTTTTCGATTGTAGTTGTTTTGTAGGTCGTCCTTTTGTCAACTCTAGAACTAGAACTTTGTAACCTCATAACCTCTGCCAGTGGTGTCGTTCTGGGTCTAATATTTTTACCTTCCAAAACTAACATAACATAACATCTATGTCTCCAATGATTCCAATATTTCAATATTATCTCTCACTTTCCAATCCCTCTTCCAACTCTTCAATCCCACTTTTCAATCCATCTCTTCCCACTCTTTAATCCTGCCCTTCAATTTTACTCCTGCTGTTCAATCCCACCATTTAATGCACATTATTAGTTAACCATTGGTAAACCATTAGTTGAGTAATGTCAGATTTGCCTAACATTCATCCCGGCCTCTTACTATGCCTTCTTCCATGCCTCCTACCGTTACACACTCACGAGGTAAACTGCAGTTATTAATTAATACCCCCTGTTCACAGACAGAGCAGGCACAGGTTACAGGCACAGGGATCCAAAAATAACAACCGTCGTCCATCCCAGTTATAGAGCCACCCAATCACATCCCTCGCATCCCAATGTCACCCCCATTCTCGTACGTTACGACCAGCCACCTTCTCATCCATGTCCAATCGCCGTACGGCCCTATGCACTGCACCGTGTGACGCACGGCTGTGCGGGTTTCCCCGACGACACTCAAAAATAGCCGGTTTCCCAGTTCTTTTCCCCGCCATCTATTAATTAACGACGACACCGGTGATTTGGACACACGGCACTTTGATACTCCGTGTGTGCTGTGATTCATAATGGCCGTTCCAAGAACTCCTCCGCCGGGCTCACCAAGAGACCCTCTGCCTACGCCGTTACCGTCCGGAGAGGTATACAAGGGAGAGCAACCAGAGTCAATAGAACGTAAATCAGCTCCACCATCAAGCCCTACGCCGTCCAGACCAAAGTCAAGGTCTCCCGGACTGTTGCAGGGCGCTTCACCTGATTCAGATCACGATCACGATCACGGACACCACCCTCGCGATGATGCTGCTGCCTCAGACGCAGTCCCCCCGCCGTTTGATGGCCGATCACAAAGCAAAACCGGAGATGACTATAGCGACCTGTTATCTTTAGACGAACCCGGTATAAGGCAACTGAGTGAACCTAAGCGAACCGATTTGTTGGTGGATGCTATTAATGCCCTCAAGGATTGCAAGAACCGACTTTTGCATTCCCAGATCCAGAACCAAATGCTAACTATTGAGTCTCACGAATCAACTCAGCGGTTCCTGGTTGAACATAACATTTCCAAGCGAGAAATAGACCGACTGCGGGCTAATCAGCAAACTAGTAACGAATCGCTGGAGTCGGCAGAGACCTATCGCCGACGGCTCACAAAGGCCAAAGTCCGCCTGAGGGCTAGCGAACACGAATTAGCAGAAAAGTCAGCCGAAATTGAAAAGCTAAGAAAGATTATTCGACAGTCACGACTGGAATTGGAACGAGAACGACAATGGTCCAATCTCCCTCACTCTCGACAGTATACCAAGCACAGCGACCAACAATATCCTGTGCGTTCTCTTCCACAGAGCCCAATCACCAGTAGGGAAGATGGCCAGCGGAACAACCGCTCCGGTGGTGGTCGTCCCAAGATAGTTTTGCCGCCAATTGATGCCTCCTTTGGCGGGCCAATGTCACCACAGCAAGGTGAACGATCTCAGGTGAGCCCCAGTGCTCCTCATCAACAAATTCCAAAGATCCAGTCTACTCCTTCATTGCCCCCACCGTCTCCCCAGGCCGGTTTAGAGACCCTGGGCATGCTCGCCACGCAGGTACTGGAGCGGGAAGGTGCATCTCGACAGGGCAGTCACGACCCTTCGTCTCCAACAACAACAACTAAACGGCGAGGCAGTCTGTCCCAGCCCAATAGTAGTACCTCCTCATCGCGCGAGTTAAGAAGTCCTCTAACATTCTCCGAACCTCAACAGATGGAGTCCATTGATGCCCGCAGACAGTCAACTGTGTCTACAATTTCCGCCGCCGTCGACCACGACGATGTCAATGCCACTGACATTGAAAGTGAGCACGACGAAGGCGAAGATGGCGGTTCTTCCAATAGGCACATTACACCTACTCCCCGAGGTCATAACGCACCGACTACTCCTCCTCCCCCTCCTATCCAGCAGCACAGTCATGTCTCCCCAAAGAGACAGAATGAAGATCGAGCAACCTCCATCAATGCGTCTCCTTCTAAATTCATCCGAAAGGACTCTCACGGTTCGCGAAGGCCAATGACCTCTCAAATTGGCAAGATTCTAAATTTCGACCGATCCCCTTGATCTGCTCCACTCCGCTTCTATACCATTTCATTTGTTTCCTTTCCATTAATATTTTTCGATGACCTTCTACGACTTGACGACTTTTGATGACTGCCAATGACTCTATCACGATGTTATGTATTACCCCATAGATTCTACTAACTCATTCTTTAATCTATTAACTCTTTTATCGTTCGGTTTGCTTTGATAACGCCTGCGTAGGCGTCTACGGCAGTCTGCACTCCGTACCCCGCAAATGCCCCTGGAACTGTGGGCGGCCACTACATACATGACTTTAAAGACAGCCAAGTCCTTCTGTGCATCTGGTCAAGACTTGGCACGCTAGATCATCGCAGACCTAAGCTGGAACAAATTCTTGTTCATGGCGTTTGATAGAATAAGATCGGTACAGGTCAAGTAGGAAGCTGCTCTTGCTCTCTTTGCCGCCGTCCAGCATTGCACCCCCGCTATGCATTGGCCTCGGCAGAATGAATTGTGGAGATGACCTGATTTATAAGATCTATAGATGCCGTATAGTTGGCGGAATATAGCTCAATTTATCATGGAAACAAAGTATTATGGTTTGCGAGGCAAAAAGCTCCTCAGGTTTATGCTTTATGCAATTGTGTTTCCGGTCTACTTGTGGTTCGGATACAACAACGGTGTGGCAGGTGGACTTTTGACATTGGAGTCCTTTACAGACACTTTTCCGGCAATTGACACGGTCCACACAACTGGCAGCGTCAAGGACCACCAGGCAACAGTGCAAGGGACTGTAGTAGCTCTGTACACAGTCGGGTGCGCTGTGGGGTCACTTTCTTGTATAGTAATTGGAGACAAATTGGGTCGATTACGAACCGGATTTCTAGGGTCCATAATCGGAATTGTGGGTGCAGTTCTCCAAGCTAGTTCTTATCAGCTTCCTCAATTAATTGTTGGAAGAGTTGTTTCTGGGGTTGGCTTTGGAGCTGTAACAGCTACCATTCCCGTTTGGCAGGCAGAATGTTCAACTGCCGAACACCGGGGAGCATTCGTGGTAATGCAGAGTCTCATCATCTCAATTGGCCTGTTTGTTTCTCAATACCTTGATTTGGGTTTCTACTTTGTCGACTCATCAGCTTCTTGGAGGTTTCCCTTGGCATTCCCTTCAATCTTTGGCCTAATTATCGTGGCATTGATTTTGAGGTGTCCGGAATCCCCCAGATGGTTAATAAAGATGGGAAGAATCGACGATGCGAAACAAGTGTTGGCAGCACTCAATGACTTACCTGTGGACGATCCTCAGATCATTGATAATGTACACAATGTCCAAATGTCTCTGGAAGAGACTGGAAAGGGGAGGTTTAGAGACATTTTCACCAATGGCCCGAACAGAATTTGTCATCGAGCTCTTCTGGCTTCGGGACTTCAAGTGTTCATGCAAATGTGTGGTATCAATGTGATTGGATTCTATTGTGGTACTCTGTTCGAGGAATATATTGGGCTGACGCCAGTAGTGTCCAGAGTTTTGAGCGCCTGTACCTTTACCTTTCAAGGAGTATGCTCGTTGTTTGCAATTTACACAATTGACCGCCTTGGTAGGCGCAAGCTCCTCTTGAGTTCTGCTCTAGGGATGGGTCTGTGTATGGTCGCGCTTGCAGCATCCGTCGCCTACGCCGACCAGCAAGGTCCGGCAATTGTGGCCAGTGTGTTCATCTTTTTGTTTACCGCCTTCTTTCCACAGGGTTTTCTGGGAATACCATTCCTGTATGCTACCGAGGTGTCACCACTGGCCCATCGTGTGCCCATTAGTGGAATTGCTACTGCAACATCATGGGCCTTCAATTTCCTGGTTGCTGAAGTCACTCCTGTGGCCTTTTCAAATATCGGCTATCAGTATTACATTGTCTACGCTGTGATCAATTTATGCCTAATTGTCCCTAGCATCTACTTTTTGTTTCCTGAGACCAAAGGACGTCCATTGGAGGAGATGGATCTCATCTTCTTGCGGTCCAGCAACATGTTTGATCCGGTAAAGGTAGCGCGATCTCTGGACTTGCATGGTTCCCAAGACTCTATCGTTATGTCGGATGAAAAGGTCGCCAGATCCTCTACGGAGAAACAAGAGGTGTCAACCCAATATACATAAGACTAGTAGTACGCCTAGGAAGAATTCTATATGAATGGAAAGTGAACTTTCAGTCCAGTGATATATTAATGCATCTAAATAAGGGACGAGGGCATGTCCTGTCCAGCCTTCTTGAGACCAGCCAGTCTGTCGTACTCACCGGAAATAATTCGCTCAACAATAAGGGCATCTCGCTTCTGGCGCTCCTCAGGAGTAAGGCCCTCCTCAGACGAAGAAGCAGCGTCGTTGTAACGCTCCTGGACACGGAGACGCAGCTCTTCCATGGCCCAGTCGCTGACAGTCTCTCTGTCAAGGAACAGTGCAAAGAACATGGCCAGAAGAGCACCAGGAATGTATCCGTAGTAGATGAGCTCTTCCCAACCCTCCTTCTGCTTCTCTCGTACAATCTGCCACGTAACCTCGCCGGTCTCCTTGTCGAGAACAGGAATCTTGTCCAGAATGCGAGATCCAGACGAATAGTACTCGGTCAAATCCTCATTGTTCTCTCTGAATAGGCCCATCTGTTCGTTGGACAGTCGGAAGTAATCTCCATACGACATTCGCTTGGCCCGGGAAAGAATTGAAAGAGCAGCAGCCTCCTTCAGTTCCTGGTCAGAGGGATTTCGCGTGGTCCCGTCGGGGTTCTGGAAAAGCTTGCCTGGTGGAGGCAGAGCATCTAGGCGTTTTCGAATGTCCTTCTCGAGCTCTTCGGAGTAGACCTGGAATCCAGAAGAGGGCCTGAAGTCGGCCTGGTTAATAGCAGCGTAAGTCCTGCGAGCGTAGGAGGCCAGCCCCTGAGGAGCGGCCATTGGGCGAAGCCGCGTTCGCGTTAGTTGTCGTAGCATTCTTGGACCTCTAAACAACGACAAACAGTCAAGGAGTGTGTCGTAATTTTCAGCTGGGAGTTTTGGCCGGCACCGGATTGGTCAGTTTGATTGGGGGGTCTGCGAGCCACAGAAGTTGAGGCGCGCGATTTTGCTGCCGCAGTTTATGGGGCTCGAGATCTTGTCACCCACTACCAGACTTTCGAGACCAAGATTTTAAGAAAAACACGAGTGATCGTCACGAGCAGAATTAAAATTGTGTGACTGTTATTTCCGAATTAGGAAATAGGCATCGTGAGCGACACTCACACCCTTGATGTGGTTAGAAATCTATACAGCTTTTGTTCTAGCATAGCACCCGGCAGAAAATGAAGTACATCCAGAGCGACGAGAGCCTTGAGGTTCCTGAGGGAGTTACCGTGGACATCAAGTCCCGTATTGTGACCGTCACCGGTCCCCGTGGAACCCTGACCAAGAACCTGCGACACATTGACGTCGCTTTCAACAAGGTTTCTAACCGTCAGATCAAGATCACCGTCCACCACGGAGAGCGAAAGCACGTTGCTGCTCTGCGAACTGTCAAGTCCCTGATTGCTAACATGATCACTGGTGTTACCAAGGGATACAAGTACAAGATGCGATACGTGTACGCCCATTTCCCCATCAACGTTAACCTGCTTGAGAACGGAACTGTTGTGGAGATCCGAAACTTCTTGGGAGAGAAGCGTGTGCGAACTGTCCGTGTGCTCGAGGGAGTCAAGGCTGAGGTGTCCTCTGCCCAGAAGGATGAGCTGATCCTTACCGGAAACTCTGTGGAGAACGTTTCCCAGACTGCTGCTGACATTCAGCAGATCTGCCGAGTCCGAAACAAGGATATCCGAAAGTTCTTGGATGGTATCTACGTTTCCGAGAAGGGCGTTATTGTCCAGGACGAGTAATGTTGTATTATAAAAATCTCTTTTTACTGACTAGATTTGATAGAATATGTACTCGGGAGTGTAGCATGTAATGCCAATTGCGTTTGCAAACTGCTTGTCAGAGTCGGCAAAGTCGTTTGGTCTGCCTAGGGCGTCTCCACAGTAGAATGACTTTTCCATGTCAATAGTTTGGTGCAGCTGTGCAAGATCTTTGATTAGCTCATCCCACATGCCAGTTTTTGGTTTTCGAAATTGGGATTCTTTGGTCTTGTCTACTTTGGCAGCAGCATAGAAGAGCACGGGGACTCCAATTGATGTCACGATTTGCCGGACTCGTTCTTTCAGTTGTTGGAATCTCTTTGTGTCTTCTCTGGGTACTGTGCTGCCTTGATTGGAGAAGATTACAATTGTGTAGGGTGCATTGTCTAGTACTGAACTGGAGTCTTTGTCAGTCCCATTGGGGAGGTCTTTGGAGGACTCTTTAGGCGATTCCTTGTCGAGGTCAGTCTTGATTTTACTTTTATCGTTGTGATAAAGCTGCCGAATAACGGTGGGAACTTTTTCAAATGCCCATTTCCAATCGTCGGCGCTTCTAGGCCAAGGGGACTTTCCTTTGGTCGCTACTAGAGTAGAATCCAGATCAAATGCAGCGACTCTAATTTTTATGTCCGCTTTGCCGTCTATTTCCGGCTTGCTGTTCCCATCAATGACCTTTTCAGTGCTGTCTTTGGGGTTGTAGGTGCCTTTTATCAGACTTTCGTGGTGTACGCTCCAGGTGAATGCTTGGCTATTGTCTGGTTTTGGCGATTTTGATGCAAAAAAATCGGTGATCTCACTCTTTCTTTTCATGGTCGGCATGCTCGTGGAACTATTTTGTTATTTCTAGTGACAGGCCCTGCATGTAGGTGCTGAATCCTACAAATCGTCGCTGCACTGGATAGTGGAGGCCTAAGGGCCATGGTCTATCGAAGCAGGATCTCATGCGGCACTCTGCGGCGGAATGGGGCTCACATAGCTGCTACTGTAAGTGCTATCTAGCTTTCGTAGCTCTTTACGATTGTGTCCGAGGTAGTCGGTCGTATAAGGTTGTAATAATGCACACAAGTATAAATGGTTCCAACGCAGGACAAACGCGCCCTCGATGCTACAAACAGTAATCTAACGTTAATGGTCAGTTAACAACAGGCTCGAGACAGGCTCGAGCACTTCCTGGCACTTGTCAGCCGTATTTTTATCTTATCGTCCTCGGTCCATACGAGAGCATCTTTCTATCAGCTATCAATAAAGATGCTAGTGTACCTGACAAACATAAGCACGCAGCGTTGCGCAATTGTATATCGTCACATATCAGTGAATCAGTCTGTCAGAGATAAGCGAACCAGCCTGCCAGATACCAGACCAGCTAATCAGCAACATGCATGCAGCATTCCGATTGACACCATAGTGAAGAAACCACTGATACTATCATGGCGGTACTACTACCAATCGCGTCACATTTACACTTGCTCTATGCCTCTCTTGCCCAACTCCCTATCAAATGATCTAGTGATCTAACCCCAACCACCAGATGATACCGCCAGATCATCCCGACAGATGACCAATGATTGCAAATGACGGACAGTCCGCCATCGTTCCGCCATCACTGCCTCGGTTGCCTCAGCGGTCTCGGGTTTCGGGTCACCTGCATCCCAGGACCCCCCGGATCCCCCTTATCCCGTATCACAACATTCTAGATGCTCCCACCGCGGAACCACAGTTGCCCGCCACTGGCGGTCTCCTGGCCTCTCTTCCCCGCTGCACGCGACCTCATCCCTCATCGTCCCCGGACGTACGGCACAAGGGCCCAAAATGACAAAAAATGTATCCGCACTAGCACGGCTATGTAACGCAAATGAAACGGTGGTGATGAGGACATGGTGGCCGTTCGATAGGCGAGAGAGAGATGGTTTTAGCCGAGTGAGCGCGGAACCACTGTGGGAGACGGTGAGATCGTTGAGCAGTTCACATAGGTGCACACAAACATGTGTTTATCTGCGGTTTTCTCGGGGCTGACCCCAATTATTGCGGACTTTGTCCGTCCCAACAGATAGGATTGGATGCATCAATCAAGGGATCAGTTTGAGCCGCGGATTCCTTTAACGGTAATGCACCCAGATAGGCGCCTAAATATATAGCAAACGCAATCAGCAAATGTGATTTGAATCACCAGGTCATCAACAATTTAAAAAACAATCCCAACGGTTGATTATAAACGACCTGTTCATTGCTCGTCTAAACATACACGCAAACACCTACACAGCACCACACACAGAACGCATTCAAAATGGCTATGGTATCATCGATGTCTATGGCATCGCCGTCCCAGACGTCCCCGTCGGCCGAGTCGTGGGGGGTGATAAAGTCGTACTCGGAGGCCATAGAAAAGAACATTTCAGAGTACTTTAATAACCGATTCAAGGACCTGGAACGACGGCGACAGTCCATTGTGCAGCGGGAGCGCCATTCCACCGAAGACTTGGGGGACTTTGTCCACACCAAGGAGGCAGACCTCGCGGCCGTGTACCGAGAGTTTAATGAGACCATGAGAACATACAATGCCATTGCCCAGTGCAATGAGCGGGCATACATGTCAGTTTGCAAGGAGCATGACCTGTCGTCTCTTGTTCCCTAAGTATTTATTGCTAGATCTTTTTATTTATATATGCTAGAATCAACCTCATCCATCTTTCATCGTGAGTTCTATATGCCAAAGTAATCAACCTCATTTCATCATCGTTAAATACGCCAAAGTAATCCACCTCATTTCATCATCGATTATACGCCCTTTCTCCGTTAAATACGATACATTTCTACTGACTACAGAGCGACTGCAGGAGCGCCAATCAACCTCATTTCATCTTGTATCGGTGTATGATTCTACAAACGGTGTTACACGACAGCGCCAAACAAAATTGTAATAACTTCTTCCTGTTTCCGGTAAATGCTTATTTCATTACAACTACAGCGTAGCCATGAGCTCTTGGATAAATGGATTGGTGGTAACGTCCTTGTACTCTCCTTCAACCAATTGTCGGAGCTTGGCCACGGCCTCTTGAGGTCCCTCTTCCTGTAGAGATACATTGGATCTCCATGCTTTTAATACGTCCCGCAGTCTCTTCGAGCCACGGTGAATGTCCTCTTTGCTATACTTTTTCGTCACCTTGGCAATCTGATCCTTATCATCCTCGCCAATGTCGTCCAATTCACTTGCCTTTCGTTTGGCCATGTTGATCACCTTTTGTGGGAACCGCACTGCCTCGGCGACATTGATACCAAACGACTTGTCGCTCACTCCAGGCTCTACTTTGTATAGCAGGGTAATGTCATTGTCCTGGGCCTCAGTGTCGTCATCCTGCTCCACATGAGCAACCACATGAAGGTTCTTGACCCCCTTGTGACTGTCGGCCAACGCGGTGAGCTCATGGAAATGAGTAGCAAACATTGAAAAGCACCCAATGTGGTTAATAATATGGTCTGAAATGGCCCATGCCAGCCCAAATCCATCATATGTGGACGTTCCTCGGCCCAATTCGTCAATCACAATCAGACTCTCTCGAGTGGCTGTCTTGAGAATAGTAGCAGTCTCCAGCATCTCGGCCATGAACGTAGAAACTCCCTTCAATTGAGAGTCCCCGGCTCCTACTCGGGCCAAAATGGAGTCAAAAATAGTCAGCTCAGCTACTGCACAGGGAACAAAACATCCCGCCTGCGCCATTAGCGCAATCACTCCTACCTGACGAATGTATGTGGACTTTCCTCCCATGTTAGGTCCTGTGATTACCAAAAACTCAGACTCGCCCCGGCGAAGCTCCACGTCATTTGGAATAAACGTCACGTCCTCTTGCGCCTCCATGCATGGGTGTCGCGCTTCCTTGAGAATTGTGTTGCCAGTATGTCTGGGATGCATCGTCGGTCGCACATAGGGCTCTGGAGCGGTGGCCGAAACATGAGCAAAGCTCACAATAACATCCAGATGGGCAATTACAGCACTCAGAGTTTCAAGAACAGGACAATAAGTAGCAGCAATTGACACAACCTCTTTGACTAGACCAGATTGCGTGGAGTTGTAACTCTTTTCCTTTTCTCTAAACGCCGAGCTCAGCTTCTTCATGGCACTAGTAGCAAAGTACACACCATTCTTCTGGGTGCCGAGCTCATAATAGCCACTCTTGGTCTTGAGCACTCCGGCTTCGTTTCGAGTCACTCGCATGCAATGGCCATACACCTTGTGCTCCTCAAGCTTGAGCTTCTTTTCGGCATCTAGACCCAGATCATCGGCGGCCTTTACATGCTCCTGATTAATGGCTTCCTTGAGGTCCTCGAGGTCGCTGCGAATTGTTTGCAGACTAGAGTCAAAGTCGGGTTTGATAATAAATTCGTGATTATCAAGGGCATCCAGATCTACAGTAGTTTCTACCAGCTCCTGGAGATTCTCTAGGCTAGCCAGATAGTCTCGCAGCTGAACCAAGTACGTGGACTCAATGGCGTCCTTGTATGTAGAAGCATCCTCGATGCTTTCCAGCGCGTTGATAAAGTCTGGCAGCTTGATCACCAGCTGGTATACTCGAACTACATCCTCGAGCCTTGCGAATCCCCGCTGGAACTTGCGGACAATTCGGTTGATATCAGGCACAGCTTTGAGCAGATCTTCTTGCAGGGTGTGTCTGAGAACAGAATCATTTACCAGGGCCTCTACTAACAAGTGGCGTGCCTCAATCTTGTCTTTGTCTACCAGAGGCTGTTTGAGCCATTGCTCCAAAAGTCGCGATCCTGGCGCGCTCTTACATTGGTTGAGAAGTCCTGAGAGACTCATGGTCTTGGACCCCATGGTTCGTGGGTCAGGCAGCAGATTAAGTGCCTTGAGAGCAGACGAGTCCAGTCGCATGTACTGACTCAGATCATGCTGAATAATAGAGTAATTGCCTACGTCCTCGTTGCTGGACATGAGACCGAGGTATTTAATAAGCGCTGCTGCCGAACCCAAACCAATTGTCTTGTTACTCAGCTCGGGCAGCATAGAAACAGATACTGACGGCGCTGCCTCATCTCCCTCGTCTTTTCGCACGAGTCGGTCAAGGTCCTGATCAATGTCCTTTCCAGCAAAGTCGTTGCCAGGCTTTTGGGTGACCAGCACACTGCATCGGTCCATGATTCCCCGAACCTTGGCCAGGTTATAATCTTTGTCGGACTTGTCTTCTGGGACCAAGCACTCTTTGACACCCAACTGAATGACCAACGATTCTAAATTGGACAATAATTCGTTATCTTCAAACTCTGTGATGCCAATCTTACGGGCATTTGCGTCCACAAAACACACTCCTACGCTCACCTTGGATGCAGCAGATGCCAGCTTGACCGCGCACACAACCGGATTCTGATCAATAGCACCTCCCACAAGACTCTCTACAGCCTGAATGTTACCGGGAGACGCCTGCTTGGCCAAACTCCAATCGGACCCATTCTTGGTGTAGATTTCCAATTTGAGCCCCCGATTCAACAACGCATCCTTGACAAAGGTACCAAAGATTGTATAGTTCATGGAGCACCATGGAGTATTATTCTGGGCATATTTCAGCACCGAGGTTGTGCGATGCACCGTCTGGGCAACGTACTCTGCGTCCTCCTGGTAAGCTCGAAACACGCCATCTACATCAAAGATACGAATGGTACTACCATCCTTCTTGGGCAATCGTCGCAGACAAGCTAGAATGCCGATAGAAGGGTCGCTTGTATTTCCTTTAAAGCTCATGTCGACGCGCGACGCGTTAGCAAGAAGCGGCAAACTAATTAAACCCTTGGTCACCTACCTCATTACTTGTTTATCTTATCAGTTGTCCGTCGAGAATGTCGAACAAATGAATTCCTCTATATATATTTGCTCTAGACATTTAGATTAAGGCTTGTTAATTCGGTTGCCCTGCTCATCAAAGTACAGGGTCTGGCCGGTGACAAAGCTCTCCTGCAAATATTTGGCCCACTTGAGAACCTTTACGTTTGCGTCTAGGGAGTATGGCACAGGCTCATCGTTCTGGATCCACCGGGTGAAGGTGGTGAGCTCGTTGAGGAATGCCTGCTCGAAGCGTCCGTAAAAGTCCTTGGGAGCTTCGTGGCGAATTCCGTGAGCGTCGGACAGCGTGACCAAGTTGGCATTGGCCTGCTTATTGACGTTGAGCTTGCCGTTTGTGCCGATGATCTCGGTAGTGTCCTCCTGTCCGTGCATCATCATTCGACAGGCGTACAGGTTGGCCATTCGGCCGTCATGGAACTTGATGATAGCCAGCATGTTGTCGCTATCATTGTATTTTTGGAGCTCAGGGTGAAGGGCGGCCGAGCCAATGGCGGTCATTTGTGCGGGGACGGCATCCTCACCAAAGAAGTAGACGGTCAGATCAAGATCGTGGATAGAGCAGTCCACAATGATACCACCGGACTTTTCAGCAAACTTGACAAAGAATCCCGACGGATCTTGCTTATCGCAGGTCTGGGATCGCAGCACGTATGGCTTTCCAATTGCGCCCTCGTCCACCTGGCGCTTTGCATCAATGTAGGAAGCGTCGAACCGGCGAGAGAATCCACACAGGACCTTTTGCTTGGGGTGCTGCTTTGCCACGGCAGCCACCTTTTCGGCCTCCTCGACGTGGATGGACAGGGGCTTTTCGCAGAACACATGGTATCCAGCCTCGATGGCACTAATTGTCTGGGTCGCGTGCACGTCTGTAGAGGATGCGATCAGGATGGCGGTGACCCCGTTTGCCTTTTCTTCCTTTAACATGGTCTCATAGTTGTCGTAGATTCGAAGCGACGGAGCGTGCTCGGCTGCCCACTCCTTGTCGGCGGGTGCAATGGTACAAGCTGCCACCACGGTGGCTCCTCCTACACGGTTGAGAAGGTTAAGGGCATGGTATCGACCAATACGACCGAGGCCTGCGAGGGCGAACTTTACAATTTCCTTTACCATGATTGACAGTTTTGTTTGGAATCTAACCCACCGTGTAACGTTGGGATGGCCGATATATATTCCAGCCCCCGGCTAGCGGAGTCGGTTATACCGGTTATATGCTCCCACAGCAATTCTGGGGGTACGTGGGGTAGCTGGACGGGTAGAAACGGTGTCAAGGGCGGCAATTGCGTCTTGTTTACTCATCTTGCGTTTATCCGAGCTCCATTGGCGGCCTGGTCGTGGAGTTTGATTGACCGACCCCTGGCGCCCTCCGCGCTTGACAAAACACGTGACCTTAACGCACATGATGTAGGTCCACGTTATCTACACCACGTTATCTATGCGTGACCACAGTCACGTTGTCATTCGTTGCACGTTTTGTACTCAGTTGCCCCCAACGCCCTTCCGGGGAAGATATACATACTGCGCCTACTATTGGCGGTGGATCAATGCGGTCTCAGTTTTTTCCCAATAGGACGACAATAATAGGGAAAGTGGAGGGGAAGAACGCAGTAGGCCAATAAAATTTAATGTTGGCCTGTCGTGCAGGAACTAAGGATTTGTGGCATTTCTGTCAAACGGAGGCGTGTTCGTTTGTATTGGCTAGGATTCCAACCAAACCAGGATATCTCCGTCCCCCCATGAATTCTCCTTGTTTCAGATCTACAAGAGGCAGTCCAGGAACCTACTGTTCAAGGTAATAGATGACGCTATATTGAAGACATAGCTGCACGAGGGCCGTTTGTAAGGCGTCAGAGGACGACGGTTTCGGGGGTGGCCATGGAGATATACGTACGTGGGGGTTTGGAGGGGAAAGGAAAAATGAGCAAGCTATGGCAAAAACAGCAAGGGTATAGTGGTGGTATAGTGGTCAGAGTGTTGATTAAGGTTGCTACTGCTACGCAAAGTAGAGAACTATGGCTTAGCGCCCCTGTCTATCAAGGCTTGGCAGCGAATTCGTACTCGCGTTGGTCTCCATGCACGTGGGTGCAAAAGAATAGATCGATTATGTACTACGACGTGTGCAGAGACAAATATGTGGTTGCACCGCCTCGGTGAGGTATATGGGAGAGGCGAGGGTATAAAGACAATGGAGTGGCATTGCTGTGGAGATTGAACGGTCAATGAAGCTGGATCAAGTTGAATACAGCGCGGTGGAGCAGGAAAACTATGATTGCGAGGCAAGCCAGCTGGTGGACTGCGAATCCATAAGACCAAAGCCACGACGGGCGTCCAAGCCATGGCGGCTAACGGGGTCTAGACGATTGGGACGGCCAATTCGGCGACTATTCCAAGTTTTGTGTGTAACCATAGCAAGCTTGGTGGGAGTAGTATTACTGACGGGCATGGTGTTTCCTTCATACACGGTACTGCCAGACCATTACCAGCAGCTGCGACAATCGATGATAATATCAGACCAACCAGGACGAGGGAATCCTGAGAATGAAAAAATTTTCCTGGCTGCGAGCATCTATGACGATTCGGGCACGCTTGCATCTGGGCAATGGGGTCAAAGCATTTTGGACCTCATTGATCTGCTGGGAGAGGACAATGTATTTTTGAGCATTTACGAGAACAATAGCGGACGCAAGGGATCGTATGCCCTGAGGCATTTCCGAGACCAGGTTGGGTGCACAAAATCCATTGTGTACGAGAGCAACATTGACGAGGACATGATCCCTCACGTAATGTACGAGGATGGACCGGAGCTCAAGCGCATTTCATATCTGGCCGAGGTCAGGAATCGGGCTCTGGAGCCATTGGCGCACCTGAACCAGACCTATGACAAGGTTCTAATAGTCAATGATGTCATGTTCGATGCCAAAGATGCGGTTAACTTATTATTCTCTACCAACCAGGACCAGGCTGGAAAGGCACGCTATCGAGCAGCATGTGCGGTGGACTTTGGCAACCCGTTCAAGTTTTACGACACGTTTGCGACTCGGGATCTGGAAGGGTACAGTATGGGAGTCCCCTTGTACCCGTGGTTCAGCAAAGAAGGGAAAGGAATGAGCCGTAAGGACGTTCAGCAGCAGAAGGATGCGGTTCGTGTCAAGTCGTGCTGGGGAGGAATGGTAGCGTTTGATGGCCAATACTTTCAGGGACCTGATCCGGTCAAGTTTCGCTATGAGCCAGAACCATACTGGGACGCATCCGAGTGCTGCCTGGTGCACGCTGATATCTTGGACCGAGCGCAGGTGAAGGATGACATGAATGATGTGGGCATCTACATGAACCCGTACATTCGAGTCGCATACGATAAGGCCACATTCAAGCTGCTCAAGGTCGGAGCTCGATTTGAGAGGGTGTTTTCAGTGATCCAAGGGGTGCTGACGACGGCCACTGGAATGCCTTGGTACAATCCTCGACGGACAGAGCGAGCCGGAGACAAGAGACAAGGGTTGGAATGGACCGAACATGGATTGGTGCAAGCGGAGCGACCAGCTCCTCCGGGAGGCTACTGCGGACGGTACGGTTCTCGAGTGCGCAAAGACCACAAATGGGTCAAGGCTGCCATGCCAGAAGGACTTTAATGACTAACGATCACACCAGTGCACACACCAGTGCACACACCAGTGCACACACCAGTGCACACACCAGTGGTACACCAGTGGTACACCAGTGGGTACACCAGTGGGTAGTCACTGAACATTTGAACATTTCAATGTATAATTACGCTGACGACAAGAACATGTAGACATGAGTTATGACAGATAATATTATTAGCCTTAATCAAGGTTCAGACGTCCAATTAATTATAGTACTGAAGGTACATGCGGATACGTTAATTAAATTGCCATAGTAATTACATTAGTAATTGCATTACCGGGAAATAGACAATTAGCGCAATTATTTCAACGTGTCAACGTGGTTCCTGCATGGCCCATGGTCATGGCATAATGGAACCGTAATAGAAGCATAATGGATAATGGAACTACCCGTCAGACACCTCCTGGCTTGAATATTACATTTTTGGTCGTTACGGTGGCCGGGTCCATGTGGTCTATAGTGGTACATAGTGGTATTAATTAGCCCCACTAAATGAAATAATTATTACCGCCAAAATATTACATGTACCCACTGGCAGAGGCCACCAGGCAATCCAGCAACCCCTGCTCAGAGTGAGCGCAGAGCTATACAGAACAATGGCAAATCTCTTCTCCACTTTGCTCAAGCCACAACAAGGACCACTGCGGACCACTGCTAATTTCAGGCTCCCGTCTTAGTTGCGATTCACTTCTCCGCAAATTAATATACCTTCTGACCGGTCCCGTGAGGGTGACGCGGCTATGTTGTCCCCAACTGTTTTGTAGGTTGGACCAAGACATGACGTGGGTGGTTGTGGTTGTAGCTGTGGTTGTGGTGGAAGCCTGTACCTGTGCCTGACGCAGGCCAGTGCTCCGGCGGTTCGCAATCCCGCAGGCCATAAACATGCCCCTGGATAACCTTCCACCGAACCCATGTTCGAAATTTGCTGATCGCCGACAAGGATCTAAAAGGGGTTAGGTGCAGGGAGCCGATTCCCCAATAGGCAGGAGCGCTATCTTTATTTGGGTCAACAATGGTTCCCAATCCGGCAATGTATTAAGGAATTATGAGCGGTCAGTGGGTCGAGGGCCGATTAGGCCCTGACAAGATCGAGACTTTTGACAACAATGGTAATTGTGGGAACTGTCAAACTGTAAGGGGACTAGTCCATTTTTGGCCCCGTATGTTCGTTTCGTTGTTCTCGCCATGCTATTTTTTGTCGCTCATGTCGGGGTCTGAATGTCACACATATCTCAGACATTGAACCTGAGACAGGCCCTGGCAGGACCCCAGCTTTACTCACTTCCACCGTCAACACCAACCAAGCTCTACACGAAGCCCGCATACATCCCTGGCCCGGCACCCTCCCCGCCGGTTCCTGTGCCTGGATGTGCCTGATGCGTTCCTACAGCTAAATTCCTATTACCCGCCCATTACTAAAAGGTGCAGGCATCCGAACTCCACATATCTGCCATTGGTGCAGTTAGGGTAAAAGCAATCTTGGAATGCGGACTCATCTGCACTGTGGGATACTAGTTTGTCTTCATGTGAGCGCGGCTCGCGCAGGGAGGGGAGAGGGGAATATGACCTGCAAGCTGAGGGACCAAGGACAAATGGAACTGGGTAGATACGAAAAACTAGACCTGTAAACTGTTGTAAAAATGGTTGAGTTAGTTGTTTCCGTGTGTTGAACCCCGTGGCGGTTCCATTCTCCATTTTCCTTTGCCCGTTGACTCGCATTTCTCCCTATCTATTTCCGCTCAACTGCTTATAGGTGAGTGCGGTTTCTTTTTCGCCTCATGTATGTGTGGTTCATTTTTCTTTTGTCCGGCTATCCTTTACCCATGTCATGCCTAGAATTTAGAGCAGAATGTATATAACCCTGTAACGGGCACATTGGGCCCCCAAACTTGTTGAACTTTACCCCCTGCCCCTATTTCGTTTTGACGTACCCGTACAAACGTCAGTGCTACCGCTTAAAAGCCTCTGTGTTTTTCCCTCCTGAATCCTCCTGAGTGTCCTAAACCGTTCATTCTTGGATTCTGGACTCGTTCATTCCAGCTATCGTAGAGGCGGGATCGCATTTAGTATATTTTTTTTTTGGTTGTCAGTCTTAGCCCCCTACTACTCTGGGACCATTAGCTGACAGGCCCTGGCAAAAAAAGCTTATAACTGGCTCCCGTTTGCTAACGCGATCAACACATTCCACCGCTTAGTATTTTATTTTATTTTTGGCTCCTTTTGGCTCCTTTTGGCTTATGCTTAAACTTTAATTGTGCAAAGTGGTTGTCATCGAGAGTGAAATGCAGACTGCCGTCCTGCCCATGAGCCAACTCCATCTTGACTCCGATTCTCAACAGCAGCAACATCAGCAACATCAGCAACATCAGCAACATCAGCAGCAGCATCAGCAGCATCAGCAGCAACAAAAGCCCACCCGAAAACATGCTCGCTCATCGTCCTCGGTGGAGTCTCCACAATTGAAAAAGAAGCAGTCAATCTCTGATCTGTCCCAAAAGCATCATCCTCCTACTCCTCCTCCTCAAATGCCAAAGCACGATTTTATCTGCATTATCACCCCTCAGGCGTCCGTTCAGTATACTTCGCCTTCGGTGGTCCAATTTTTAGGTTATCAGCCCTCGGACCTCATTGGCAACACCGTTACTGATTACATTCACCCGGAGGATGTTCCCAGATTCATGGCCGGCCTCCAGTCCTCAATGACAAATGGGTCTCAATTGCACACTAGCATTCGCATCCGACTAAAGTCCGGGGACCACCATTCGTTTGATGGCCTCGGTCGTCCATTTTACAATGAGGCCGCCATCCCTGGCCCGTCCAATGCTGCTGCTGCTGCCGCTGCTGCATCGGCAATGGGGTCCAGTTCTGGCTCGGGATCGGGAGGTGACTGCAAGGGAATTGTATTAATTCTGCGTCCCAGACTCAACAACTCCAAGTCTCCAAACGCAAGCCCTCCTAGCACTAACAATTCCTCTCTGTGGCTTCGTCGTCACACTGCTCGAATGCAAGAAGGAAAAGTTTCGTCCACCGAGGTGCCTCATCTGGAGCCTTTGGTGTCCTCGGCGTCTAGTGCGACTGGCCACGACGGGTCTGCCAATAACACTCCGGCCTCGGGGCCTCAAGGAGGAGCTCCTTCGTTCAACCTGTCTGTGTTTGCCCCGCCTCCACCTATTGGCTCGTCGTCGCAATCGACTCCCGCGTCTGCCAATACTGTGTCTCCATTGTATGTGGATCCTTCTGCAAATGTTAGCACTCATACATTGATCGTCGATCCAACCCCTTCTTCGCAACCCTCATCGACGGTTACTACCTCCCACCCGGGTTCTTCTATTCCTTCTGCCACTATTTCTTCTACTACTACTTCATTCTTCGACGAGCCTCTGATGCCCCCTTATAGCGCTACTGCTACTGAGTTTATGCATCCTCCCGCAGACCTGCCTTCTCCACGGTACTCGTACTCTTATGGAGCTCGGTCTTACTCGGTGTGTGATGTGCCGGAGCCTTTGTCTGCTCTGCCCTTCCAATTGGACGATTCTTCTTCTACTTTGCCCAATGACTTGGCTTCTCCTTACTCCCCCGTCACTCCCTTTGGAATGCGCACAATGTCTGCGTCGGCTGCCTCTTCGGTCGGCCATTCCAAGCCTGCCACTGCTACTCCGTCTATCTACAGCCCCCAGTCTACTTCTGCTGCTGACTCTTCTACTCATCTTGGCGACTCTTCTTCGTCCACTGCCGCCAACCCTGGCGCCAACCCCGGCGCCTACTGGGACAACACCGCCAACAGCGAAATTGTGTCTCCCCAGTACTACTACCAGCAGACTCCTTCGTCATTTTTGCATCACCAGTACCCAGTGTCCGCTCACCCGGTGTCTAACCCTTACCATAACCCCCACCAGCCGGCCTTGTCTGCGGTAGCAGAGTTCAATGATCGCCAGGCTCGGGGCAAGAGCTACTCACTGCCGGGCACTTTGGACGTCCCTCGTCCCTCCGTGGTGCCTTCCAGTTACGGGTATGAAGACCGTCAAGCAATTGACTTTTCGGGATACTCCATGACCCCTTCAGGAATGAAACCTCCTAACCCCTCCCTGTTAGGCGGCAACGGAACCGCAGGGCCACGGCGCAAGTCCCGATCTGGAGGTAGTCAGCATCACCATCACCACCACCCTAGCTTTGAGGGATTCCGGGAAAGTCGCCATGTGTGCGACGAATGTGGAGCTATGGAGTCTCCCGAATGGCGAAAGGGACCCAAGGGGCCAAAGACGCTCTGTAATGCTTGTGGTCTGCGATGGGCCAAGAAGAACCGCAGAGAAGAAAAGAGGGAAAAGCGATAAACCTACGGACTCTAATACTTTTTGCATAACGCTCGTCCTTCTATCCTCGCATCTTTTTTGTGTATTATTATTATTTTGTTATTATTTTTTATTATATTGTCCTTACGTCCATAATGTATAATAGACAATACCAGTACCACATTTTATTTTTCCTCTGGCTCCTACATTCCCTCGATCTGATCTTCACAATGTCTTTCGGTTATGCGATGTATATCATCTGGACCCCGGTAGATGAATCTGCACGCCATACAGATTTAGATGCCGTTATGGCGGCTGGCTGCCCAGCTTCCTGTCGGGACCTGTGTCGGGTCGCCGCGGTGTTTAACGCCGATTAACCCCGCTAACGCCGACGGTCGTCGTTGGCAACTTTCACCGGTCGCCTACCACTGTACATGCCAGAGGCCATGAACCGTTTGAGTAACATCTAAACAAATAGAGCATATCATAATGTTGGTACCATTTTAAACTAACACTCTTTTTTTGCGTTTTACCATTGATTATTATACCAGATATTATTAAACATGTCCGAAGCACAGGTTCCCGATGGCCATTCTGTGACAAAGAGGCTCCAGAGTGAGCTCATGCAATTGATGATGTCCTCTACTCCTGGCATCTCTGCGTTTCCAGAATCAGATTCCAATCTCCTGCTGTGGACAGGAACCATTGAGGGACCAAAGGCCACTTATTACGAGGGCCTAAAGTTTAAGATCTCTCTGTCCTTCCCTCCAAACTATCCCTACAGTGCACCTACAATCAAGTTTACTAGTCCCATGTGGCATCCTAACGTGGACATGTCTGGAAACATTTGTCTGGATATCCTGAAGGAGAAGTGGTCTGCAGTGTATAATGTCCAGACTATTCTGCTGTCACTGCAGTCTTTACTGGAGGAGGCCAATAACAAATCCCCACTGAATGCCCAGGCAGCGGCCCTATGGGACAAGAACCCCCAAGAATTCAAGCGACTTCTCATGCAGCGATACCAGGAATGCGACTAGCTAACATTGACCGTAGATAATAAATGCATGTAACACTATCAACACTCCTTAGCGTACTTTACTGGGTAAATGTGTCGTCTGTACAGTCATAAGAATATGTGCAATAGATAGGCCCATCATGGGCTATTACTCGCGCCCTTTAGGGAGCGACTGACAGGTGTGAAATTAACGTTGGGAAGAGCTGGCCAACTCCAGATTGATATGCTCTCCATAGAACTCTGCTTGCAAGCAAAGCGCTGCATTGCTGCTTTCAAGAAGCTTGTTACAATGTACCATAACCAGAACTTGGAAAGCTGATTTCTGCTTGCTGCAATGGCAAAGACCTTCGCTTAAGACATCAAGTTTGGTGACAGAGCTCTCGTGCACCATCAAACCATACTCCTTATTCACCACAGAAGCAACTGCGTATTGAATTGGACAGCCAACATCACCAATGGCTGGCGGTTGCACGTAGCTCTACGCTTACTCTGCTTACTCTGCTTACTCCGCTTTGATCTCTTCTTCATCCATCTTGTCTTCACTCTCCTGCTTGACAGAGTTTTCAACACCATTGGCGTCCTCAGTACCATTGGAGTTACCATTAACAGTAGGCTCGCCACCTTCCCCTTCCTCTTCCTCGCCTTCCCAGGCAACCACGTTGAACTGAAAGCCAGTAAATGACTTTAGCTCCAAAGGCTTCTTAGTCCAACGACGAGTAGGAGCTCCTGATCTATCTAGAGCCTTTATCGCTGCATTTACTACAAATCCACCAGGCTTTGGTCCAGGCTTTGCGTGCTGGCCCCGTGAAGGGGTGGCCGAACCATCTTCAGGTCCCGTAGGCGACGACGGGGCATTTCCAGGTTTTGCCCCTTTTGCCTTCTTTGACTTTTTATTCGACGGAGTGGAAACTCCTGCAGGAAGCTCTCCAGCTGGGAACTTTGACAGCACCGAAGGCGAGAGCTTTAGAGTGATTATACGCGACTCCATGGTGGTGAAAGTAGGAGAGAAACTTCGCAAGGCCGTACCGACATTAAACCGATCAAGACGATCAAAGATCAAAGGCCACTCAACGACATTTTTTTTAGATTTCAATATTGTAATGTTCTTTATTAACCAATTACCATTGGATGCCTATTATAATGATTCTGGATTGCCAGAAACCCTATAAATAACCATACAAACAACAAAAAAAAGACACACAAAAAACAAAATAGTAAGGTGGACAATAAATATATCCCCAAAATGATGAGTGATTCCAAAAAACAGACATGGTCCAATTGATAATGCAAAACAATGATGCAACAAGTTCCCGCAAAAAACAACAACAACAACAACAAAAAGTACAAGCGAAAATGACGAAAGCAATAACAGCAGATGGGGTGAGTTAGAATGTCTCTGTGCCGAATGGTTACAAATACTTTTCAAACATCTTGTCTTCAAGCCAACCAACGCGCTCAAACGCAGAGAATAGTCTCGATGCCTTGTTGACATCAATTCGACAAGCCTTCTGTGAGTCTGTTCGCCGGAACGGTAAATTGTGCCTCAGTCGATGAACCTTTTCTGCAAACAGTCGTTTCTTAGAATCAAGATATAAAGCGGCAGGCAATCGAAGCACAGAGGCCAAATGAAGCTCTGCGGGATGCAAGTATTTGGCGTCTGGATCTTGACTGAGGTCCATTGGTGCTCCTTTCCATTCGGCCTTGAGAGATTTGCCGGGAGGGAGCGTGTCAGGAGAAGGAGAATAATCAGTCAATTGATGAGGGAGCATCTCATGAACCTTTGAAGGAGGGGCAGCAGGGGATCCAGCGGCCCGGAAAGGTCTGCCCGGACGAGGCGTGGAAGGACGAGACGATGCTCCGCCAGCACCACCTCCACCGCCTCCAGAACCGGCGCCAGTGCGCAGAATTGCTGGGGTTCCACGACCTCCTCGAGAACGGGTGACCATGCCATCGGATGAGTCTACGTCAGACACATTGTTGAATCTACGACGCTTGCGGACCGGTCTAGCGTCAGCACCAGTTCCATTGAGCGTGCTACCATCACGATCGAGTAGTCTGGCCCGATTGGCCCATGTCGGCCCGTGATGGCGGGGGTAGAGGTCCAGGTACTGGCGCTGGGTGTAATAGTATGTCACAGGGTCCTCTACTAATGAGGACCAAGCGCTGGACACCATGGGCCGATTGGGGTCGTAGCGAATTAGCGTATAACACTGCAAATTGAGCACTTCTTTGGAGCTGCTGCGAGGAGAAGTGGTTTGCGAGTTCTTATTGGTGGATAATGCTGATGGAGTGTGTGGTGGTTGGAGACCACGGGATCCTGAGTCCCCCAAGGGTGACGACGACGGGCCAACCGAGCTGGACAAGGATGATGGAGCTTGAGCGGTGTGGGCTACAGAGGAATGTACAATTGCTGGCGATGTATCGGGGGACCTCATGGGCAAGGAGGTGGCGACCTTGGACTGGGTATCCGGGCCAATCGCACTTATGGTAGACGCATTATTAGTAACTTTAGGGTGAGGCGATTGCGGAGGTGACAACATTGCCGAGGGGGTGGATGTCGATGAGTCGACCTTTGAAGATGCATTTGACTGGTTAAGCGACTGCATTGTCACTACCATTAGCTGAAGAGAGCAATTTGTAATTGAAGGACAAAAAAAAGAGAATTCAATTCCCTTTTTTTCTTAAATTTTTTTTACTGTGATGCCTTGTCTGTTAAGGGGAAAAGGAAGAAAAAAAAAATGTTAAAGTCCACACAAATATGCGATTGCGCAATTGCCTGTCCAAATCAGAACGTCAATGATTAATAAAGGATTGTGTTAAAAGTCAATTCGACCGCTGACAATGGCTAATTGGATTAGTAGCGCAAACAAACGTAGTTGACAGAGAGGGAAAAGAAAAAGGGGAGGAGGCGATCAAAAATGATCACAATGAGTATAGACTTCGCGTTATCTGTGCTCAAATGTGCTGAGATGCACTCTCAGTGTTGGGACCGAGTGGCTAAGCTTTAATTGAACAAATTTGCCCGATTCTAGATCGGTTGCGGTGTCTAATGGCAGTTGCAAATGGCTAATGATGGTTATGATGCGATGGGCTTAATGTAGATGTGAAGAAGATAAGATGGGAAAGTTTAGATGATTTTGGTTTTTTTTTTTTTTTTTTTTTTTTTTTTTATGGAATTTCACTTTCCCACCCGGGCGGATTTGATAAATAGTGGTAGAAAAAAGGAGGGGGCAAGGAGGTTTTCCCCCGGGGGGGG